>CM066580.1:19885162-20317662 GCA_033816785.1 Picus viridis | reverse complement strand
TTGTTGCCCTTCTCTGGACACCTTCCAGCAACTCAACATCTTCCCTAAACTGAGGAGCCCAGAACTGGACACAGGACTCAAGGTGTGGCCTAACCAGTGCTGAGCACAGGGGAAGAATAACCTCCCTGCTCCTGCTGGCCACACTGTTCCTGATGCAGGCCAGGATGCTATTGGCCTTTTTGGCCGCCTGGGCACACTGCTGGCTCATGTTTACCATAATATCAACCAGCACCCCCAGGTCCCTTTCTGCCTGGCTGCTCTCCAGCCACTCTGTCCCCAGCCTATAGAGCTGCTTGGGGTTGTTGTGGCCTAAGTCTTAAACCCTACACTCAGCCTTATTCAATTTCATCCCATTGGCCTCTGCCCACCCATACAGCCTGTCAAGGTCCCTCTGCAGAGCTCCCCTACCCTCTAACAGATCAACACCTGCCTCCAGCTTGGTGTCATCTGCAAACTTACTGATGATGGACTCAATCCCTTTGTCCAGATCATCAATAAAGATATTGAAGAGGACGGGGCCCAGCACTGATCCCTGGGGACAGCAGTGCCTGGCTGCCAGCTGGATGTGGCCCCATTCACCACCACTCTCTGGGCTCGGCCCTCAGCCAGTTCTTGACCCATTTCAGAGTGAATCATCAGAGTTTGTGACAAATGCACAGCACAAAAATAAACAGCCCCAGCACACCTCTTGGCTATGGGAAGCTGACCTGAGTGGGGCCATCCTGTTTTCATTCCTGTTGTGTATTTAAAACCCACCCAGCCTGGGAGGGTCCCTTCGGTGTGATGTGGAGGTAGGATGGGATGCACACTTAATTGCAGGGATGCTCTGGGATGACTGGAGCAGGGGGCTGTGGTACCACCAGCTAGTGGAGAGTCAGTGGGACCCTCTAGAAGAGGCAGAGAATCCAATAAGGGGCTGAGGATGGAGAAGATGCTCTTGACACTTGGGAGAAAGACCATCACCGTCACAGACTTGGTCCAGACCAACAGGCAGTGTGAGGCTGCCAGGACCAAGCACTGCTGGTGGTGGCTGCATGGGGACAGGTGCATTAATCTGACACTTGGAGATATGCCTGATGTTTTATTTATTGGAAAATAATCTTTTTCCATTACTCATTTCCCTGGAAAAAAAAAAACACAAAAAACAAACACCACCAAAAAACCCCAAAATAAAAGCACAAGAGAAAAGAAAAGGAACAAAAACCTTTCAGGCCTCATTAGAGGCAAATGTTCCTACTTAGGAAAGACTGAGGTTTTTTCACTCATTGTTTATAAGGAGCAGCAGAGAGCTTCCTTCTCCTCATCCCCTTTCCCCCCATCCCCTCTCAGCACCCCCTCAGCATGCCAGCCACCCCTCCTCCCAGCCCCATCAAATGTGGTGGTGAGAGGATGCACACCAGGTTGGCTGCTCAGGCATGTTCAGGTCATGGTACCCCCGGAAGCCCTGGAGCCAAAGGATGCTTTGGCCTCTCAGCATCCTCATTGTCTTGAGATGCTCCGAGTTCCTGAGTAAGGAGGGTACAAAGAGGCTGTCCCAGTGCTTCCATCTCCCAAGAGCCCTTGGCCATCACAGGTCACAGCTGGGAGGTGGCAGCACTTGCTCTGCAGAAGGGCTGTGGCCCAGCGCAGGGAAGGGCAGGAGGATGCAGGGACCCAAGCATTTGGCCAGCTGTCCTCACGTTTCAAAGCCCTGACCCCTGTGGACAGCCTGGTCCTCTCTGGGGCTGAGCTGCTTTGCAACATCTCAAGCTGAAAATATGTCCCTGCTCTGGGACATAGGAAACTTGGAATCAACAGTGACTGCAAAGCTGCCCAGCCTGGAGGAGTCCAGCTGGGCTCCTCTTCTCCACTAGGCAGGATCAGAGGTGGATGCTGAGCTAACCCAGCCTGCAGCTGGGTGCTGAGCTAACCCAGCCTGCAGCTGGATGCTGAGCTAACGCAGCCTGCAGCTGGATGCTGAGCTAACCCAGTCTGGAGCTGGATGCTGAGCTAACCCAGCCTGGAGCTGGATGCTGAGCTAACCCAGCCTGCAGCTGGATGCTGAGCTAACCCAGCCTGCAGCTGGATGCTGAGCTAACCCAGCCTGCAGCTGGATGCTGAGCTAACCCAGACCGGAGCTGGATGCTGAGCTAACCCAGACCAGAGCTGGATGCTGAGCTAACCTAGAAGCTAACCCAGACTAGAGCTGGGTGCTGAGCTAACCCAGCCTGGAGCTGGGTGTTGAGCTAATCCAGCCTGGAGCTGGGTGCTGAGCTAACCCAGCCTGGAGCTGGGTGTTGAGCTAATCCAGCCTGGAGCTGGATGCTGAGCTAACCCAGCCTGGAGCTGGGTGCTGAGCTAACCCAACCTGGAGCTTGGTGTTGAGCTAATCCAGCCTGGAGCTGGATGCTGAGCTAACCCAGCCTGGAGCTGGATGCTGAGCTAACCCAGCCTGGAGCTGGGTGTTGAGCTAACCCAGCCTGGAGCTGGATGCTGAACTAACCCAGCCTGGAGCTGGATGCTGAGATAACCCAGCCTGGAGCTGGGTGCTGTGCTAACCCAGAAGCTAACCCAGCCTGGAGCTGGATGCTGAGCTAACCTAGAAGCTAACCCAGACTAGAGCTGGGTGCTGAGCTAACCTCAGCTTGATGCTGAGCCCATGGGGTTTGGTGGGGCAGCAGCATCCTTTGTGCAGCCCCCAGCCACCTCCCAAAGTCCCCAAGAACTGAAACTGTGCGGTGAGTAGAAACTGGAGCTCTCAAGGAGCGAGGCCAGTACCAGGAGGAAGATATTATCCCAGTTGTCAGAGGACAGAAGTGGTCACAGATGAGATGTGAGTTGAGGAAGGGGCTGAAAGGGGAAAAGCCTTTGGGAAAGGTCCCTGTGAGCCGTGTGGGGGAGCAGGACAGAGTCCAGGAGAAGGGTGAGTGGAAGGGGAAGGCTCTGGGGCACCTACAAGGAATCCACCTCCACAGGGCATGAAAATAAGCTTTGTTTTAAAAAGCAAACAAGCAAACACATGCTGAGCCCAGCTACGCACAAACCTTCCACGTTATTATTTATTATTTCTGCTAAGGCAACATTCAGGGCCGTGTTTAGGGTTGAAAGGGTTCCCTGCGCTCAGCTTTGCAGCACTGCGGAGCAGGAGACAGCCCCTTGAGCAGATCAGACACCACAAATAAGAGTAACGAGGAAGAACGAAGGGTGGGGAGACAAAGGAGACAATAACCAGGCTGTGTGTTTGCTCTTGCCAGCTAAGCACACATCAAGAGGCTCTGGAATGCCCGATGCTTTAGCAGCTTTTTAGACTGACTTCGTTCTTTTTTTTTCTTTCTGTAAGCCCAGCTTTGAGCATGAATAAAGGCAGAAATAAACAAACCCATTGCCATTAACAGGGCTGCACCGCTCCCCTGCTCCCTGCTTCTACCCAGGCGCTCCTCCTCGCCAGCAGCAGCGTTGCTGCTCTCCGCCTCGCGCTTGCATGCTAATGCAGCAGGGCCGTGAAACCAAGAGCTCACACCACCTCCTGCCCGACGGTGAAGTGTGATGATGGTCAGGAAAGTGCTGCTGCCCGGGGAGAAGGCACGCTCTCCTTGCCACAGCAGCCCCCGCGGCCACGCTGCGTGCTCCCCGAGGCTGGAGCGTGCAGGATCTCTCTGTGAGGCTTCTCTCTAACATGTTGATCTCAGCTCCCACAGACTCAACCCTCTACACAGGGAGAGTGATTGCCTATTGGAATGGACTGCCCAGGGAGGTGGTGGAGTCACCACCATTGGAGGTGTTGAGGAGGAGGCTTGATGGGGTGCTTGGTGCCATGGGTTAGTTGTTTGGGTGGGTTGGATTGGTTGATGGGTTGGACGTGATGATCTTGAAGGTCTCTTCCAACCTGGTGTATTGTATTGTTGTATTAAATGGGCTCTGCTCGCAACCTGGAAGGTGATCTGGGGGTGTTCAGCCTGGAGAAGGCTCCAGTTAGACCTTCTGGTGGCCTTTCAGTGGTGGCTCAAAGGGGCCTGCAAGAAAGCTGGGGACAGACTTTATAGCAGGGCCTGTTGTGGCAGGACAAGGGGTGATGGTTTTGAACTAAAAGAGGGAGGTTTAGACTGGAAAGATGGAAGATCTTTCTACACCGAGGATGGTGAGACACTGGCCCAGGTTGCCCACAGAGGTGGTAGATGCCCTATGCCTGGAACCATTCCAGGTCAGGTTGTCTGGGGTTCTGAGCAACCTGCTCTCATTGCAGACACCCCTGCTGACTGCAGGGAGGTTGGACTGGATGGCCTTTAAAGGTTCCCTTCCCACCCAAACCATTCTGTGGTCTGTGATTTCCTTGCTTGCTGCCTGCCCCTGGCTCAGGTCAGTGGTTGGGAACTGATGTGGTTCCTCACCCCCACTCCATGCCATGCCATTACCAAGCTGGATGTGGGTGATTCAGGAGGCATTGTCTCTGTACCGACTCCTCCACTGCCCCAAGACCCAGAGGAGACAAAGGGGATGGGAGTGGGGGTGGTGTGGGGTGTGTCCATGCTGTTGTTTTTCTGCCCATAAACACACTCTGTGAGGTGTCCCTGCCCATGGGGGGCAAGTTAGACTCATAGAATCATGGAACTGTCAGGGTTGGAAGGGACCTCAAGGATCAGCCAGTTCCAACCCTCCTGCCATGGGCAGGGACACCTCACCCTGCAGCAGGTTGCTCACAGCCATGTCCAGCCTGGCTGCAAAAACCTCCAGGGATGAGGCTTCCACCACCTCCCTGGGCAACCTGTGCCAGGCTCTCACCACCCTCATGGTGAAAAACTTCCTCCCAACATCCAATCTGAATCTACCCATTCCTATTTTTGTTCCATTCCCCCAGTCCTATCACTTCCTGACACCCTCAAAAGTCCCTCCCCAGAGCAGATGACCTCTGAGGTCCCTTCCACCCTAAGCCATTCTATGATGTGTGATTATCACCTGGAAACACAACCCACTGGCTTTTGATGCACTATCAGTGATGAACAGAGCATTGCTCTGCTGTCACAGGTTACAGGGATGAGATTCTGAGCAAACAGAGGAGGGAGGAAGCTGAGGTGATGTTGCCTTGCCCTTCCACTTAGCATAGGGAAAAATATCTCCTGCCTTTAGCACTGGCCTGGTTTTCCCTGCACCTATAGCCAAGCTCCCACCAAAGCCAAGCAAGGATTTCTTTTCAATCAACAATAAATAATAAAGGACAAAAAAAACCCTCTCTGTGATTATTATTTGCTATTTCCCCAGTGCTTCAGGGCTGGGGAGAGCTCTACAAAACTCAGAGGATGAAATATTCCTTCCAGGTAAAGAAGAAACCTTCCAACCCTTCAGCCCTGCTGAAGTCCAAAGAGATTCTGCTACCAACTTCAGAGGAGCCAGACCCTCACTCTGTGTTTTCTCAAGTCTGCTTCACGCCAAGCAAGAACCTTCAGGTGCTTTGAAGGGGTCAGGCTCCTGCTGGGACAGGTGGGAAGCAGCCTGAGCCGCTGCCTCTGGCTCACAGCTTTAGCTGTGGTTGTTCTTCGGGAAGGAAGAAAGGAAGGAGCTTCCTCGCACGATGGGCGGCACAAGGAAGAGGTTTAAGGGGTAGGAGAGCAGTAATGAGAGAGGAGCATGGTGCACAGCAGGGTGGGGAAGATGACAAGAGGAAGGCAGGGCTGGAGAAGCACCCACCCTGAGGAGCAGACTGGAGGCCTGAGCACTGCAGGGAAAGTGAGAGGACATCAGATGCTCAGCTCCTGAGCCATGAAGACCTGTGAGCGTTCTCGGCAGAATGACATTCTGTCTGTGATCACAGAGTCACAGAAACATTCAGGTTGGAGAAGACCCTCAGGATCACCACAGCCAAGTGAGAACCCTGCTCTGCAAGGTTCACCCCTAAACCATATCCCCAAGCACCCCATCCAAACCACCTTTAAACACCTCCAGGGTTGGGGACTCCACCACCTCCCAGGGCAGCCTGTGCCAATGCCTGACCACTCTTGCTGTGTTGTCCAGCCTAAACCTACCCAGTTGCAGCTTGCAGCCATTCTCTCTTGTTCTATCACTGATTACCTGGGAGAAGAGACCAGGACCAACCTCTCCACAAGATCCTTTCAGGCAGCTGTAGAGAGCAATGAGGTCTCCCCTCAGCCTCCTCTTTTCCAAACCAAACAGCTCCAGCTCCTTCAGCTGAGGGATACTGGGTTTGCCTTCTTATCAGTGACCTGCCAGCACACGGAGGCACCTTCTTGCCTCTCTCCTCCCTGAAGCAGGAGGTATGTGCTAGCTCAGCCTTTGTTCCAGCCCTTGCCTTCATTCCTTGGGCACCACCTCTGAGTCATGCCCTGCTTCAGGTCTGTGCATCCAGCAGACCTCTGCGTCCCGCTTCATAACTCCCAGGTATGACCTTGCCTGTCCATCCACAGCTGAGCCTTCCAGGCTCTTAGCTCTTCATGGCTTGCTTCTTGACACATCCTTTTCTCCTGCCATAACGCATGGGAGGGCAGCTCTGCTTTAATAGCCATCCAGAGGATGATGACCCAGATCTTTTCTCTGGCTCTTGGCTGGGACTGCAGCCAACCATAGCTTCTCCTTTTCCTCATTGCCTCCACCTTTTCACTCCCCTCCAGAAAGGTGTTTGTCTTCATCTATCAGCCTCTCCTGAAGCCAACTCCTCCTCCCCATCACTCTCTTCAGACAGAAGTGCAGGGTCAGCTTTGCCTCTCCCAGCCTCTGATAACCAGCTTTTATCATGCACTACCTCTGCTTTCCAGCAACCCTCTATTTCTTCATCTTCCCTCAGATGGAGAAGGGTCCTGGAAACAGCTGATAGTGCTTCAGGTCACTTGTTAAAGAGTTCTGCTGCCCTGCCTGTACAAACCAAGGGGGCAGATATCCCTGATTGCTGCCTGGCCGGAGAGCAAGGCTCTCCTCTCCCTGCTTCCATTCTCTCTACTCATCTATGTCCTCTTGCCTCCTATCATAGAATCATAGACTCACAGAATGGTTTGGGTTGGAAGGGACCTCCTTAGGTCATCTAGTCCAATCCCTCTGCAGTCAGCAGGGACATCCTTCACTAGAGCAGGTTGCCCAGAGCCTTGTTGAGCCTGACCTTGAATAGCTCCAGGGATGGGGCCTCAACTACCTCCTTGGGCAACCTGTTCCAGTGTTTCACCACCCTCATGGTAAAGAACTTGTTCCTAACATCCAATCTAAATCTCCTCTTCTCTAGTTTGAAACCCCTGCCCCTTGTCCTATCACTGGAGGCCTTTGCAAACAGTCCCTCTGCAGCCTTCTTGCAGCCCCCTTCAGGTACTGGCAGGCTGCTGTTAGGTCTCCCTGGAGCCTTCTCTTCTGCAGGCTGCACACCCCCAGCTCCCTCAGCCTGTCCTCATAGCAGAGGCGTTCCAGCCTCCTGACCATTTTGTGGCCCTCCTCTGGACCTGCCCCATCAGGTCCATGTCCTGCTTGTAGAGCTGAGCAATCTGGAGGCGTCATCCACCTTTTGCTCCGGGCAGCCCCCGGGTCAATGCCGTGCGGGTGCATGATGCAGCCACGGGCTGTGATGAAGCAGATGATAACAACAACAATAATTAAGGTGACATTTGGGGTGACTGCAGGGAAATGGCAGTGCTTTGGATTAATGTGAGGGCTTGGCTTTTGGATGATGTCCTCTCAGACAATGGAGCAGGCAGTGGGCAACGTCAGCAGCGCGGCGCAGCAAGTGCAGCCTGTTAGACAATCACAGCTTGGGTGATACTTGTTTGCTGAGTGCTCTGCCACCTAGGTCAGCATCTCCGTGCTGGGGTAGTGTTACACAGGATCCCAGCATGGGGGGAGCTGGAAAGGACCTCTGGACATCATCCACTCCAACTCCCTTGTAAAGCAGGGTCACCCACAGCAGCTTGCCCAGGATCACAATGTCCAGGTGGGTTTGGAATCCCTCCAGGGAAGGAGGCTCCACAACCTCTCTGGGCAGTCTGGACCAGGGCTCTGGCACCCTCACTGGAAAGAAGTTTGTCCTCATGTTCAGATGGAATCTCATGGGTTCCACTTTGTGCCTGTTGCCACTGAAAAGAGTCTGGTCCCATCCTCTTGCCCCTGAGATTTATGCTATTGATGAGCACTGATCAGATCCCCTCTCAGGCTGCTCTTCTCCAGGATAAACAGCCCCAGGTCCCTCAGCCTTTCCTCATCACAGAGATGCTCCAGGCCCCTCTGCCCTGTGTGCCTGCAGCCAACAGCTTTGTATGGGGCAGGGATTTGGGAACCTGTGAGATCCCATCAGGGCTGATGGCTTCCCCCATGTGATGCAGCTTTCTCCCATGCTTACTTCTGGCTTTAACCCAAGATGGTGTTTCAAAGGCTGTTCAGGGACAGTGGGGGACATCCACTGGATGGTGCCCTGCTGCTCTGGAGTTTCTGAAGTTTCCCTGTGTCTAAACCTCTTTCTGTTATTAAATTGTTTCACTCAAAGTGGTTTGGCATCTGCCTCTCCCCACTGTGGCCAGCACTCACAGAAGTGCTCACAGAAGGCCCAGCTGTCCTTTGGCTCTGGTGACACCCCACACTTGTCTTCATTGATCAGATGAAGCCTCCAACAGCATGAAAAAAGGAAAGAATCTAGGAAGCCTAATGTGTAAGCAGAGCCATAAAGACTCATCACAGACAGAGAGCAGCCTTGCCCTGAGATCCTTGGGCTGGCTCCTCTAAATCCAGGGGGAAGCTGTGGGAGTTAACACAATAAACCAAAGGGCAGAGCCTGCTGCTCTCCTTCACCTTGGGCACGTAGCACCTTGTTCTTTGAGTCACCCCATTGATCTCACTGGGGCTCTCCATGGAGTAAGTCATGGCTAAGCATGAATAATTGGTCTGGCACAAAGCCCCCAGGGCATGGGTGATGGATGAACTTCAGCTTTCACCAGGAAGATGAGACCCAGGCTGGCTTCAGTGAGAAAGGTGCTGCCTCTCCTCCCTCACCTGCAACTGGAATGGGAATGAAACTCTTTTGAACATAATCCAGGCAACTTCATTCTCATTCCTGCTCCACCTTCTGCCTCTGCACACTGCCTGCACTCCACACACAGCTCAGGCATCTGCCTCGTGGGAAACATTCCCAATTATCCTCTCTCTCTCTCTCTCTCCTGCCCGCCCCATTCCTCACAACATGACTCACTCAGACATTTGCAAAAGCTGTTCCCAGAGGAAGGCAGGCAGAGCATTTTCAGTGGGATGCTTTTCTCCCCCAGCTGGCTGTAGGACCAGGCTGAGCTCCTTGGGTCTGTGGATCTGCACTGCGCACCCCTGCAACGTGAGTTAAATGAGAAGGCTCTGCAGAGCACCCCACACCTTGAATACTGCCCTCAGTTTTGGGCCCCACGCTGCAAGAGGGGCACTGAGGTGATGCAGCAGGTCCAGAAAAGGACAACAAAGCTGGTGAAGGGTCTAGAGAACAGAGCTGGTGAGGTGTGGCTGAGGAACCTGAGGTTGCTTAACCTGGAGAAAAGGAGGCTCAAGGAAGACCTTCTGGCTCCCTACAACTGCCTGAAAGGAGCCAGGTGGGGGTTGGTCTCTTCTCCCAAGGAACAAAAGAGAGGACAAAAGGAAATGGCCTAAGGTTGGACATGAGGAACAAAGAGTAATCAAGCTCTGGAACAGGCTGCCCAGGGCAGTGGTGGAGCCCCCATCCCTGGAGGGGTTCCACAGCCATGGAGATGTGATGCTGAGGGACATGGTTTAGTGGTGACCTGGCAGTGCTGGGTTAACAGTCAGACTCAGTGGACTTTGTTGTCTTCCAACCACCACAAATCCACCATTCTATGATTACCTGCCCCACCACCATCAGCTAAAGAAACCTTTCCACCTCCCTGGAGGTGGTTTGGAAGGTTCAGAAGTAAAGGTTTAAAAAGCAAGGGAGAAGTCCTGCAGCTGTTGCGGGGGGGACAACCCACAGCATTCAAGGTGTGTTGTGACTTCCTTCCCTCCATGGGCATACCCCAGGACTTCCAGGCAGAGCATCACGAGCTGTGGCTTTGCCACTGAGCAGCAAGCTGCTTGGGTGACTTTAATGTGCTGGAAGTTTATTAAATGATGAAGCTGAGTGAAATGCCTTCAGCCTCATTGAAGCAAAAATATTTGGAGAAGGCTTTTTGGTGTTTACAGTAGAAGCTTGGAATTTTTATTTCACTGGAAATTTGGAGCTGCTAAGAGTGTTGTTCAAATATGGGATGAAAGAAAGCTCTGAACCAGTGATATTTTTGGCTGAATGGGAATGCTGTCTTGCAGCCAGCTCTAACAGTCTCCTCTTCTCCTCCTTCCTTTTTTATTTTTTTTTTTGCTTTCTTCCCCTCCAAACAGAAGATAAATGAGGAATCTTTGAACTTGCCCAAAAGGAAGCTAGAACAAAATTTCCAAGCTAAGCTTTCGGAGCCTGAGGTTGTGGAAGGAGAAGGCTCTTCAGCTGACTTCCAGAAATTGGTAGTGATTGAAGTGTGTGAAGTGGAGCTGCAGGTGACATGTGGCTCAGCCATGACTGCCCTGGGTGATGCTTCCAGGGTGGTGATGGAGTCACCATCACTGGAGGGGTTTAGGAAGAGGCTGGATGGGGTGCTTGGTGCCATGGTTTAGTTGATTAGATGGTGTTGGGTGATAGGTTGGACTTGATGATCTCAAAGGTCTTTTCCAACCTGGTCAATTCAATTCAATTCAATTCAATTCAATTCAATTCAATTCAATTCAATTCAATTCAATTCAATTCAATTCAATTCAATTCAATTCAATTCAATTCAATTCAATTCAATTCAATTCAATTATATCCTATCCTATCCTATCCTATCCTATCCTATCCTATCCTATCCTATCCTATCCTATCCTATCCTATCCTATCCTACCCTACCCTACCCTACCCTACCCTACCCTACTCTATTCTATTCTATTCTATTCTATTCTATTCTATTCTATTCTATTCTATTCTATTCTATTCTATTCTATTCCATTCCATTCCATTCCATTCCATTCCATTCCATTCCATTCCATTCCATTCCATTCCATATCTCAGCCTCGATGAGAAAATGATGAGACACTGGCACAGGTTGCCCAGGGAGGTGGTAGAAGCCTCATCCCTGGAGGTTTTTAAGGCCAGTGTGAGGAATCCCTGCCCATGGCAGTGTGGATGATCCTTGAGGTCCCTTCCAACCCTTAACAATTCTGTGATTCTAAAGCAGCAGGTCCAGGCCCAGCTCTGCGCCGTGGATGGGAATCCACTCAGGGAAGCCAGCGATGGCACGTGGCCATTAGGGCTGGTCACACAGCACATGGATTTCTCCTTCCTTCTCCCTGCTCCCACCTCGACAAAAAAGATGTGCTGGGAACAGCTTACTCATGGCAAGGGTTTAATTTAGCAGCACAGCCCGTGGGAGCTGCAGGCTGAGCACGCCAACCATCCCGTCCAGCCTGGGAGCTGCCGGTCTCCGGTGCCTGATGAAGAGCAGCTCCACTTGCAGGAATGTCTCCATTGCTTGAGCCCTTGTGTGTCAGCCTTGAGCCCTTAGCCTGGAGAAAAGGAGGCTGAGGGGAGACCTTTCTCTCTACAAGTCCTTGACAGAAGATTGTGGTCGGGTGGGAGTCAGTCTCCTCTCCCAGGGAACAAATGATAGGAGAAGAGGAAATGGCCTCAGGTTCTGCCAGGGGAGGTTTAAGTTGAGTATAAGAAATAATTTCTTCCCCAAAAGGGTTTTCAGGGGTTATCAAAAGGGTTATCAAGCCTGGACCAGGCTGCCCAGGGCAGTGGTGGAGTCCCCATCCCTGGAGGGATTTACAAGCCATGCAGAGGTGGTGCTGAGGGCCGTGGTTTGGTGGGTTCCTGTCAGTGCTGGGTTAACAGTTGGGCTCACTGGTATTAAAGGCTCTCTTCTTCCTGAACTGTTACAAGATTCCATGATTCTGTGTGCTTGCACCTTTGGAAGACTTGATTAGTTTTTCATTCCCCTTCCCACATCTCTTCTCTGCTGGTTTCCAGCAATTACCTGGACTTAATAATTTCAAGAGTTTCACTGAACTGATGTTCAAAGCTCTGCTGAGCTTCAAAGACAGCAGGAGAGGTGGGCGCTCCCTCAGGGTGGGGCTGGCACAGGGGCAGGACTGCTGCCAGGTCTGGACTGTCCTTCAGCTGCGCCTCCAGATGTCACCCAGCCCCCTGGGTGTCCAGGACGGGGCAACAGCAGAGGCTGTCAGTGAGAAACAGCATTTCCTAACACTCCCCTTCCCCTCAGCTGCAGCACTGCTGCGAGAGCTGTTGGAGGCTGGAAACGCGTGTGAACAGAGGTGGAAGGAGGGAGGCAAACCCAGGGGCTGGGAATCTGTCTCATCCCAGGTGTGACAGGAAGGGGGAAGGTTCCTCTTCCCCCTCCACAGGAATAATGATCCCCCTGAGCTCACGTGTGTCCTCATTTTGGCAACTTCCTACCGCGCCGCACGTCTCCGTAAATAGCAAAGTCCTGAGCTCAGCTCCCCCGCCTCAGTGGCTGTTGAATCAATACTCCATCCCCCAGGTTAATGCAGTCAGCAGCTCAATTAAGGGAAAAACCTCATGGGACGGGGAATAAGTGTGGGACTTGGTGGAGTAAGCAGCAGGTCCCTCATAACCTGGCTGATGGAGCAATCAAAAGCAGGTTGCTGTGCCTGGGAAGCACTCATCGAGGCAGGAGTCTTCATGGGACCCATCAGCACCCCAGCTCCGGAGGAAATTGGCTCCGGGAACAGCTGGGTGAGAAGTGCAGGAGGTTCCCAAGCTTGGAAAGGCTCTGGGTATTGCAGAGCTGAGCAAGGTAGGGAGGGATGTAGGAACTCCTCTGCTTCAGAGCGATGTGGCTGTGAAAGGTCTCCAGCTAAAGCATGGATCATTTAGTCTGCCTTGTGCCTGGTGTCCACAGAGCTCTTTGTGCCTCCAGCCTCCAGCTGGGATGGATGAACAGGATGAAAAATGAAGTAGATTAATACAGTCAAAGCAAAGAGGAAGATTCCTTTCTCTGGACTAGGGCTGCGAATAGGGGAGGGAGGAGGGCAGAGGGATGATGTCCAACAGGCAGGACCCCCTTTCATTTCTCTGAGGAGCTTCCACAATTAGCTGGAGGTCAGTTGGTAAAATTCATGTTGGCTGTGAACATCTCAGTTTCTTCTTCTTCTCGGACCTGGAGTCAGCTGGCCAGTCTGCATTCAGAGGTGATTTGTCCAAGAGACATAAACCAACCAGCAGTAACTAAAGCGTGCAAGGGAAACAAGCCCCGCTCCATGGGTCTGAATGTGAGAAGTTATTCCCTTCTTTGATAGTGCCCTGGCTGAGCTGGCAGTTAGAATCAAGAACATCATTTCTCTAATCCAGATGGCTAATAAATGTGGATTGCTTCCCTAAAACCACTTGACACAACACAATTACTGCTGGTTGCCAAGAAGCCGGGCTGGGTACAGACTCTGTTCTTGCTGCAAAAGCTACCAGGCTGAGTGGAGATGCTGTGATTCCTGGGTCCAACCCCAGGGGAGGAACTAAGGGGTATTTCCACACTAATCTTCTCTTGGGCAACTCAAGGCGGTCTTCTCCTGTGTGTTTCCTACCCCTGCATCACAGAATCACAGCATGGTAGGGGTTGGAAGGCACCTCTAGAGATCGAGCCCAGCTCCCCTGCCCAAGCAGGATCACCTAGGGCAAGCCACACAGGAATGCATCCAGCTGGGTTTTGGAAGTCTCCAGAGAAGGAGACTCCTCAGCCTCTCTGGGCAGCCTGCTCCAGGGCTCTGTCACCCTCACCAGAAGTGTCTCCTCGTGTGGGGGTGGAACTTCCTGTGTTCCAGCTCGTAGCTGCTGTTCCTTGTCCTGTCACTGCCTCCTGCTGCTCGACACAAAATGCTGGTGCTGCTCCGAGTCACCAACCTCAGCACCTCATGGCTACCAGTCCCCAGGCTGGGATATTGTTGCCCTGGTGCTCCCTGGACGTGAGCATGGTGGTCAGGTGCCTCATGGCTGCAAGGCTCAGCAGTGGGAAACCTCCCACTGGGCTGAACTGCAGAGCTGGAGCCCACTTTGAGGTTTCATTCTAGTTTTACACAGTAAACAGTTTTGAGGTTAAAAGCATGCTTTTGCTTACTTCTCCATTTTGGTACATCTGCTACTCACTAAAGCTTGTTTTTGGCTCTAAAAGTGGTGGGTTTAGAGCTATTTAAGCAGGTCAGCAATGTCTTTTTCTGGAAGGAAAAAAAAAAAAAAAGAAAGCAGAAGCTAAACTGTGGATGAGATGAATTAAAAAAGGCTGAGAGAAGTGGTGAGGCTTGGGGCCACCTCTTCCATCACCAGGTGACACAGTGTGTGATGGATGAGCATTCCCACTCGAGGCTCTCCCCTTTCCAAACCAGTTCACCCTGTCTTTGCACTGCCCCTGGCGCATTTGCCAGTTGGTTCCATAGAATCCAGCAGCCTCCAACAGTAGAAATGACACCAGGTGAATTTCCCTTGATTTACCCTGGTGGAAGGTAAACTGGAGGTGAGTCTGTAGTGAGGGGCATTGTCCACTTTGTGCTCAGGGTAGTGATGAAGCTCTCTATCACAGAATCACAGAAACATTCAGGCTGGAAAAGACCCTCAGGATCACCAAGTCCAACCCTTGATCCTACTCTGCAAGGTTCACCCCTAAACCACATCACCAAGCACCACATCCAAACTACCTTTAAACACACCCAGGAATGGTGACTCCACCACCTCCCTGGGCAGCCGGGGAGTGCCTGACCTCTCTTTATCTGAAGAGAAACTTCTTAATGTCCAGTCTAAAACTCCTCTGGTGCAGCTTGAGGCTGCTCCCTCTTGTGCTATCACTAATAACCTGGGAGAAGAGACCAGCACCTAACTCCTCACAACCTCCTTTCAGGTAGTTGTAGACAGCAATGAGGTCTTCCCCTCAGCCTTCCCTTCTTCAAACTAACCATCCCCAGCTCCTTCAGTCGCTCTTCAGCAGATTCATTCTCCAAGCCCTTCACCAGCTTTGCTGCCCTCCTCTGCACTGGCTCCAGCACCTCCACATCTCTGTTGCATCGAGGTGCCCAAAACTGAGCACAACACTCCAGGTGTGGCCTCACCCATGTTGAGTGCAAGACCTCTGCATTCACATTTCAAGCCTGATTCCCCCTGCTCCCCCTCCCCAGGCTCTGCTCCCTCCCAGGCTCCACCAGCCAAAGGAATGCTCTCTGGGTAGCTTTCTAGGTCGAGCAGTTATTTTGGTAGAGGAAACACTTAAAAACCTAAAACTCTGCAGCCTTTCCCCTGAGGTTCCAGTGTTTGTTTAGGCTCCTCCAAGCAAAGAGCCTCAGTCACTGGAGACTCCCACACACGGCCATCCCGCTCACATCACAGGCACAGGCCCTTGCAAAAGTTTATACAGCAAACACCAGCACAAGAAGAGCTGCCCCTCCATATATCACAGCCTCCCAGGCACAGCAGAGGAAGATGATGCTGGCCAGCCTGGGACAGCAGAGCTGAAGCGAGGTTGAAGAGGAGCAGGCTCTGAGCGAGCCAGTGTGGGAGCCTGGAGGCTGGGATCGGGGCTGAGGGGACACCTCAGAGCTGCCACCCAGCCCCTTGGAAGGGAAGCATCCCTGGGAGGAGGCCAAGCTGCCCCAGGGAGGCAGCAGTGGGAGGGGGTTACCCGCCGGTCAGGGGATGCTGTGGGGCAGGGGATGAGGGAGAGGGCAGGAGGGCAGCGCGGGCCACGTCTTCCTCCTGCTGACAAATGCAAAACATCAACCCTGACCCCATGCTTTCTCCATCTAAAAATAACACATTATCAGGGCAGTGATGACTACAGAGAGCCACAATTTATCACCCCAGAGGCAAAGTGGAAGATGTGCATTCGAGGGGGACAAAGGGTCAGCTCTGGACCATGCCTGCGAGTTACAAAAGAGCTTTCTGGGGACAGGGAGGTCCGGGGATGGGATTTGATCCTGGACATTGACCCTCCACTTTAAACCCACTGGATGTGGAAGGGTTGTGCCAATGCAGTTTGCACTTGGGTGTCCTCAGTGCCAGCCAAGCTTTGTGTCAGGTTCTCCAATGGAATGGAATGGAATGGACTGGAATGGACTGGAATGGAATGGAATAGAATAGAATAGAATAGAATAGAATAGAATAGAATAGAATAGAATAGAATAGAATAGAATAGAATAGAATAGAATAGGATAGGATAGGATAGAACAGAACTGAAATGAATTTAATTGAATTGAATTGAATTGAATTGAATTGAATTGAATTGAATTGAATTGAATTGAATTGAATTGAATTGAATTCACAGTATCACAGTATCACCAAGGTTGGAGGAGACCTCAAAGATCATCGAGTCCAACCTATCACCCAACACCATCCAATCAACTAAACCATGGCACCAAGCACCCCATCCAGTCTCTTCCTAAACACCTCCAGTGATGGTGACTCCACCACCTCCCTGGGCAGCACATCCCAAAGGGCAATCACTCTTGCTGGGAAGAACTTCTTCCTCACCTCCAGCCTAAACCTCCCCTGGCACAGCTTGAGACTCTGTCCTCTTGTTCTGGTGCTGGTTGCCTGGAAGAAGAGACCAACCCCCACCTGGCTACAACCTCCCTTCAGGTCTCCCCTGAGCCTCCTCTTCTCCAGGCTAAGCAACCCCAGCTCCCTCAGCCTCTCCTCACAGGGCTGTGCTCCAGACCCCTCCCCAGCTTTGTTGCCCTCCTCTGGACACCTTCCAGCAACTCAACATCTTTCCTCAACTGAGGGGCCCAGAACTGGACACAGGACTCAAGGTGTGACCTAACCAGTGCAGTGAACAGGGGCAGAATGACCTTCCTGCTCCTGCTGGCCACACTATTCCTGATGCAGGCCAGGATGCCATTGGCCATCTTGGCCGCCTGGGCACACTGCAGGCTCATGTTCAGCCTACTATCTACCAGTACCCCCAGGTCCCTTTCTGCCTGGCTGCTCTCCAGCCACTCTGAGCCCAGCCTGTGGCACTGCACGGGGTTGCTGTGGCCAGTGTGTGGAACCTGGCATCTCTTGGAAGTGTTCCTTCAAAATCACGGGGGGAACACCAGGATACCCCAACTGAACCCACCTCTCTGCACAAGTTTCTGTGTTTCAGTACACGTTGGCCTGCTGGAGCTCCTTAGGGGTGGCTGCGGTTCCTCAGGCTCGTACTCATGGAGTGATTATCCTGCTTTTGATCTCCTTGCCTTTGCAGAGCCACATCTTCACTGCTGGGAGACCAGAGCACTGGGGAAGGAGGACTGGAGGCAAGTCAGAGCGGGGAATGCAATCAATCGTTAGCTAATGGAGTTAGGGTAAAGATGTTATCCAAAACCACCATGGCTGCCTAATTATTCACAATATCCCTCTGGAGAGTCTCCCTTTGGCAGGCTGTGAATTTGCTGCTGTGTTGCCACACTAACAGGCAGTTTCAGGGCTTTAAATGAGAGGGTACAAATTACCATGCAGCCACCCAGAAGATGGCAGCTCCTGAGCCTTGGATTACATGGCAATTTCCATGCAACACCCAGGTCTTTACATGCTAAGGGCCATGTCATTGCAGGCTAAATGAGTGATCATCACCACTGCTTGACAAATTCACCTGACAAACTGGGATTGCCTTTCAAGCTGGGGGGGATCTGCAGGCAGAATGTTGCTTCCCTGAGACCACAGCGCTTGGGATGAGCCTGGGTTCACCCCCAGCCCCTGCCTGGGCTGCAGCCCTTCCCAGGACATCAGAGAATTGGAAGGGACCCCTGGGGATCATCTAGTCCAACCCCCCTGCTGAAGCAGGGTCACCCACAGTAGGTCGCCCAGGATCACAATGTCCAAGCAGGTCTGGGAGCTCTCCAGGGAAGGAGAATCCACAACCCCTCTGGGCAGCCTGCTCCAGAGCTCTGGCACTCTCACTGAGAAGATGTTTCTCCTCATGTCCAAATAGAACCTCCTGGGTTCCAGGTTTGTGCCCATTGTCCCTTGTCCTGTTGCTACTGAAAAGAGTCTGGCCCCATCCTCTTGCCCCCACCCTGTACCTCTTGCTGAGCATTGACCAGATCCCCTCTCAGGCTGCTCTTCTCCAGGCTAAACAGCCCCAGGGCTCTCAGCCTTTCCTCCTCACAGAGATGCTCCAGACCCCTCAGCATTTGCATAGCCTCCACTAAACTCTCTCCAGTAGTTCCCTGTTTCTCTTGAACTGGGGAGCCCAGAACTGGACACCATCTGTGATGTGACTAGGGCAGAGCAGGGGGGAGGAAGACCTCCACTGACCTGCTGGTAACACTCAATGCACCCCGGTAGACCATTGTCCTTCTTGGCCACAAGAGCACGTTGCTGCTCATGGAGAGCTTGCTGGCCCCCAGCACTCCCAGGTCCTTCCCTGTGGAGCTATTTTCCAGCAGGTCAACCCCTAAATTGTACTGGTGCAGGGGTTATTCCTCCCCAGGTGCACTACTACTCCACACTTGCCCTTGTTGCACTTCAAGAGGTTCCCTCCACCCAACTCTCCAGCCTGCTCACACCTCACTGAATGGAGCACAGCCTGGTGGGGTGTCAGCCACTCCTCCCACCTTGGTAGCATCAGCAGACTACCTGAAGGCCCACTCCATCCCTTCACCCAGGTCATTGATGAAGACATTGAACAGGATAACACAGTCCTACAGGTAAGGATATGAGCCCTGGCTCCATGGGTGCAAGATGTGGCTGCTTCAGACAGCAAACATTGGTAGGGGACCTTAGGATGTTTCAGATGTACACGCCAGTGAAAACAGCTTGGAAGTTCCCCCAGAGGAGCTGCAATGCTAAGGAGCACTAAAGGAGGAACCTTTAAAGACTTTTGAGCTGATACTCACAGATAATTATTTACCCTTTTCCTTCATCTTTATCACTTTGTGACTGTTCCAGGCCCCAGCTCTGCTGTGCACCACTGTGAAGTACCTCTGCCGAGAGACAGTTGCTTACTTTCTGTAATCTTAGGCCTCTTAAAGCTGCTGCAGATCTGCTCCACTGTTTCCTGACATCTCTGCATTAAACTCTGTCAGGCTGGCTGGGGCCTCATGGATTCAAGGAGTGGTTCCACACCTGTGCACAGCAGGAATTTGGCCAGTCAGGTCGCTCAGGTTCTGTGAACACCCTTGATCTTGCTACAGGAAGATCTACAGGAATCAATAGCTATTCTGTAGGTCTTCCTAGAGAATGATCAGGACCAGGCTTAGGATATTTGATGGCTGTTAGACACACTCCACAGGGGTATCACAGGGAAGGATGTTCAGATGCAGGCAATCGGCATCACTTCCCAATTGCAGAGCTTTGCACTGGAGAATAAACACAGAGCAAATGAGAGGATTCAGGGGAGGGCTGGAACACAAATGAGAAACTATTTTCATCCTTTCACCTGTACAATAATTGAAGCAGCCCAAATTCATCCCAGAAGAGACATGATGGAGGATGCTGAATGCAAGTGAAGGGGCTGCAAAGAAGGAGATTATAGGGCAGCCCTGTGACATCAGCAGAGCCCCCATTGCATCCCCACTGCCAGCAGTGCCAGCAGCAGAGCCCCCATTGCATCCCCACTGCCAGCAGTGGCCTCCCCACCGTTGCCTGGCAGCTGCAAGATCTTCAAGTCTCACTTTGCAATCACACCCAGCTAGGTCAATTAACTCTCAGTCACCCCCTGGCAGCTAAGCACTGGCCATTTTCTCGACCTCCTCTTGGCCTCTGCTGAGCCTCATGCTCGGTGTGGGCCCTTTCCTGAGGGAACCTCATCCCTTTTCCACCCTGCTGACCAGAAGTGAGCTCTGACACTCTAAGCACAGCCCCACAAAGCCCTTCAAGCCACAGCACTTCAGATGCCCCAGCCCCCATATCACTGCATCACATGCATTTTAATTACACTGGTGGCCTGCTGGATACCCAAATGGGTCCAAAGTGCATCCTGGAGAAGAGGAGGCTCGGGGGAGACCTTCTTGCTCTCTACAACTAACTGAAGGGAGGCTGTAGCCAGGTGAGGGTTGGTCTCTTCTCTCAGGCAACCAGCACCAGAACAAGAGGACACAGTCTCAAGCTGTGCCAGGGCAGGTTTAGGCTGGATGTTAGGAAGAAGCTCTTCCCAGCAAGAGAGATTGGCCATGGGGATGTGCTGCCCAGGGAGGTGGTGGAGTCACCATCACTGGAGGTGATTAGGATGAGCCTGGATGAGGCACTTGGTGCCATGGTTTAGCTGATTAGATGGTGTTGGGTGATAGGTTGGACTTGATGATCTCAAAGGTCTTTTCCAACCTGGTCTATCTTATCTTATCTTATCCTATCCTATCCTATCCTATCCTATCCTATCCTATCCTATCCTATTCTATTCTATTCTATTCTATTCTATTCTATTCTATTCTATTCTATTCTATTCTAAGCTCCACATCTCCTCCCATGCCCTCTTTAAGCTGCTCCTTTCCTCTGCTCTGCTTGTGCTAAGAACTGACAACCTAGACTAAAAGGTGCAGATTTATCTGTCTAATGATCTCTGGCATTCCCAAATACCCCACTGAGTTTCACAGATGGATTGCAGGCCTCTCAGGTTTCTTAGCAGGACACTCTTATTTCCATGATGCCCACTGCTCAGCCACTGACAGGCAAACCTGCTTTGTTCTGCTCCTGTGAAACTCATCTAGAGAGGGTGTTTGAGAGCCTCTTTCTGTCCTGCACAATGGGAGCTTCAGCACTGTGCAGTTATTCCTGGGTAATTAGCTCTGTGTTTTGCCTCTCCACCCCTAGTGAGGGTGGTATCATGAGATTCTCATCAGCCTCTTGACATGATGATAATTATCCTTTGGTAACTTTAAGGCTAATCATAATCCACGAGGAGGAGGACAGTCATCTGCCTGGGTTTTGCGGTGGTGTCGGCTCGTAATTGGCTGGAGGTGGGAAAGGTGCCTGGTACCAAGGGGCCACGCACCAAAGCCGAGTCCTGAGGGTGGTGGGCATGCCAGCAGAAAACACAACCCATGAGGGCCAGGAGCTGCTGAGATGATGAAAGGACAGAGGGTGGCCAGCTCTGCTGCCCATCCCCATAGAGAAGTAAGTCCCCAGGCCCTCTTAATGCCCACCTCGAGCCTTTGTAATAACTGCCTTGAATTCAATTGCTGCTCAGGGTGGACCCTCCCCTCTGGGGCACCTCGGGGCAGGCTCTGATGCCATCAGCCCCCTGGCCACCAGAAGGCACAGGCCCTTCTTCATTCAGAGCCCCATCTGAGAAGATGCTGCAGCAGCTGCTCAGGGGGAGAATTAGGCTTCATCAGGCAGCTCTGACATTTAGCATCCGATCCTCCCTCCCATCCTTCTGTGTGAATTTCCTTGATCGCCTTTCAGAGCAAGAAATAACGGTGCATTAGAGAGGAGGGGAGAGAGAGATGATGCTTTATTAGCTGTTTATGGAAGAAATTAAAATGTTCATTAGTAACCACGGCACCAAGAGTGCTCCTCCTCCTGCCTCCATCCTCTGGGCCCAGCCGGTGTGGCTGCCACAGCCCTGATGGCTCCCCCGGGGCCACTCGCCTCGTACTTATTTGGGCTGGCACCTGCCTGACGCCTCCTTGCCCTTCTGCAGATGGGTACCTGGGGGACAGTGGGGGAAATGTCAGCGCTCCACTCCTGATGGGTAGCATCGCCTTCCTTCCCACACCCTGCCTCGCTCAGCTCGCTGGAAGGCGGCTTGGCATCACTGCTGGCAGAGCTGGGCTGCTTTGCTGTGCTGCAGAACATCTGGGGCCTGAGAAGCTTTGCTGAAGGGGGGCTTGAGAGACAAGGAAGAGGGTGGTGGCGAGGAGATGACGGTGGCTGTGCAGGCCATCCGTGCCATCCCACACTGGCAGATAGTCTTTGAGCTCAGACGGTGTGTCAGCAGAAGTCTGGCTCCTCGCCTCTGAACAATGCCACATCTGGAGTGCTGGGTCCAGTTCTGAGCTCCCCAGTTCAAGAGGGACAGGCAACTACTGGAGAGAGTCCAGGGAAGGCTACAAATGCCTACAAATGAGGGGCCTGAAGCATCTCTGTGAGGAGGAAAGGCTGAGAGCCCTGGGGCTGTTGAGCCTGGAGAAGAGCAGCTTGAGAGGGGATCTGCTCGGTGCTGATAAACACCTAAAGGGGCAGGGGCCAAGAGGGTGAGGCCAGACTATTTTCAGTGGTGTCCAGCAACAGAGTAAGGGACAATGGCCACAAACCCAGGAGGTTCTCTCTGAACATGAGGAGAAACTTCTTTCCTGTGTGGTTGCTGGAACACTGGCCCAGACTCTGCAGGGAGGGTCAGTCTCGTCTCCCATGGAACAAAGCGAAATGGTCTCAAGTCAGCCAGAGGAGCTTTAGGTTGGCCACGAGGAACAGTTTCTTCCCCAAAAGGGCGATCAATCCCTGGAACGTGCTGCCCAGGGCAGTGGTGGAGTCCCCATCTCTGGAGAGGTTCAAGCACCACATGGATGTGGTGCTGATGGACACGGTTCAGCGGCGACCTGGCGGTGCAGGGGGAGCAGTTGGGATTCTATGATCTTAAAGGTCTCTTCTAACCCGAGCTATTCAATGATTCCAGCCAGGGGGCTGTCTCCTCTGCCTGGGACATGACCCTGTTGTACCAGAGCCTGGGGGGAAGGGGGATCCCTGCTGCACCAGGCCTGTGGCACAGGGGGCAGGCAGGAGGAAGCCAGGCAAGGAGGACTTCAAAGGCTGTGTATCTCTTCACACAGCTGCCATAAAAAACAATCCAGGCTTCCGCTCCCCAGTCCCAAGCTGCCCTCACGAGGGACATCTCTGAGGGCAAAGGGATAAATCTTTCATCTCCTCAGTCTGGGTTTTATTAAATGCCTTGCACATACATGTAACATACAGACACTGATAAGTGCTGGCCAGTCGCAGGAGAGGCAGATAGAGGTTGACTCACTGTGCCAGCTGAAAGCCTGCCCTGCTGGTTCGGATCAGGAGCTCTGAGATGTGCAGAGACACCAAAAGGCTCATCACAGCCTGGGGGACCACTGAGATAACACTGGGAAAGGTGTCACCTCCTCTTGCACCCTCACAAGCTGCAGGGTTGGGGCAGTGGAAGCTTTGCAAAGCTCAGGATGGTGAGAAGTCTCTGCAACCTTGCGAGGAGCAGGGGAGTCCTGCTAGAAGGTGGACACTTCACTGGCCAGGTAAATGAAGGTGGATGGGCTCTGCATCACCTGGCCTGCAACATCCATGCAAGAGGGGCTTCAGCCCAGCTTCCCATGACCCCCAGTAATCCTCTGCTGGTATTACTGGAGGATGTCTAGGAATATAGTGAAGATCTGGGTGAAAAGCATCTGTCCTCACTCACACAAAAAGCAGGCCCAGCTACTCTGTTAAGCCTGTGAGAGAGGAGCTGGGCACTCAGGAATGTGAGACCTACTGATGAAGGGACGATGCCTGGTGGTTAATTGTACCCAAGCTGTAGGACTTGCAGCCACTTGCTGGGGTTCCAGTTTAAAGGCAGCATGAACTGGCTTGTTTAGTGAACAGCAGCCCAAGCTAGGGAGAAACAGGCTCAACAGAGGCTTAAGAGCCATAAAACTGGGCAGCAAGACTGCAGTAGTAGCCTGTTCTCCACGTCTGTGACAGAGCAAGAGAAGAAGCCACAGGCTGATGCTTGCAGCAAGGGAGATTTGGGTTCACAGTGAGCAAGACTTTCACCAGACTGGGAAGGTGACTCCACACCAGACTCCCTCCTGACAGTCTCCAGGAGCAGTTTGGACAGACATTGAGTGCTGAGTTTGGGACAGCCCATCCTGCTGCATGCCTGAAGTCTGGACCCAGCAAACCTGGAAAACAGCCTCCACGAGACATGAGGTAAAACAAAACCAGGGGCAAGAAGCCCACGAATGAACTTCAGATGCCCTCTGGGTTAGGGCTTTTCTAATCAGTGACCAAACCTCTGCAGTTCCAAGGAGCACTGCTAACCAGACAGAGCCTCCATTAAGCCTGGAAGAAAAGGCAAGCTGCTTTGATGGATGTCAAAGTTAATGCCACGTTTGGGCTGGGGCTGCCGTGTGATGGGTTTACGGACCCAGGCCTTCATTCCCCTTATCAATACCCTTCCTCCTTCAGCCCCCAGCAAGCCAGGTAGACAGCCCCTTGCCTGTGGCTGTTTTACCTGGGAGCTGGCTGCCCAAGGAGCTGTAAGGCACCCTGCACCCCGAAAACAGTTAAAAGAAAGGGAATGAAATGAAATAACTGAGGGCAGGTTGAGCGTGTGTCTGAGCGAGTGCTTAGCGCCAAGCATCAATGGAGCGGCTGGGGCTCTGATTGAAACCAGACTCAGGAAAGAAGGGCTGTAAACGTTTTTTCACTGCCTGTCCTAAGAAATTTATGTCTCACCCACTCCATCATCTCCTTCAGGGCTGCCTTTTTTGCAGCTGTCTTCAGAGACCGTCCGCTGAGCCCCCGCTTTATGAAGTCCACTCCGTGATGTCACCCGGAACCGTAACTCACTCACCTCCTGGCACTGTGCTCTGCAGAGAGGTACCCGATAAACAAGGGGGTGAGGATGGCCTGGGGGGGGGGGGATGCCTGAACAGCCCTTCCCAAGGACAATCTTCCCGCCATCAGAAAGGAAGAGAGAGAAAATATGCAGGTGGAGCCCGGGGGAGGACCCAGAGTAGGCTTTGTTAGTAAATGAACCCAAACCCACAACTGCAGAAAGCAAATGGGGCAGAAAAGAAATCACCGAGGTTGTTTCCAGCAGAACTTGCTCAGGAGGGTCAGAGCTGAGCCCCAGCTGCCTCCTTACATGTTAAACCTACCAGGGCTCTCTGAGTCCTCCCCAGAAATCAGAACCTTCTGCAGGATGGGCTCCTAGCTCCCTGTCCACCCAGCCCAGAAGGTCGTTAGCTGCCTGCTATTCAAAAGACTCAGCAACTGGGATGAGTTCTCCCTTCAGTAGCACCCAATTGGTCACGACTAAAATTTGCTCTGACTCCTTGGGGGTGGGGGGAATGGGGGAGGAGTTTCTTGAGGCCCACATCCTGGTCAAGCTGCTGCTCACCCATCAAATTTCCAGTGAGCAGGTGTCCACATCAGAGAGCTCCAGGCCCCACTGAAGGCACATAGCCCCCTGGTTGTGAAGTGGAGCATAATTGCTTCATTCTGCCTGATAACATGTGGTTTTGTGATATTTATAATACAGCACTATTACAAGGGGGTGGGGTGTGGGGGGGAGGTGGGGGGGGGAGAGAAAACCATCAGCTCAAAAATCCCTCCACCACAGTTGGCTCTAATTGTCCCTGTCCCACCACTTCCCCCTTCCCAGTCCTGCTTGTGGGCTGGTTTGGCAAGGAAGCAAAAGCCTGAATGAGCTGTTGAGATGAAGTTTATCCTTCGGTGAGATGGGCTCTCCTGGGGAGGAATAAGTGCTCTTGGATTTGCCTAGGAAGCTTGGGCTGCTCATACCTGAGGCTGTATAGGCTGAGGAGCCAGGGGTGGAGGAGTGGCATCTCCCTGGCATGCCTCAGCTGGTAAATACTGACCTTCCTCTCCTTGCACCCCCCGGGACTGCATTAATTAATGCCACCCGTAGACCAAAATCAAGAGGGACAGTGCTGGCATCTGGAAAACATGCAAAATGAGAAGGAAGGATTCTTCCCACACCTCTTGTGTGTCTTCTCTGCCACTCATGGACTTGCAGAGCTGGGATCTGTGGTCTCAGGACACTTGTTGAAGCAGAGAAGTCCCCTCCCCACCACGACTGTTGCAAATAAAGCAAACAAACAAAGAGAAACCAAGCAGACAAACCAAAAAGAAAGAAACCAACCAAGCAAAAAGAAACCAACCAAAGAGAAAGAAATCAGCCAAAGAGAAAGGAATCAGCCAAAGAGAAAGAAATCAGCCAAAGAGAAAGGAATCAGCCAAAGAGAAAGAAATCAGCCAAAGAGAAAGGAATCAGCCAAAGAGAAAGAAATCAGCCAAAGAGAAAGGAATCAGCCAAAGAGAAAGGAATCAGCCAAAGAGAAAGGAATCAGCCAAAGAGAAAGGAATCAACCAAAGAGAAAGAAATCAGCCAGAAAGAAAGAAATCAGCCAAAGAAAAAGTAATCAACCAAAGAGAAAGAAATCAGCCAAAGAGAAAGAAATCAGCCAAAGAGGAAGAAATCAGCCAGAGAGAAAGGAATCAGCCAAAGAGAAAGAAATTAATTAAACCAAAAGAAACTAAGCAAAAAGAAATTAACCAAACAAGAAGAAAACCAAACAAAGCAAAAGAGGAACAAACCAAACAAAAAGGAACAAAGCAAACAAGGAGGAATCAACCAGACAAAAAGAAATCAACCAAACAAGAAGAAAGAAACCAGACAAGACAAACCCAACCAAACAAAAAGAAGTCAACAGCCTGTGTGGGGACAGCTGCTGTTCTGAGCCACTCATGGTCTAAACAAAACCAACTCTGGAAGGCGAGGGCAGATACTCTGTGCTCTGTAGTGTGGGCCACTGGAGTCAGTGCCTGGGCTAGTACCACACATAGGGTCTGTCACACCAAAAAGTCTTCAGGGAGTAGAAATGCTGATCAGCCCTTCCCCAGTGGATGGGCTCATGGGATTTCATGTCTGTGGAGTTGATACTGAGCTAGAATTTATTGCCTGGTTCCTTCTCCTTCTTTCTCCTTCTCCTTCTCCTTCTCCTTCTCCTTCTCCTTCTCCTTCTCCTTCTCCTTCTCCTTCTCCTTCTCCTTCTCCTTCTCCTTCTCCTTCTCCTTCTCCTTCTCCTTCTCCTTCTCCTTCCCCTTCTCCTTCTCCTTCCCCTTCCCCTTCTCCTTTTCTCCTTCTTTCTCCTCCTCCTCCTTCTCCTCTCCTCAGTATGTAGATAACTGGAGGAGGATGATGGTGTCTTTTTCCACCCCCTTTTTCCCCCTCCCAAACCAAACCTAAAGCCAACAAAAAGAGCCCACCACAACTGAAACACCTGCCAGCTGACATGTGCTCAGCTAGGGTGGCATGTTCAAGGCACCTGATGGGTGAACCTTTCTTCTACACCAAAGGCTAATGTCCATGAAAAGGTCTTTCCTACATGTCCCCAAACCCCCATCTCAGCCCTTCCAGGCAGTTAACCCTCTTCCTCCTTTATTTTCAATTCGAAGTTGCATTCAAAGCCCTCAAAGCACTCCAGCACACAGCTTCCCTGCACGGGAGCGGTCTGTGTGGTGGAGAGGATGTCTGTTGCCATGGCACCGCAGCAGCCTGGCTCCTTCACCAGGAGTCTCCCAGGGGACTTCACCCCTCAGGACCTGGGCAGGGGCACAGGACCCCTGTCAGTGGTAAAGGACCTCCTGGGCTCCCTGGAGGCTGCACCCCTGAAGGGTGCCAGCAGCATCTCCAGCCAGGGAGGTGCCCACTGGTCCTTGCCAGCCCTGCTGTGTGGGGGATAGCAAACCACCAGCAGCACTTGTGCCTGGAAAGAAGCATTTGTTCCTTTCCCATGGAGTGGGAGGGGTCCCTAACAAGTAGCACAGGGACATGAGCCCACCACTGGTCATTATTTCCCAGCCTTAGAATTCTCCCTTTCCTCCCACATCACTGGTTGCATCTCTCCCATGCATCCCACCCCTCTTATGGTGTTTATCTCATCCCTCCCAGCCCAGCTCCTCTTATGGTGCCCATCTCCTGGCTGCCTCCTGTGCTGGGGTAACCACTTAACCATTGCCATGGCATTTCATATTACTGTCTGCAGCACTTCTGGGGGCTCTTGTTCTTGTCACATCCTCATGCCACTGGGAGAGTTTCTCAGCACCAATCTTCATTATTCTCTGCTCTATGAGGCAAGGGAGCCAGTGTTATTAAAAGAAACACTAATAAAAGGAAGGGAAGTGGCTTGTGTTTAACCTTTTCCAGGCAGCAGGGCGAGGCTGGGCTGGCTGTTGTCAAGGGGACAGGAGTGGAGCTGCCTGTGTGTCACAGAATCATTCCTCTTGGAAATCATCAAGCCCAACCATTAACCCTGCTCTACCAAGCTCACCCCTAACCCACATCCCCAAGCACCACATCTAAACAACCTTTAAGCCCATCCAGGGATGGTGAGTCAGCCACCTCACTGGGCAGCCTGGAGAGCTGGCAGCTCCCATTATGGCCCTGACTGGAGGTGGTGACCCTCCTGCACAGGGCAGCCTTATTCCTTTGGATGGGAAGCAGAAGTGGTGGGAGAAAGAGGCACTGAATGTGCCCAGATCACCCAGCTGAGAGATGTAAATCTACAGCTCTCAGGGGACAGACTGTTTAGCAGGGCCTGTCGTGACAGGACAAGGGGTGATGGTTTTAAACTAAAGAGACAAATTTAGCCTGGATGAAAGGAAGAAGTTTTTGACACAGAGTGATGACACACTGGCCTAAGTTTTCCCAGAGAGGTAACAGATGCCACAACCCTGGAACCATTCCAGGGGGCTCTGAGCAACCTGTTCTAGCTGATGACCTCTCTGCCGACTGCAAGGGGTTGGACTAGATGAGATTTAAAGGTCCCTTCCAACCCAAACCATTCTGTGAGTCTAAGGGAGTAGGCATCCTCAGTTTGGGAACTGCTTTTCCCTCCTCACAGGCACTTCTTGGGGTAGGAATGACCTCAGGAGATTTTGTCATCTGGTGCCTGCTGTTGTGTGACTCACCAGGCAGGAATTAGAGCACGTAATGGTCCGGTTTCCATCCAGTCATGCTTGGGTCTCAGCGCTGGCGATGGATACAGCCCCTCCGCTGGAGAACACAACGTGATACCTGCCAGGCTGGGTTCCTGGGGCTGTGGAGCAGGCTCCAGCCTGCTTCTGGCATGGCTCAGAGAGTGTCTTGTTTTATAGGGCTTGTGGTATCAGTTGTCGAGGAGTTCGTGCCGAGCGCCGGGAAAATGCTTCCTGGCAGCTGTGCCGCAGTTTGGGGTTTGCAACCTGAACGGGGTGGGGGGTGTTGGGGGGAGACTCATCACGGGGCCATGGGACTGTCCCCGTGTCCTGGGTGGGCAGGAGAAGGGCTCTCTGTGGATGACACCAGCAGGAAGAAGCAGGGGAGCAAAGGTGCCACTGCAAAGCCTTGCCAGGAGCAGCATCTTGTCAGGTTAAAATACCATCGGGTGACCTACCTCTGACTGAGCAGCGACAGAAAAGCCTTCCCCAGCCATGCTCCAGTTTTCCTCTTTCTGGAGAGTTTCAGAAACAGCTGTGTCTGACTCTCACGTTACTCTTGTTCAGTATCATCTTTGACTCCTGTTCCCCAGCACTGATTGTGATTCCTTTGGCCCTCACCCCCAGAATGCATCCAGGTCACTACCTTCCCGGTAGCTCACACTGGAGTTCTGGCTGAACTCTTGGTAAATACCAGCCACTCCTGCTGATTCACTGCACTTTCTCCAGTTGCTCCCCTGATTTCCTCCTTGGAGACTTCTGATTTCCTCCACACAATGCCTTTGAAATGGAAATGTTTCCCCTCATTGTCTTCTGCAGCAGTGATCACAAGGAGAAGTGCTCCTTCCACCCGCCAGGATTGCCCAAACACACTGCCACGAGCAGCATCCTGCCTGGGAACTCCTGAAACACTTCTCCAAGCTTCTTCTGGCACCTCTTGGTCTGGTCTGTTCTACTCTTCCTTCCACCAGTGGCTTTCTGATCCATGAAGTTTTCCACCTTAAAGGGGGATTCTGTCTTTTAAAGGGGAGGGGAGTTGATGCAACTCCACTTAGCACAAACCTTATTCCCACATCCCAGATGGATTCTTCTCTTTTCCTCCCCCTTCATATTTGACTCACTGCCGTGCACAAGCCAGGTGGGTACCATCCACATGAAGATTCAGAGGGCAGGTGCTCACATTCATCCCACCAGACCAGAACTGTCTCCAGGAGGTCATCACATCTGTGAATAGAATAGAATAGAATAGAATAGAATAGAATAGAATAGAATAGAATAGAATAGAATAGAATAGAATAGAATAGAATAGAATGGAATGGAATGGAATGGAATGGAATGGAATGGAATAGAATAGAATAGAATAGAATAGAATAGAATAGAATAGAATAGAATAGAATAGAATAGAATAGAATTAACCAGGTTGGAAAAGGCTTTTGAAATCATCAAGTCCAGCCTACCACCCAACACCATCTAATCAACTAAACCATGGCACCAAGCACATCATCCAGTCTCTTCCTAAACACCTCCAGGGATGGTGACTCCACCACCTCCCTGGGCAGCACATTCCAATGGCCAAGCTCTCTTTCTCTGAAGAATTTCTTCCTCACCTCCAGTCTAAACCTCCCCTGGCACAGCTTGAGACTCTGTCCTCTTGTTCTGGTGCTGCTTGCCTGGGAGAAGAGACCAACCCCCACCTGGCCACAGCCTCCCTTCAGGTAGTTGTACACAATAAGAAGGTCTCCCCTGAGCCTCCTCTTCTCCAGGATAAGCAACCCCAGCTCCCTCAGCCTCTCCTCATAGGGGTTGCTCCCAGAAGACATGCCAGAAGAGGAGTCTCTTATCTGAGATGCTGAGCACCCCCAGCATTGCTGGGCTGGATGAGGGCCGGGTGCCTCAACCTCAAGCCCTCCATCTGCAGCTGGGTTCTCGTCTCGTGCCAGGTCCCGTGCCAGCAGCCTGCTGCTGTGTGCAATTTCCTGGTGTTCTGCTTGTTAAGAGTTGCCCACAAAGATTTCCAAGTCTCAGATGTGTGTCCAACCCGTGGGCTTTGGTGGGCTGATCAGAAGGGACCAAAAGGACTTGTGACTATCTTGAAATGTGTTCAGAAGTTTGCCCCAAGTCGCTTAATGCTGTGGAACAATAAACCTTCCCCGAGACCCTCAGCCCTTCCTCGACAGCTTGAGAGCGCTTTTGAAAGCCCCTGTGTGACAGAGAGCATTTGCTGTGTGCTGGGGGTAGGATTTCTGCTGGAGCTGAGCTAGCACAGGGTGTGGTAGAATATGTGCTGAATTATTTTAGCTGTGGTGTGTTTTCTTTGTGATCTTTCTTTCTTTCTTTTCACAGTGCAAAAGGAAAAGAAGGATAGGATAGGATAGGATAGGATAGGATAGGATAGGATAGGATAGGATAGGATAGGATAGGATAGGATAGGATAGGATAGGATAGGATAGGATAGGATAGGATAGGATAGGTGGAATGGAATGGAATGGAATGGAATGGAATGGAATGGAATGGAATGGAATGGAATGGAATGGAATGGGATGGAATGGAATGGGATGGAATGGAATGGGATGGAATAGGATAGGATAGGATAGGATAGGATAGGATAGGATAGGATAGGATAGGATAGGATAGGATAGAATTAAACAAGTTGGAAGAGACCTTTGAGATCATCAAGTCCAACCTATCCCCCAACACCATCTGATCAACTAAACCATGGCACCAAGCACCCCAGCCAGGCTCTTCCTAAACACCTCCAGGGATGGTGACTCCACCACTTCCCTGGGCAGCACATTCCAATGGCCAATCTCTCTTCCTGGGAAGAACCTCTTCCTAACATCCAGCCTAAACCTCCCCTGGCACAGCTTGAGACTCTGTCCTCTTGTTCTGTCACAGGTTGTCTGGGAGAAGAGACCAATCCCCTCCTGGCTACAACCTGACTTCAGGTAGTTGTAGAGAGCAAGAAGGTCTCCCCTGAGCCTCCTCTTCTCCAGGCTAAGCAACCCCAGCTCCCTCAGCCTCTCCTCACAGGGCTGTGCTCCAGACCCCTCCCCAGCTTTGTTGCCCTTCTCTGGACACCTTCCAGCAACTCAACATCTTTCCTCAACTGAGGGGCCCAGAACTGGACACAGGACTCAAGGTGTGGCCTAACCAGTGCAGTGAACAGGGGCAGAATGACCTTCCTGCTCCTGCTGGCCACACTGTTCCTGATGCAGGCCAGGATGCCATTGGCCATCTTGGCCGCCTGGGCACACTGCAGGCTCATGTTCAGCCTACTATCTACCAGTACCCCCAGGTCCCTTTCTGCCTGGCTGCTCTCCAGCCACTCTGAGCCCAGCCTGTGGCACTGCACGGGGTTGCTGTGGCCAGTGTGTGGAACCTGGCATCTCTTGGAAGTGTTCCTTCAAAATCACGGGGGGGGAACACCAGGATACCCCAACTGAACCCACCTCTCTGCACAAGTTTCTGTGTTTCAGTACACGTTGGCCTGCTGGAGCTCCTTAGGGGTGGCTGCGGTTCCTCAGGCTCGTACTCATGGAGTGATTATCCTGCTTTTGATCTCCTTGCCTTTGCAGAGCCACATCTTCACTGCTGGGAGACCAGAGCACTGGGGAAGGAGGACTGGAGGCAAGTCAGAGCGGGGCCGCCTGGGCACACTGCAGGCTCATGTTCAGCCTACTATCTACCAGTACCCCCAGGTCCCTTTCTGCCTGGCTGCTCTCCAGGCACTCTGACCCCAGCCTGTGGCACTGCACGGGGTTGTTGTGGCCAAAGTGCAGTCCCTGGCACTTGGACTTGTTGAATGCCATCCTGTTGGAAGAAGAAGAGTTTCTTGTTACTGGAAGAAGAAGAGTTTCTTGTTACTGGAAGAAGAAGAGTTTCTTGTTACTGGAAGAAGAGCTTTTTGCAACTGGAAGAAGAACTTGAATTCTGGGTTCAGTTTGGGGCTGCTCACTACAAAAAATAATACATGGAGGTGCTGGGGCAGGTCCAGAGGAGGGCAATGAAGCTGGTGAAGGATCTGGACAGAAGGTCTTGGGGTGAACAGCTGAGGGAACTGGGGTTGTTCAGCCTGGTGGAAAGGAGGGTGAGGGGGAGACCTCATTGCTCTCTACAGCTCCCTGAAAGGAGGCTGGAGCAAGGTGGTGAGGTCTGGTCTCTTCTCCCAAGGAATAAATGATAGGACAAGAGAAAATGGGTTCAAGCTGCACCAGGGAGAGGTTGAGGTTGGAGGTGAGGAATAATTTCTGTCATCAAGCCCTGGGAAAGGCTGTCCAGGGCAGTTGTAGAGTTCCCACCCTTGGAGGGGTTAAAAATCTGTGTAGGTGTGGTGCTGAGGGACCTGGTTTAGCAGTGGACTTGGTACTCTTGGGTCAATGGTTGGACTTGCTGATCTTGCCTGGAAAAGAGGAGAGTCCATGGAGACCTAAGAGTAGCCTTCCAGTACCTGAAAGGGGCCTAGAAGAAGTATGGAGAGAGACTGTTTCCAGCGGCCTGTGGTGATAGGATGAGAGGCAATGGTTTAGAATTAGAGAAGAGGAGATTTAGAATGGCTGTTAGGAACAAGTTCTGCACCAGGAGGGTAGTGGAACACTGCAACAGGTTGCCCAGGGAGGTAGTTGAGGCCCCATCCTTGGAGATACTCAGGGTGAGGCTCAGCAGGGTTCTGGGTAACCTGATCTAGTTGAGGATGTCCCTGCTGACTGCAGGGGGTGTTTGGACTAGATGACCTTAGGAGGTCCCTTCCAACCCAAACCATTCTATGATTCTATGATCTTAAAGGTCTCTTCCAACCTAAACAATTCTGTGATTCTTTGATTGCTTGAACTTTGTAACATTTGCTACTTTGCCCCAAAATTCCTAATCCATCATGTCCAAGGGGTTTGAAATCAGGTGAAAAGAGTTAGTTCATCCCAGGGAATCAATGCAAGGGATTAATTACTGCAAGGACCTCTTTGTGCACCCTGAATCCCAACAACCAACTAAGAAACAGCCACATCCAAGGGGAAATGAGAATGATTAGGTGAAGCAAGATACTTTAACATGCCACACTTCTGCATCTCATCAGAGTGACTGGCAAAGGGCAGCCTCCAGTCCTCATCAAACCTGTTGCTGGCACTGCCCATCAGGAGATCACTGCAGACACTGTGATTGTTCAGTGGAACTGGGACAGAAATGGTGGCACAGAACTGATAGAAATCATCAATGGGATGATTTGGTAATAATTCCAACCAGGGGATGAAGGGATGGAGAGCAGCCCTGTGGAGAAGGACTTGGAGGTGTTGGTGGGTGCAAAGCTGGATACAGCCCTGAAGCAAACGGTGTCCTGGGTTGCATCCTCAGCAGCTTGAGCAGGAGGTCAAGGGAGGGGGTGCTGTCCCTCTGCTCTGCTCTGCTGAGACTCCACCTGCTGTGCTGGGGCCAGCTCTGGAGTCCTGAGCACCAGAGAGACATGGACCTGCTGGAGCAGATATGGAGAAGGCCACGAAAATAATCACATTGCTGGAACCCCTCTGCTGTGAGGCCAGGCTGAGAGAGTCGGGGTTGATCAGCCTGGAGAAGAGAAGGCTTCAGGGAGACCTTCCGGTGGCCCTTCAGTACTTAAAGGAGCCTGTAAGGAAGCTGGGAATGGACTTTCTACCAGGGTCTGTTGTGACAGGACAGGGGGTGATGGCCCTCCTCTGGACTCACTCCATCAGGTCCACATCTCTCCTGTGTTGAGGACTCCAGGGCTGGGCACAGTACTCCAGGTGAGGTCTCACCAGAGCAGAGTGGCAGAATCACCTCTCCTGACCCGCTGGCCACACTCCTCCTGCAGCAGCCGTTCTTTTGAAGCTTCTGGCCACTGGCAAAAGGAAAACAAGAGGCAAATGCAAAGCTTGCAACCCACCCATGGGGTGCCCTCCAGCACCCAGCGGTGGCTTTTGTGTGCTCTGCGCTTTCTCCTCGAAATCCATCCCCCAGCTCCCGCCCCGCGCTGCCGACCTCCTTTGTCTGGTTGATATTTCTCTGGAGTTGTTTTCCCATTGTTATTTCTTCAGGGCCACGAGGCAGAATGCATTAAAGCCACCAGGGTGCCGGTGATATTTTAGTCTCTCTGAGTAATTCTTCTCCAAATTGCTGCACACTCTTCATTCATTCTGGCCACTTCTGTGGATTTTCCCTGGGGCTGGGAAGGGGAAGGAGGAGGGGGAGTGGGGGAAGGAAGAGGGGTTTCTTTGACTTTCTCATTGGTGAGTTCATGTGCAATGAGCTTTGATTTTTGTCTGTGGGAGAACGAGTCGGGTTGGGAATAGATGTGCAGTGATGCTCGTGCGTGGGGTCGGGCAGGGAGGTGGGAAAAGCTCAGCGGCAGGGCTGCTTGGGCAGGGAATCTTGCTCCCTACCAACCACCCTCCCAGATCCAGGCAGCATCTGCCATCCTTCCACCCCCCAGGGACCGCCTGTCCCCGCATCAAGGTCCCTGCAGGCAGCCTCTGCACCCCAAGTCTCATCATGGTGGTGCTGCTTCCCCTCATCGATGCTTCTTCCCCTCATCAGTGCTTCAGGGCTCGGAGCTGGCATGGCTGCCAAAGCACAGCTCTGGTCTAAAATAAGCATCAGCCATGCAGGCCCTGCTCTTGTGGTGGGGCAGATTTTCCTTCCCATTTGTTCTGCTTTCTGTACACTGCTTTAATGAGGGACAGTTGGATTTTTTTTTTCCCTTTTCCCCCCTTCTCTCTCCCCTCCCCCAATAAAATGCTAAATTTAGATGCTTGGCATTTTCCACTGAAAATAATCTCTCTGGTAAGCAGCTCCTTGGTGGCCAGCACTCAGATGATGGGAGCTCTACCACCAAGCCATGGCTGCACGGGCAGCACCCCAAGTCCTCCACCACAGGCAGCTTTCCCACGAAATACCACCTTGAAACTTGAATCCTGCAGAGGAGGATAAAAGCCCTGCCCAACACCACACTCACTGCAGCTGCCTCATCCTAGTAAAGGGATGAAATCCCACATGTAGTTGGAGCCTAAATATTTGCTGGAGGTTGACAGTTCAAGGTCCTGGAGATGCTTCTCCTGGGTGGACAGAGTGATGCACTCACTTTAGATGGGCTCATGGGTGGGGTTACAGCCATGAGCCCATCTAATGAGCATGCAATGGGCTGTCAGGCACTGCTTTTCTGAGTAGGAATGCCCAAGTACTGGCCATCATGTCCTCTCACCCTGGCATCTCAACAGCAGCAACCTCAGGATACCATCCAAAGTCTTTCCCAGACCCCAGGTCCGTAGCGCAGCCTTCTGTGTGATGGCAAAGAGGTTTCATTGATGGCAGATGAGTGCAGCCACATCAACCTGATCTTCTGCAAGCTGTGATCATCCTTTTCTTGGTGCTGCCTTTCTTTTCCTTTGGATGCTTCCACCACCTTAGTCCAATTCCAGCTCCACCAGGGGAAAAAATAATTGCTGCTGTGTTCCATGAGGTGAGGAAATGCTGAGTAAAGGCAGTGGGATACCTTGGAGCACAGTCTGACCACAGTCCATCCCTCTGTCCTGGGATCCTCTTCAGCACCCAGCAGAGTTTCTTTCCTGGGTCTCTCTTCTCCAGGAGATCGTAGTTTATCCTCTCCACTGAGAGCTGCTTTCATTTTTCTTTTAGAGCACAAATATCTCTTCTGCACTGAGGCTTTATCCTGTGTGATGGAGTAAGCAGCACCTGTGAGCCAGGGTGAGCCCCATGCCAGGTCCATCATGGGATGCAGGGACCCTCATCTCCCCAGAGCCCAGAGTTGTCCCCAGCAGCCCAAGCACAGGCAAGTTTAAGAAACCCCTTTTCCAGAAGAAATGAAGTCCCCAGAGCTCATGCAGCACAACGTGTTCCTGTCTGGAGTCATTTAGCTGCAGCCAGCAGCTTCCCAGCTTCCCAGCCAGCCACGCTCTGTACCAGCAGAGAGGAGGACGGCGTGCGGGGCTGCAGCATACCCTTCAGGTGACGTCTTGGTGGGATTGCAGGCGGCAGTGGCCGTGCCTGGAGGCTCCAGAAAGGGGGACAGGCTTGCTGCAATCACCACAAGGCAAGGGGACTTGCTGAGGGGCAAGAGGAGGGTCCAGCAGACCCCACGGCAGGACGTTCCTCTCCTCCTCGCCCGCCCCAGCCTCCAACACGGAGCTAGTGGCAGAGGCTGCCTGTGCAGTTGTGTTCCTACCAGAGACCTCAGGCTCTCGAGGCAACTTGATATTTATTTATGCCCCTCTGCCTTCCCTGGAGCTGGTGATATATGAACAGCTCTGCCTTTCCAAGCCTTGAAGCTGCTCCATCAGCCTGATTCATGGCCCCCACTCCCGGGCTACCCTGGGACTTTCTCGGGGTCACAGGGCTACCTTCGGGCTTCCTGGCTCGTCTGGATTCCTCTTGCAGAGTTGCTGCATTTCCAAAATTCTATTTTTGGGTTGACAAACATTTGGTAACAATCCGAGGCCTGTTTGGAGCTGGTGGGGTGACCCTCCTGATGCATTCCCCATGTCTCCTCTTCCCCCTGGGCCAAACCCCTCCCCAGGAAAGCCTGGAGCCTTTCCCGAGCTTACCCCAGGAGTTAAATCAGCTCCGTGTTCCCCAGAGCAAATCTTCTCTCAGCCCACAGGCACTTTCTGTTTTCTTCACCTGCCTGAGGAGGAGAAAGGAAGGAGGGAAAGCAAGTGGGGGCAGAGCTGCAGATGTGAGGTGTGAGAAAGGCAGCAGGGAAGACCTGTTCCAGGTCTCCAGCACACTCACAGGAAAGTAATTTCCACTCGTGTTTAGGTGGAACCTCCTGGGTTCCAGGTTGCCCCTTGTCCAGTCACTGGGTGCCACTGAGAAGAGGTGGCACCATCCTCTTGCTCCCTGCCCTTTAGCTATTGATCAGCATTGATAAGATCCCCTCTCAGGGATCTTCTGCAGGCTAAACAGCCCCAGGGCTCTCAGCCTTTCCTCACAGAGATGCTTCAGGCCCCTCAGCATCTGCATAGCCTTCACAGGACTCTCTGCAGCCTCTCTCCAACTGGGGAGCCCAGAACTGGGGCCAGTACTCCAGATATATCACAGTATCACAGTAGCACTAAGGTTGGAAGAGGCCTCGAAGATCATCAAGTCCAACCTGTCACCCAACACCTCATGACTACTAAACCATGGCTCCAAGTGCCACGTCCAATCCCCTCTTGAACACCTCCAGGGACGGTGACTCCACCACCTCCCTGGGCAGCTCATTCCAATGGCGAATCACTCTCTCGGTGAAGAACTTTCTCCTCACCTCGAGCCTAAACTTCCCCTGGTGCAGCTTGAGACTGTGTCCCCTTGTTATGGTGCTGGTTGCTAGAGAGAAGAGGCCAACCCCTTCCTGGCTACAACCACCCTTCAGGTAGTTGTAGAGAGCAATGAGGTCTCCCCTGAGCCTCCTCTTCTCCAGGCTAAACAACCCCAGGCCTCAGCATATAGCCTCAGCAGGGCAAAGCAGAGGTGAGGGGGAAACCAAACCCACCCCAAGCTCTGGGCACAGATCCAGTGCCACGGCTGCTCAGCCTTCCCCCACCAGATCCCCTCTGCGTGTTTCTGTGCTGAGGCTGCAGTTCCAGCCACCGCGGGGTCCCACCAGCTGACATCGTGCAGCAGCAGCTCGTGGCTTGATGCAAACCATGGGGAGAAGAAGCCCCCAGTGGCTTTCTCTTTCTTTTTTTTTTTTTTTTTTTTTTTTTTTTTTTTTTTTTTTTTTTTGGTGCCAATTTCATCCCCAAATAATTCTGCAGAGAGTTGTTGGGTTGGGTTTTTTTATTGCCTAATTGGATTAGCTGGGGGAATTCATCCTTGCTGACAGATTACACAGGCAGCGAACCAAAAGCAGGGAGAGTTCACTTAATTGTCTTCCCTTCTTTTGTGGCAAATCACAGAATCTGATGATTTTATGAAAAAAAAAAAAAAAAAAAAAAAAAAAGTAATGCAAATAATAACCCAGAGGGTGTGGGCCAAACCTGATTTATAATCCCCACCCCCACCCTCAAATCCACAGATTCACAGATTTGAGGTAAGGCACCCTCAGAGGTCATCTTCTCCAAACCCTCCCCCCCCACCCTGCAGTCAGCAGGGACACTTCCAACTAGATCAAGCTGCCCAGGGCCACGCTGAGACTGACCTTGAATGGCTCCAGGGACAGGGCCTCAACCACATCCCTGGGCAACCTGTTCCAGCATTTTACCACTCTCACTTCAAAGAATTTCATACTATCATAGTATCAGTCAGGGTTGGAAGGGACCACAAGGATCATCTAGTTCCAACCCCTGCCATGGGCAGGGACACCCCACACTTCTTCCAGTAGGGAGATGGCTCCCTGTTAGTCCCAAGGAAGTCACTGACCCCCCCCCCTTTTTTTTTTGCCCCCTCTAGCTTCATGTGATGGGTGTCAGGAACTTCTACAGGGCCCTTTTTCTGAGAGAATAGCTTTTTTTTTTTTTTTCAGCCAACCAGCCATGTTTAAGGTAACCAAAGCCCCAGCAGATCCCAGTGATATATACACTCTAAAAAGGAAGGGCTATTAAGGAGATAAGATATGTGGGGAACATGCTTTCTGCAGCATTAAATAGCGGAGGAGGGAGATAACTTGGGAGCTCTGCTAAAGCCACCGAACGTTATGTGAATAAAACCCTTAGAAGAATCAATTTCCCTGACTGCAGAGATTGTGTTTTCCTGAGTGTGATGTTTATCCATTGGCTCCATTCCCACAGCACAGACACATTAAACTCTCACACAGGGCCCCCATCCACTGCTTGCTGTGGTGGCTGGAGAGGCTCAGTGTGAGTTTGGAGCAGGAGAAGGTTTGAGCCGCGCTTGCAACCCTCCATCTCACCCCGTGCACATGGGGCTCAGTCACCCTGGGAAGTGTATCCCACCCACTGGCCACAGCACTCACACGCACCTCCAACTCATCACACACATCATAGAATCATGGAGTGTTTGGGTTCAGAGAGACCTTTAAAGCTCATCTAGTCCATTTAACTTAACAGGGACATATCCAACAGACCGGGTTGCTCAGAGCTCAAACCAACCTGACCTGGAATGGTTCCAGGGATGGGGCATCTACCACTTCACTAGGCAACCTGGGCCAGTGTCTCATCACCTTCATCATCCAAAATGTCTTCCTTGGATCTAGTCTAAATATCCCTCTTTTAGTTTAAAGCCACCACCCCTCGTCCTGTCACAACAGGCCCTGCCTTGTTCAGCCTTCTCTTCTGCAGGCTGAACAAGCCCAGTTCTCTCAGCCTGTCCTCACACCAGTGGGGTTCCAGCTCTGTGATCAGCTCTGGTCCCACTCCAACAGGTCCATGTCTCTCTCCTGTTCTGAGGACTCCAGAACTGGACTCAGCACTGCAGGGTTTTGCCATGCAGAAAGGCAGCAGTTTGCAGAGCACTCCAGGACATCCAGAGCTGCCTCTGCCCCGACAGCTAACAGCCTTAAGTGTGCAGAGCCAGCTTTAATGACAGTTATTTACAGAGTTCTATGGGCCACATCCAGTGCTCTTGGACCAGCCCCCAGTCTCATAATGAGATTACCAAGTTTATTTTAGTTGAGAAAGACACCAATAAAAAGGATTTAAAAAGCCCTCGGAGCCTCTCCGTAGCCCAGAGGACCCAGCCAGCAGTGGGAGAGCTCCTCAGACTTCTTCCTTTGTTTTCCTTTCGGGGAGCACTGAGGCTGCTGCCTGCCCTGCACATTAGCAGCATCTTCCCAAGTTGCCCCCATCTATTATGGATGTGCTAAAATCCTCATGTTCTGAATGGAAGCTGCATTATTCATGCCTCTGCTTAGGGTTTGTCTTTTGAAAGCCCTGCAGCCCTTTAACGAAAGGCTCCCATTTTAGCATCAGCCTCAGACCAGAGATTTTTTTCTCTCAATTTTTTACAAGTCATCTCTTGTGGATTTTTTTTTTTTTTTTCTCCTGCTCTCCTCCTCTCTTTGAAGCCTCAAGGCCACTCAGAAGATGGGATGGGGCTCGTGGAGGACGAAGAGGTGGGAGGGTTTGGGGAGCTATGGGAGCTGCAGCCACGTGCTGAGGTCCTCGCGCCACTTCCAGCCCCACGTGTGGCTCTGGAGGTGCCGAACTCCCTCCAGATAACTGGAAGGAGAGAGGTCAGATGTGGAGCTTCAGCTCTTTGCTGCAGACAGTTGAGCATTGGGCAATGAATCCTGGCATGTTTGGCGTTGGAAGGGACCTCTAAAGGCCATTTACTTCAACCCCCCTGCAGGCATCTGGGACATCTTCAACTAGAGCAGGTTGCTCAGAACCTTGTCCAGTTTCCAGGCACGGGGCATCTACCACCTCTCTGGGTAACCTGGGCCAGCATCTCACCACACTCAGCATCAAAAAAGTCTTCCTTCTCTCTAGCCTAAATCTCCCTCTTTGAGTTTAACACCATCACCCTTTGTCTTGTCACAACAGGCCCTGTGAAAAAGGTCTTTCGCCAGCTTTCTTACAGGGCTCTTTAAGTACTGAAAGGCCACAAGAAGGTCTCCCTGGAGCCTTCTCCAGGCTGAACATCCCCAGTTTTCTCAGCCTGTCCTTTACAGCAGAGGGGGTTCCAGCTCTCTGATCACTGGGACAGAGGGGTGTGGGGGACACCACACCAGGACGTCTCCACTGAACAGCCTGGAGCGCAGCCATCTTCTGAGGCTGGAGTGAGACAGAGCAGAGCCACCAGCCTGGCATGATCTGGAGGTAGGAAGGCAACGCCAAAGGGCTCTGCCTTGGGGTGCAGCAGCCCAGCACGGAGCCGACGCATCACCCGCATGGGCACAGCCCCCGCCCAGCCCACTGAGGCTGTCTCCGCCTCCACCTGCACTGAATTTTGCCTAATGACTTAAACACAGATCCCGTTTCCAGGCAAACATCCCGAGTGTTCTGTCCCTGGTGGCGGGGAAACTCCTTAAATCAAAGCCCAGCAATCCGATAGCCGGTCCGCAGCTATGCGCTTTATTGATCACATCTGGGCTGCCGGGCTCCGCCGGGGCTGGGACGGGGCCGCGGCAAACTGCGGGATGGATCCCGGGGACGTGGTGCTTCCCTCCCCGCTGCTCCGCAGCCCTGGCCCCGCACAGCCCCTAAATGTTGAGCGCTGGGGAGGAGAGAGGAGAAGCGCGGCAAGCCTCTGACAGCCTTTCCGAGAGCGATGCCATGGATTCCTTTTGTTTCTCAAGTTCCCATGAGTTCCTGAGCGTTGCCGAATGCGGTTGTTATTGTTTGGTATGGTTTTGTACTCATTCCTGCTTACCTCTGAGACTTGGGTATAGAAAGGTTTGAAGAAAAGCAAGAGATTTGAGGAATTTCCCTTCTTCTGCACTCCAAAAGCGATTAAACACAGAACTTCCCCTCGGTGCGGGGCTGCGATGCGCCGCGGCGGTGGCTAGCAGGGCGGCGCCGGGGCGGCCGCCCGGGCTTAAGGGTCTGCACCGTGGCTGAGCAGCTTCCCACGATCCCAGGCTCATTCCCGAGCTGTTCCTGGTAATACCTGGTCATTAATGGTGTGGGATGTGCTGGTGATGGCGGGGGTCCCGTGCAGCCATGCCGCCAGACTTCCTGCCACGGTGCAGCTGCTGGCTGGAGCATCGTGAGGGAGGTTGTATCTCTCTCTGCCTGGGCTTCAGTTTTGTGAGAGTCATAGTATCGTGGAATCATTTTGCCTGGAAGAGACCTTTAAGCTCATCGAGTCCAACCAGTAACCCATCACTGTCAGGTCACCACCAGACCATGCTCCTCAGCACCACATCTGTATGGCTTTGAAACCTCTTCGGGGATGAGGATTCCACCACTGCTCTGGGCAGCCTGGTCCAGGCCTCAACAACCCTTTTAGGGAAGAAATTATTCCTCATGTTCAACCAATACCTCCCCTGGTGCAGGTTGAGGCCATTACCTCCTGCCCTATCAAGAAGATTTTTCAGGCAATTAAAAGATTTAAAGGTGATGATAACTGGTGCTCACCTTGGGAGGGAGGGAAAGGCATGATCACAGAATCACCTGATTGGAAAAGACTTTTATATCATCAAGGCCAGCCAGAACCTAACATCTGGTAAGACCTCACCTGGAGTACTGTGTCCACTTCTGGAGCCCTGATGGAGTGGGTGCAGAGGAGAGCCACAAAAATATTCAGGGCTTTGGAGCACCTCTGCTATGAGAACAGGCTGAGGGAGCTGTGGTTGTTCAGCCTGGAGAAGGGAAGGCTCTGGGGAGGTCTAATATAAGCCTTGCAGTACCTGAAGGGGACTACAAGAAGGCTGCAGAGGGACTGTTTGCAAAGGTCTCTGGTGATAGGATGAAGGACAGTGGTTTGTAATTAGAGAAGAGCAGATTTGGGTTGGAAGTTAGGAGGAAGTTTACCATGAGGGTGGTGGAGCACTGCAACAGGTTGAGGCTCCATCCTTGGAAATATTCAAGGTCAGGCTTGACAGGGCTCTGAGCCACCTGATCTCATGGAAGATGTCCCTGCTGACTGCAGGGAGGAGTTGGACTAGATGATCTTTGAAGGTCCCTTCCAACCCAAACCATTCCATGATCTCCCTGTACACAACTGTGAGACCATGCTGTTAGGATGGGGGTCTTGGGAGGGGAGAGGGGAACAAGCTGTGGTCATCCTGGACAAGTGAAGGTGGAACAATCTATGCCAGTTCTGATGACTCTCCTCAAACTCAGGTGCTGCAGTACTGGCAGGACAATGCTTCTGTGCCCAGCACCATGGAGACCACTGGGCACAGCCCAGCAGTGCCCCATCTTGGGCACGAATCTGAGCAGGATGCTGGCACAGCTGCTTCTGCTGGGATCTCTGTGCTCTGCATCCTCCCTCTCTGCCTGTCAAGAGCCTGCGCCGAGAAGCGAGGACGCGGCCCCCTCGGGGAGGTGGCAGTCATGTCCCATTTCAGAGGCAGGATTCTCCTGGTCACATTGTTTGTCTGGAAGCAGGTCACCTCTCGTTTCCATAATATCACATTTCCAGGGCAGCGCTGCCCGCAGACCTGCCATTCATGCTCGATTGGAGAGCTGCCGCTTGCCTGCAAAGGCTGCGGGTACAGCTGATGTCTTAATTCATTGCACATCCTTAAATAAAGGAGAGGGAAAGAAAGAAAAGGAGCAGCTCAAGGTCAGCTCTTGTTGCTGAGTGAGATTTCTTCAGCAGATTGTCTGAAAGAACCCGGGGAAGATAAATTAATAAATAAAAGCAAACTGATGGGCACGGTGTACGGAGGTAATGGGGTGGGGAGGGATGAAAGGAGCAGCTCCAGCTTGGTGTGAGAATAAAACCCTTGCAAAAATAGTCTCAGTTGGTATTTTAATGGCTGACCTGAATGCTTAAAAAAAAAATCCCTCTAATTGCTGATTTGATCATTGTGAATGCCGAAGCCATTTGTGCATGGCTGAAGCTGGGAGAATCCCTCAAAACTCATTTAATGAACAAAACCCTCAAACTCTTGCTGGGGCTGACCAAATTCATTGCAAGTCAGTAGGAAGACTTTCCATGACTTCCCTGAGCCCTCCTGAAAGCATTTAGGAGGCTTTTACTTTGCTTTGTGATTCACAAATATTGCTATGAGTGCATTGGGAAGGGTACAAACCTGAACTGTTGGTGGAAGATCATAGAATCAGTGAATTCTCAGCGTTGGAAAGGACCTCAAGGATCAGCCAGTTCCAACCCCTGCCACAGGCAGGGACACCTCACACTACAGCAGGTTGCTCACAGCCACATCCAGCCTGGCTGCAAAAACCTCCAGGCAGGAGGCTTCCACCACCTCCCTGGGCAACCTGTGCAAGTGTCTCACCACCCTCCTGGGGAAGAACTTCTTCCTAGCATCCAATGTGAATCTACCCACTTCTAGTTTTGTTCCATTCCCCCCAGTCCTATCACTCCTTGACACCCTCAAAAGCCCCTCTCCAGCTTTCTTGTAGGCCCCCTTAAGATACAGGAAGGTCTTGCAGGCCCCCTTAAGATGCAAGAAGGTCTTGCAGGCCCACTGAAGACACTGGAAGATGAACTTTGCAGATTGGTGGTGTGATACAGCTGACCAGAAACACCCTGCAGAATGAGCCAGTCAATCCCAAACTGCTCCCACTTTCATAGGGAAGTGATTTCCTCTGGGGGCCAGAATAGCAGCATGAGACTGTGGTGACCAAAGCATGAAGGCAGACAAGTCATAGTAATCACTAGTGAGAGCTGGAGGTAATATAGCGACATAAAGCAGCAGAACAAGCTCAGGCTGAAAGACCTGGAGCTGTTTAGCCTGGAGAGGAGCAGCCTGAGAGGGGATCTTCTTAATGCTCATCAATATCTAAAGGTCAGGGGCCTAGAGGATGGGACCAGACTCTTTTCAGTGGTGCCCAGTGACAGGACAAGGGACAACAGCAAACTGGAACCCAGGATTCTCCTTTTGAACAGGGGGAGAGACTTTTTGCTGTGAGCACGCCAGAGCACCGTGCAAAGCTGTCCAGAGAGGTTGGAAGGTTTCCTTCTCGGGGAGATTCCAAACCCACCTGGATGTGATCCTGGACAGCCTGCTGTGGGTGAGCTTGTTTCATCAGGGGTGTTGGACTAGATGTTCTCCAGAAGTCCCTTCCAGCTCCCAGCATGCTGGGATTCTGTGCAATAAAGTAATGAGTAAGAAGCCCCAACTGTGTTTGCAGACACCTCCTGTGTGAAGTGGAAGGCCATAGTCATGAGTCAGGTTTGGACCACACTTCCCTGCTTGCAAATACAGCACCCACACGCTGCCAGAAGCTGATGATGGTTTAATGAGTATAATTATTATTTTATTTGCTTGAAATTAGCATTTGAACAGAAGACATGCTCAAAAAATGGAAAGAAAGCGTTGCCAGGATGGGGTGGAGTAGCTCCAGAAGAAACTGCAAGTCTGCAGCTGACCACCTTCAAAGGGCCAACTGGAGCCACAGCGTTCCCTGATGGAGTTTGATTACCCATTCCATAGAATCAGAGAACGGTTTGGGTTGGAAGGCATCTCCAAAGCTCATCCAGTGCAACCTCCCTGCAGTCATCAGAGAGATCCCCCACTTGAGCAGGCTGCCCAGAGCTCTGTTGAGCCTGACCTTCAATAGTTCCAGGAATGGGGCCTCAGCTACTCCCCTGGGCAACCTGCTGCAGTGTTCCGCCACCCTCATGGTGCAGAATTTGTTCCTAACATCCAATCTAAACCTCTTCTTCTCTAATTTCAAACCATTGCCCCCTGACCTATCACTGCAGGCCTTTACAAACAGTCCCTCTGCAGCCTTCTTGTAGCCCCCTTCAGGTACTGGCAGGCTGCTGTCAGATCTTCCCAGAGCCTTCTCTTCTCCAGGCTGAACACCCCCAGCTCCCTCAGCCTGCTCTCACAGCAGAGCTGTTCCAAATCCCTGATTGTTTCCATGGCCTTTCTCTGGACCTGCTCCAGCATGTCCATGTAACCTAGTGCCTGGTCTGTTTTACTCTAGGTGTTTTCCAAGTGGAAGCAAAGCAGACCTGGGTGGATGCTGAATGAAGCAGCCCGCCCTCACAGCATCCTCAGGAGGTGGCTGGAGGAAAGGAGGAGTGGGACCCTCCTGCTCTTATCCCAGTTGGACATCCTGAACCGTGTCCCCTGCTTTGCTGCTGTGGGTGGTGGTTTCCAGCAAGGCAGTAAGAGCAGAGGTAAGGAATGTGTGCTGCTCTCAGGATGTCATGTCATAAACAGTGTCAGAAGCAGTTCCCAGAGTGCTGGTGTGACAAGCACTAAGCATTAGCTGGGCAGGCAGGCTCTGACGTGACGCAGCAGAGCAAAAGGAGCTGCCTGGAGAGAGGGAGCAACCAAACAGCTCAGAGAGACACATGGTGCACACATCACCTTTTGTAAAGTCCAAACCATGTTTTTCTGGTCCAAAAAAAGGGAGAAAATGTTGCTACAAATCAAGCAGAAGGGTTAAAAGGCAGGTGGATGCCTGGGAGGGTATTTTGTGAACAGAGAGATTACAGCAGCGCTGACAGCTTCCTGGCACCCAGAGCTGCCGAGACTGATAACACCTTCAGTGGCAGGGCAAGAGGAATGCTGTGACTTGCACAGGAGTTTTGCACCATTAAATACCACAGAAAGCAAATGTGGAAGTGTCCTTCAGCAGCCAGATGAGCTGGAGAGGAAGGACTTGGAAGAGCAAGGTGAGCAACTCATGAGCAGCGCCACAGGAGAATTGCTATGGTGGCAAGAACTCAACAGCTGGGAAAAGGAGGGGTCTGTTGTGGAAGATCCAATCTTCCATGCCCTCTTTGTAGGCCAACAGCAAGTCTCAAGCAGTAGTAAAAGGCTGTAGGAGGGACTTATCTGTCACCTCGTGTTCAGGGCACTCATGTAGACCCAGCGTGCACACTGCTTTGTGTTCAGCCACTGCCAATCAGCACCCCCAGGCCCTATTCTGATGGGCAGTTTCTAGCCACTCATTCCCAAGCCTGTTGTTGTGGCCCAGGTGTAGGACCCAGCACTTGCCCTCATTGATTGCCCTCAGTGCATCAACCCAACTTGTCCAGGTCCCTCTGTAGAGCCTCCCAACCCTCAAGCAGATCAGCATTTCATAGAATCATAGAACCAATAAGCTTGGAAAAGAGCTCAAGGATCATCGAGTCCAACCTGTCACCCTACACCTCAGGACTACTAAACCATGACACCAAGTGCCACGTCCAATCCCCTCTTGAACACCTCCAGGGATGGTGACTCCACCACCTCCCTGGGCAGCACATTCCAAGGGCTAATAACTCTCTCTGGGAAGAACTTTCTCCTCACCTTCACCCTAAACCTTCCCTGGCACAGCTTGAGACTGTGTCCTCTTGTTCTGGTACTGCTTGCCTGGGAGAAGAGACCAACCCCCACCTGGCTACAACCTCTCTTCAGGTAGTTGTAGAGAGCAATGAGGTCTCCCCTGAGCCTCCTCTTCTCCAGGCTAAGCAACCCCAGCTCCCTCAACCTCTCCTCACAGGGCTGTGCTGGATGCCTCTCCCTAGCCTTGTTGCCCTTCTCTGGACACATTCAGGAGTCTCAATTTCCATGCACCTTGGTGCAGCATACAGACTTAGGGTGAATTCAATCCCCTGAGGGTGCACCCTCCTCCCTGGGCTCTCCCCTGGTGCCTGTTTCCTGCCCTACTGCTGCCTTGGCTTCTGTGAGGCGTGATGACTTCCACAAGAGACGTGAGTGCCTGCCAGCTCTCCTGCTTGCTTAGCACCAGCTGAAGCACAGATATCACAAGATTAAAAGGCTCGGCAATTTTGAGTGCCCAGTTTGAGGCAGCTGAGTGTTTTGATGGTACTTGGCCTTTTCTGTAATCCTCTCCAAGCTCAAAGCACAGCTCCTGACAGCTTCCTTTGGAGCTGTGGATGTTTAGCATTTCAGAAATCGGCTCCTGTGAGCTCAGGAGCTGCATATCCAAGAAACAGCTCACATGTGAGATGTCACGAGCAAAAATCATGGCTGGGAGAACAGCCAGCACCACATTTCGAGCTGTGGACCAGCCCCCAAAGGAGTGCTTGATGTCCTGAATTCCAAGCCCATGGTAGAATCATCATAGAATCATAGGATCACAGGATCACAGGGTGTCAGGGGTTGGAAGGGATCCAAAGAGATCATCAAGACCAGCCCCCCTGCCAGAGCAGGACCATACAATCCAGCTCAGGTCACACAGGAACACATCCAGAGAAGAGACTCCACAACCTCTCTGGGCAGCCAGTTCCAGTGGTCTGTGACCCTCAGAGTAAAGAAGTTCCCCCTTGTGTTTAGGTGGAACCTGCTGTGCTGCAGCTTACATCCATTGCTCCTTGTCCTATCACAGGGAGCAAGTGAGCAGAGCCTGTCCCCTCCCCCAGCCCTCAGATATTTATAAACATTGATTACATCCCCTCTAAATCTTCTCTTTTCCAGACTGAAGAGCCCCAGGTCCCTCAGCCTCTCCTCACCAGGCAGTGCTCCAGTCCCCTAATCATCCTTGTCATAGAATCACAGACTCATCAACTCATAGAATCATAGAAAGGTCCAGGCTGGAAGGGACCTCCAAAGGTCCTTCAGTTTGACCTCCCCACAGCCAGCAGGGACATCCCCAACCAGGCCAGGCTGCCCATCTTTGCTTTTCCTGCTTCACAACCTCCACCCTGACCAGCATACAGCATTTAATCGGTGAAGATACAGCAAATTTGGATGGGCAAAGGGCAAACTACCATTGTTCAAGGCTCAGCAAGTGGCCAAACTGAGTCTTGTCCTCCAGGCAGGATGTGAAGGACACATAGCCTGCATCAGGAACAGTGTGGCCAGCAGGAGCAGGGAAGTCATTCTGCCCTGTACTCAGCACTGGTTAGGCCACACCTTGAGTCCTGTGTCCAGTTCTGGGCTCCTCAGTTTAAGAAGGACATTGAGACTCTTGAATGTGTCCAGAGAAGGGCAACGAGGCTGGGGAGAGGTCTGGAGCACAGCCCTGTGAGGAGAGGCTGAGGGAGCTGGGGTTGTTTAGCCTGGAGAAGAGGAGGCTCAGGGGAGACCTTCTTGCTCTCTACAACTACCTGAAGGGAGGTTGTAGCCAGGTGGGGGTTGGTCTCTTCTCCCAGGCAAGCAGTACCAGAACAAGAGGACACAGTCTCAAGATGCACCAGGGGAAGTTTAGGCTGGAGGTGAGGAGAAAGTTCTTCCCAGAGAGAGCTGTCGGCCCTTGGAATGTGCTGCCCAGGGAGGTGGTGGAGTCACCATCCCTGGAGGTGTTCAAGAGGGGATTGGACGTGGCACTTGGAGCCATGGTTTAGTAGTCCTGAGGTGTTGGGTGACAGGTTGGACTTGATGATCCTTGAGCTCTTTTCCAACCTTATGGATTCTATGCCAGCCACAAAGCCAGCCTCTCAGTTGTGAAGCCCCTGCTGCAGAGAGACCTGCTGAAGAGCAGGAGCGTCGGAAAGCAACAGTTGCCAGAGCTCGACGTATTTTTTTTCACGAGCTTCATTCTTGGGAACACATTAACCATTGTGGCTGGGGCTCCTCGGAGTGATTTAACCCGAGGCAGACAACTGGCATGGAAAGTTTCCCTTCCAAACCATTAAAGCTTGGCAAAAGCCACGAGCCGCTGAAAGCAGAGGCCTGCGGAACGGGGAGAGCTCAGCGAGCAAGCCCGGCGCCCGGCGCCCCCTTCCCTCACCCACTTCTGTGATTATTTGCTTAATCACAGAACACTTTTAATGCTGTAAGCATAATTAATGCATTATTAAGAGCCAGGCAGGCCATAAACCTCCTCGTGTCATGAGCAGGATCATTTGCATTTGCACACATTTCCTCACCCGAAGATCTTCAAGCGCTTTCCTGGAGGAGCCATCATTAACCCCGGGTTGCAGATGGGGAAACCGAGAGGCAGCAGACGTGAAGCCAATTGCCTCTTTCATTGCTAATGGCCTCGTCTGCCAGATCACTCAGACAGGGCAGCGTGCACCAGAATACTCAATCGGGGGTCCTGCTGCCCTGGGGAGGAGCCAGCATGGGCTGAGCCCAACCTGCACCTCTCCATGGATATCCATCCACGGATATCCAGCACTGGAGCCGGTGCAGAGGAGGGCAAGGAAGCTGGGGAAGGGCCTGGAGAATAAATCTGCTGAAGAGCGACTGAAGGAGCTGGGGATGGTTAGTGTGAAGAAGAGGAGGCTGAGGAGAAACCTCATTGCTCCCTACAGCTAACTGAAAGGACCTTGTGGAGAGGCCGGTGCTGGTCTCTTCTCCCAGGTAATTAGTGATAGAACAAGAGGGAAAGGCCTCAAGCTGCAACTGGGGAGTTTTACACTGGATATTAGGGGAAAAAATTTCATGGAAAGAGTGGTCAGGGATGGGCACAGGCTGCCCAGGGAGGTGGTGGAGTCACCAGCCCTGGAGGCATTCAAAGGTGGTTTGGATGTGGTGCTTGGGGATATGGTTTAGGGATGACCCTCGTAGAGTAGAGTTCTGGGTTGGACTTAGTGATCCTGAAGGTCTTTCCCAACCTGAATGTTTCTGTGATTCTGTGATCCTTTGCCCTGGGCCTGTGGTTATTCCCATCACCACAGAGGGGCTGCTGGCATATGGAGTTGATGAAGGTTCTGGAGCACAAGTCTGATGAAGAGCAGTTGTGGAACTGGGGATTTTCAGCCTGAAGAAAAGGAGGCTGGGAGGAGACCTGGCTCTCTACAACTCCCTGAAAGGAGGTGGGAGCCAGCTGGGAGCTGATCTCTTCTTCCAAGGAACGAGCAAGAGGACAGGAGGAAATGGCCTCAAGTTGCACCAGGGGAGGTTTAGGTTGGACATAAGGAACAATTTCTGCACCAAAAGGTTTAACAAGGTTTGGAAGAGGCTGCCCAGGGCAGTGGTGGAGTCCCCATCCCTGGAGGAATTTAAAAGCCATGGAGACGTGGCGCTGAGGGACATGGTTTAGTGGTGACCTGGCAGTGCTGGGTTAATGGTTGAACCTGATGATGTTAAAGGATCCTTCCAACCAAACTGAGTATGTGATTGATTCTGTCACCCTGACTAAGGCTCCAGGAGGGGTAAGAGGATGGCACTGAGATTGCAGGGGAAGGGCCAAGATGCCATGTCTGGAGCCTTTGTGGCTGGATGGAGCTGTGCTGTCCCAGTGTCCTACCTGGGAATGGTAGACAGAGGGGTGGGAAGCGCTGAAAGAGTTCTTCCATCTCCACTCATGCTGACAGCTCAGCGTAGCACCATGGGAGCCCCATGCTCACCAGTTCAGCAGGAAGTTCAGAGGCAAGATGAAAATATTTTGGTTTGGATTGGAATTTACTTCCATTTGCATTTCTTTTGGGAGTGTTTGTGAGAGCAAAGCTATTATGTGCTGGCTGTGGATAAGTGTTAGACAAAAGGTGTTCCTCGCTGAATTCATCTTCTCAGCTCTCTGAGACCAAGCAGCTGAAGGGGGCTGCAGGTGAGCCTGGGGCTGGCACACAGAAACCAGAGATCTGGAGGGACAAAGAAGTTCTTCTGCCCCACTTCCTAAATGGTATTATCACTTAATGAACCCATCTTCCCTTCCCTTCCCTTCCCTTCCCTTCCCTTCCTTCCCTTCCCTTCCCTTCCCTTCCCTTCCCTTCCTTCCCTTCCCTTCCCTTCCCTTCCCTTCCCTTCCCTTCCTTCCCTTCCCTTCCCTTCCCTTCCCTTCCCTTCCCTTCCCTTCCTTCCCTTCCCTTCCCTTCCCCCTTCCCCCTTCCTTCCCTTCCCTTCCCTTCCCTTCCCTTCCCTTCCCTTCCCTTCCCTTCCCTTCCCTTCCCTTCCCTTCCCTTCCCTTCCTTCCCTTCCCTTCCCCCTTCCCTTCCCTTCCCTTCCCTTCCCTTCCCTTCCCTTCCCTTCCCTTCCCTTCCCCCTTCCCTTCCCTTCCCTTCCCTTTTCCTAGAGGCAGTGAAGGGACAGAGGCCTTTCTTGCCCAGTTTGCTTCTGGAAGCTACCAAAGGTGGAAGCTCTGAAGCAGAGGGATCCTAAAAGACAAACCTATTCAGCATTCCCTTAGGCATCCTTGGTGTTCCTGAGAGGATGGAGCAGAGGCCACCAGCTGATTTCCTCCCAACCGTGGGCTACAGGCAGTTGGTGCCTGGTGTTCATCTCTGTCTTTCCCAGGCCCTGGATGCCTCGCTGGTGGCTGACAGAGGACATGCTTGTTTCAGGCCTGTTTCCACAGGTGCTGGTTTGAGCAACAACTATTACTGCTTAGAAAGTGTTTTGCAATGTGGCAAAGCTCTGCCTTGGTGCTGATGCTCAGTGAAGCTCCTGCTGCCAGCAGCACCCTGGTGCCCCATCGCCCCTCAGCACATCACCATGCCAGCTCTGCTGGCCCCAAAGGCAGTCAGGTGCAGAAGGAGATGAACAAGATTTGCCTAGTCCTTGCCTTAAATGATCTGCTGGAGGGGAGGGCAGTTTTCCTGGTGTTCTTGGCTGGAGACAGCAAAGACTGTCTGGAAACAGGAGAGCAAGAGAGCAAGAAGGATCTTCACTGGTTCTTGGCATGTCTGCTGTGATCATAGAATCATGGAATCATGGACTGATTTGAGTTGGAAAAGACCTTTAAAGGCCATCTGCTCCAGCCTCAACACAGTTGAATTCGACTAGATCAGGTTGCCCAGAACCCCAGACAACCTGACCTGGAAGGTTTCCAGGCATGGGGCATCTACAGCCTCTGTGGGCAACTTGGGCCAGAGTCTCCCCACCCTCAGCATAAAGTTACCTCCTTCGATCTAATCTGAATCTCTCTCTTTCAGTTTAAATCCCTTCTCCTGTCACATCACCCCTTGTGACACCTGGGGAGCTGGGGGAGGGGGCGCAGCTTTGCCGTGCACTCCAGTTTCAGTGCTGAAAGAGGAGATGCGGAGGGCAGGAGGAGATGAGGCGATGCCTCCAGTGCTGGGCTGCGGCTTGCTGGCCGCCCCGTGCCTGCATCCCCCTGCTGCAAGGCTGCGTCAGGGTCGAGTTGTCTCCCTCAATCTATCTGGTTTTGATCAGCCTTTCCGTCCCGGAGCTGAGAGACTTCCCCCGATGACAGTTTCATCAAAACGATTACATTTGGACACAAATCCTGGCTTTTGACAGCTCAACATTTTCCGACAAAACCCAAAACAAAACAAGACGCTCTTGGAAACTTCTCAAGCAGCTGCAGCTCGGCGCTGATGAGATTGTACATATTTGGGTGAGAAAAGGAATGGGAAACAAACCATCGGCTCGGCTCCCGAGGGTTGGATTTCAAAGCCTCTGCGACAGACCTGACAAACCCTTCGCCCAGGAGGAGAGCTGGGGTGAAATCCAGCTGCCGCCCCTCGCCTTAACGCCGAGCAGGAACCGCTGCGGGCAGGAGGCGAAGAAAATTGCAGTCTCCAGGATTTTGTAGAGGAAAAGAATGGGTTCTTTTCACGGCAGCCTGGCGAGGAGGTTGGCAGAGGAGAAGAGTGACGGGGCTCCGGTTACTCGGGGCGGCCGGGAGGTACCGGCCGGAGCAGCGTGTTTCCATCAGCTCGCCCAGCGCCGGTGCCAAGGTGCAGTTGAATGGTAATTGGCTCAGAAGTGTCAGCTACTCCGAGCCCACTTGGCTTTTGATGTTTTTTCCCTGTGTAACAGCAACCTGCTCACCCGAAATATTAAGGTCCTGTAAGGCTGAGCTGTGTCGGCTTCACTTTGCTGACAGTCAGATCCTTCTTCTGCTCTTTTTCTTGTCAGCTTCTCTACTCGTGCCTGCTGTACTCTTGGTCTGGAGAAACACAGTAAACTGGGAAAAAGAAAAAGGAAAAAAAAATAAAGAAAAAAGGGAAAAAGAAAAGGGAAAGAAGAAAAAAAGGGAAAAAAAAAGGGGGGAAAGGAAAAAATAAATAAAAAAGTAAAGAAAAACAACAAAAAATAAAAGAAAAATGAAAAAGTAATAAAGAAAAAGAAAAAAGGAAAAAGGAAAAAATAAAAAAGAAAATAAAACAAAAAAAAATACTAAAAGAAAAAGTAATCAAGAAAAAGAAAGAAAAAAAAGAAAAAAAGAAAAAGGGAAAAAAAAAGAGAAAAAGAGAAAAACAAAACCCAAAAAAAGACAAAAAGAAGAAAGAAAAAGTAATAAAGAAAAAAAAAAGGAAAAAAAAGGGAAAAAAAAAGGAAAAAAAAGAAGAAGAAAGAAAAAGGAAAAAGGAAAAAAGAAAAATACAAAATAAGATGAAAAGAAAAAGTGATAAATAAAAAAGAAAATAGATAAAAGAAAAAAGAAAAAGGAAAAAAGAAAAAAAAAAAGGAAAAAAAGCCAACAAAACCTGCTAGTGCATTAGGGACAGCTGGAAAAGACCTTTTAGATCATTGAGTCCAACTGTTAACCCGGCACTGCCAGCTCACCACTAAGCCACGTCCCTCAGCACCACATCCCCACAGCTTTTAGACCCCTCCAGAGATGGAGACTCCACCACTGCCCTGGGCAGCCCGTTCCAGGCCTTGACAATCCTTCTGGGGAAGAAATTGTTCCTAATTTGCAACCTAAATCGAGCCTCCAGAACCTCCCCTGCACCAGGGATCTGCTCAGAGAACCTGCACTGCTGTTTTTTATGAACGCTCGAGGCCCATGCAATAAACAATTTGGCTTCACCTGCCCCATTCGGAGTTTTGTGGCATCTCATAGCTAACCCCTGCAGGGGAAAATGCTCCTGGATGGGATGCAGGGATCTGTGGGGAGTTGGCTGGTCACAGGAACTGATGACTGTGCAAGGTGGTCCTTCCTTTTCTGGTGTCTGGGTGAAGATACGCAGCAGTGAAGCTACACCAGGAGCTGTCTAGAGAGAAATAGGATGAACCTGCTGACTGTGAAGGGTCAGGATAGTGAGAAACACTTGGGCATTGAAAGCAACAGCAGAAAGAAAGGAGAAGGCAACCCCTAATCCCACTGTGGCCTCCTTGTCTCATGATGTCCATGGGCTGCTTTGGGAGAAGGAAGGCATCACTGACCAAGCCCGAAGGCAGCAATGATTTAAGAGGGAGGAGAAGCTGCTGAAAGAAGCATTAACCCAGCTATGTTCCTGGGTGTTTGCTGTGGAGCTTGCAATCAAGGGCCAGGCTGCCTGTCCCTGCAGCAGCAGGGTGAGGTTTGGGGTGCACACAGAGCCAGCCCAGAGTCTCCATGCTCCTCCAGCCTCCCATGCTGCCACTCTCTAGTAGAGCTGGACAGCCTGAGCAGGTCTGAGGAGCAGGTGAAAGGGAAGCAGGGCTGCACACAAGGATTTGATCATGACTTTATGATTACCAGTCATTCAGAAATGTCTGGATTCTGTGGTTTCTGTAAAGGCAGCACCTACAGCCCAAATCCTGCTGGGGCTCGAGGTGTGCAGCTCCTTGGTGCTGGAGAACTAGAGCAGGAGGCTTGATGTTAATTGAGAGCGATGTCTTTGAGATAGGAGGATGTGATAAATGAGACCTTCTGGATGGCTGTGCCAGCTATTAGGGAGTGTGTGAGGAGGTGGAGGAGGGTGTGAAGGGCTTTTCCTCTTTGAAAAAGTTGTCTGGGTTCCACTGGATAATCCCAATTTACAAACCAGCTGAGTTTTAAACTGCTGCAATAATCCACTCATTAGCCCGCGCTGCCAACCAGTGCCTCTGGGTATTTCCAGTGGAAGGTGGGAAGGGTGGTTTAGGAGATAATTGCTGCACACACTTGAACCCCCGAGGAAGTGCTAAACTCTCTAATTTTGGTGGATACCTCCAGGTGCACAGGCAGGAGGGCCATGCCATGCTGTGCCATGCTGTGCTGAGCCATGCTGTGCTGTGCCTGCAGCATGGCTCAAGGCTGAGCTCCACACAGAAACTCTGCTCAGCTGTGCGTCAGCCCTTCATGTCCAGCATCGAGGAATTGCAGGGCTGGGATATGGGAGCACCTGAAGAGGCGTTTCTGGCATCAGCTGTAGAACAAAGAGCAGTCCTGGGGCTGGCAAGGGCAGAGTTCCGGTGGTAGCTCCTGTCAGGAAGGTAATACAGAGAAATGAGGCAAGCCAGGAGTGAGCTTCTCACCATGGGTGCCAGGCTGACATCAGCCCTTTCTGAAATGGCTAACAGAAAGAATAACCTTGATAAGGTCCAAGGCCCTGAAGACTCCAGTGCAGGAGTTGTGTGTGTGTGTGTGGGAGGGCACTGGGGCATCCCCCCAGAGGCCTGAGCAGGGACATCAGCTTGCAAGGAGGTCGCAAGATGTGGCTGAGCTCTCGCTGGCAGAAGCTTCCCCAGACCAAAATATTGTCATGAAATAGTTAATTCTCCATGAACTGGCATTTCCTACCCAGGCATGTCCCCACCCTGGCGCTGGCTGGGGGAGCCCAACATTGGAATCAAGCCCAAAACCCAGCAGCTCTCCATCCCCTCCCCTGCTCCAAACCCTCACTCAACACATGGGGCTGAACCAGGTCCTTCAGCCCATGTGGTGCTTAGGCCAGGGGCAGGAATGTGTGACCAACAGATTTTCAGCTGGGCAGGAGCTGTCTGCTGCCAGAATTTACCCACAAAGAGTTTGATTTCCCGAGCCCTTTACGCTGCAATAGTCTAATAACATTTCCAGGGGTGACCTTCATCCACACAAAGGACACCGGTGGGCCTGCTTGCCCCTTACTGCTTGTGAGTAATTCCTCGAGTGAAGGACTTGTGCTTTCTTTGCTGAGCAGCGTTGAAAGCAGCGCTCGCCCCGCGGTGCTGCGGCACCAGCCGACGGCCAGCACACAAAATCGGCCAGAAGCGGCGAACCTGAATGCAACCACAAAGCCAAACTGACCACTGAGGCTGAAGTGCTTCCCCACCAGCTTCCCAGAGCCACCTCCCCAGCAGAGCAGCAAGAACAAAGAGAGGGAAAACACGAGGAGATGCCTTTAAAAAGCTGTTTCCATTTTCCACAGCATTGTTCGGTGGGTACGGAGCTAAGTGAGGTCCCCCTGGGGTTTAGCCCAGCCTAAAAACAGACACAGCAGCTTTTACCATAAGGGGATGGATGTGCCTGCAGAGCCCCACGGCCCGGCAGCGGCCCCAGCACGTGAAATCAGGGGAATCTGGGATGGGTCAAACAGCTCCATCAATGCTCCAGGCTTGGAGGAGAGTCTCTGGAAACTGCCCAGCAGAAAGAGGACCTGGAGGGGCTGGTTGGCAGCCGCTGAACGTGAGCCAGTGTGTGCCCAGGTGACCAGCGGTGTCCTGGCTTGGATCAGCAATAGTGTGGCCAGCAGGAGCAGGGTAGGGATTGTTCCCTTTGTACTTGACACTGGTAAGGCTGCACCTTGAATCCTGGGTTCGCTTTTGGGCCATGCACTCCAAGAGGAGCTGGAGCAGGTCCAGAGAAGAACAAGCAAGCTGATGAAGGGTCTGGAGCTCAACTGTTGTGAGGAGCAGCTGAGGGAAGTGGGGTTGTTTAGCCTGGAGAAAAGGAGGCTCAGGAGAGACCCTTCTGGCTCTCAACAGCTCCCCTAAAGGAGGTCAGATCAAAATGGAGGTTGGTCTCTTTTCCCAAGGAACAAGCAACAGGACAAGAGGAAATGGCCTCAAGTTGTGTGGGGGAAGGTTTATGTTGGATATGGGGAACAATTTCTGTACCAAAAGGGTCATAAAGCCCTGGAGCAGGCTGCTCAGGGCAGTGGTGGAGTCCCCATCTCTGAAGGGGTTTCGCAGCCATGCAGATGTGGTTGTGAGGGATGTGGTTTAGCAGCAGACCTGGCAGGATTAGGTTAGTGGTTGGACTCGATCTGAAAGGTCTTTTCCAACCTCAACAATTGTCTGATTGTATGATTCTGAGGTTGTCCTTTGTCTGGGATGTTCCCAAGTTCACTTTCGAGCTGTGTGCTTAACCACTGTGGTGGGAGGAAGCTGGAGCTGTGGGGGAGACAGGCAGGGTCTGCAGCTGGCAAAGGCAGGCAGGCAGAGGCTTATTTTAAGCAGCCACTTAAAGGCCACCCAAAATGTCAGCAGATCCTTTCAGCGTGGTGCTGAGCGGCAGCCCCGGCTCCAGCCAGCGCTCTCTCTCTCCCGAGTTTGCAAAGCCATGTGCCTGCATGGGTGATGCTGCCCACTAGTCCCTCAAAATGTCACAGTGCTGGCATCTCCTCTTCACTTCTGGTCTTTCCACCTGATTCCCAGTGAGGAGGAGGGAAAGCCCATTAGCTCACCCCTGAGCACAGCCTTCCTTCCTGTCTCCACCCTCCTCTTAGCTCGGTACCCCCCGCCCGCATCACCCAGCACCTCCGGGGACGGCTTTGCCTTTTGCTCTTTTTCATCCTCTCCGTGAAGTTCCCATAAGGGGCAGGGAAGGATTTCCACTCTGAAGGACAACGGTGAGACCCCAGGGACTTGCCTTTAAAATGAAGACCAGAAACAAGGGGAGGAGAAAAGAGATGAGCTCAGCCGCCTCAGCTCGCTCTTTTCCCTTCTTTCAAGTCACAGATCCCTAATTGGTCTGAGCTTTGTGAGTGCCTCAGCCACACTCCCAGACCACTGACCCTGCACAGCTTGATGGGACCCCACTGCCCACCCCAGTGCAGCAGCACCAGCAGGAGGAGAGGCTGGAGCTGCTGCCAGCCCCTGTCTCGCTGCTCGTGTCCTCCTACCACCCCCCCACTGCTCCCAACAGAGAGGTTTATTTCTGCAAAGATGTGACAGAAAAGGTAGAATAAATAACAGCAAAGATCTGAAAAATGCTTTTGCGGTGGGAAGTGCTCTTGGGGGAAAGGGTGGAAGAGAAATAGAGAGGGAAAGATGCTGAACTGATGAAGAAAACAGGGTCTCGGCAGAGCATCCCAGCGAGACCCCCCTTCCCATTAATGGAGAAAGCAAATTGGAGGCTAATTGCTGGATTTGTGGAGGGTTTTTTAGGTTGCATGAAACAGGATCTGTGTTGTGATTCATGTGCTCTGAGCACCATGCCAGCAGCTTCGGGAGGCAAGCTGCTTTAGCAATCAGGCCTCAGCGGGCTTGCTCCTGACCATGGGTTCTGGGGCACTGCGCTGCCACAGCACCAGCAACCTGCTGGAGGCTGGGTGGCAAGGGGACCGGCCAGCTCCACCTCCCTGTCACTGCAGAAGGATCACAGCTCACAGCCATGAGCCCTCACAGCACCAGGCTGGAGCACCTGAAGGTCCTGCAGCTTCCTCAGGGCCTCCGACCCCTCGCTCCAGTTCTCCCCGCACCACTTTCTGCCCCTTTTTCCCCCAGTGCTTTTCCCCAGTGACTGTGAAGGTCAGGAGTTCTGGGGTGGCAGGAGACTCAAAGACACGTGTCACTCAAAGTGACTATGTCTTTTCATCAACAGAGGGGATGCTCCATCTTGGCAGCAGCTTCCAGAGGTGGGATTGCCAGAGCTGGGATTTCCTCCTCTGCTGCTACCTTGCAGGAAGTATCTCAGAACCACGGAATCAACCAGGTTGGAAGAGACCTGCAAGATCATCAAGTCCAACTGATCACCCAGGCCTAACTAATCAACTAGACCATGGCACTAAGTGCCTCATCCAGGCTTTTCTTAAACACCTCCAGGGATGTTGACCCCACCACCTCCCTGGGCAATGACAATGGAGAGGAGACAATGGCAATGGAGCTCCGGGGAGCAGCACAGCTCAGGGCTGAGGTGTGACAGCATATTTACTGCTCCTTCTGCTCAAAGAGAAAAGGAACTAAAGAAAGATGCAAGGCAGAAAGGGATGAAGAGAGGAGAGGTGTTTTCCTCTTGTCTGCTGCCTGAGCAGACTTCATTTTGGGGTGTGCAGGGCATCTCCCACATCAGCAGCTCATGAGAAGCAGACCCCAGTGTCAACTGGCTCTTGGGATTTATTGCTTCAGCATCACAATTGCAGATGGTTGTCCTGGTGGGAGCTGGACCGTAATGACAGGGAAAGCATTCCAGAGCCTGTGTTTACACACTTTCTGCTCCATGTTTTCCAGCTGGGAAGCTGATGAGCAGTACATTTCAAGGCTCCTAAAGGGGACACCCAGCTGAGAATTGGCCAGCAGGTACCTGCAGGCTCCTGCCATGAGGCCACTGAGATTTCATGCCTGGCTCATCGTTCCCATCCCACACTCAGCCATGACCTCCAGCCACCTGCTGCAGTCAGATCCCAGTGGGAGCAGTGGTGGCCAGCAGGAACGGGAAGAGATCATCCCCCTGTACTCAGCACTGGTGAGGCCAGATCTCGAGTACTGTGCTCATTTCTGGGCCCCTCACTACAAGAAGGACATTGAGGTGCTGGAGTGTGTCCAGAGAAGGGCAACGAGGCTGGGGAAGGGCCTGGAGCACAGGGCCTATGAGGAGCCTCTGGGGGAGCTGGGGGTGTTCAGTCTGGAGAAGAGGAGGCTGAGGGGAGACTCCATCACTCCAATCAAGGGAGACTGGAGCGAGGAGGGGGAAGCCTTTTCTCCTTGGTGGCAAGCAACAGGACCAGAGGAAACGGTTCCAAGCTGCACCAGGGGAGGTTCAGGCTGGATATTTGGAAAGATTTCTTCACTGAAAGGGTTCTCAAACATTGGAATGGTCTGCCCAGGGCAGTGCTGGAGTCACCATCCCTGGAGGTGTTTAAGCAGAGTGTGGACCTGGCACTTAGGGACATGGTCTAATGCTTAAGCAGAGTGTGGATCTGGCACTTAGGGACATGGTCTAATGCTTAAGCAGAGTGTGGACCTGGCACTTAGGGACATGGTCTAATGCTTAAGCAGAGTGTGGACCTGGCACTTAGGGACATGGTCTAATGCTTAAGCAGAGTGTGGATCTGGCACTTAGGGACATGGTCTAATGCTTAAGCAGAGTGTGGACCTGGCACTTAGGGACATGGTCTAATGCTTAAGCAGAGTGTGGACCTGGCACTTAGGGACATGGTCTAATGCTTAAGCAGAGTGTGGACCTGGCACTTAGGGACATGGTCTAATGCTTAAGCAGAGTGTGGACCTGGCACTTAGGGACATGGTCTAATGCTTAAGCAGAGTGTGGACCTGGCACTTAGGGACATGGTCTAATGCTTAAGCAGAGTGTGGACCTGGCACTTAGGGACATGGTCTAATGCTTAAGCAGAGTGTGGACCTGGCACTTAGGGACATGGTCTAATGCTTAAGCAGAGTGTGGACCTGGCACTTAGGGACATGGTCTAATGCTTAAGCAGAGTGTGGACCTGGCACTTAGGGACATGGTCTAATGCTTAAGCAGAGTGTGGACCTGGCACTTAGGGACATGGTCTAATGCTTAAGCAGAGTGTGGACCTGGCACTTAGGGACATGGTCTAATGCTTAAGCAGAGTGTGGACCTGGCACTTAGGGACATGGTCTAATGCTTAAGCAGAGTGTGGACCTGGCACTTAGGGACATGGTCTAATGCTTAAGCAGAGTGTGGACCTGGCACTTAGGGACATGGTCTAATGCTTAAGCAGAGTGTGGACCTGGCACTTAGGGACATGGTCTAATGCTTAAGCAGAGTGTGGACCTGGCACTTAGGGACATGGTCTAATGCTTAAGCAGAGTGTGGACCTGGCACTTAGGGACATGGTCTAATGCTTAAGCAGAGTGTGGACCTGGCACTTAGGGACATGGTCTAATGCTTAAGCAGAGTGTGGACCTGGCACTTAGGGACATGGTCTAATGCTTAAGCAGAGTGTGGACCTGGCACTTAGGGACATGGTCTAATGCTTAAGCAGAGTGTGGACCTGGCACTTAGGGACATGGTCTAATGCTTAAGCAGAGTGTGGACCTGGCACTTAGGGACATGGTCTAATGCTTAAGCAGAGTGTGGACCTGGCACTTAGGGACATGGTCTAATGCTTAAGCAGAGTGTGGACCTGGCACTTAGGGACATGGTCTAATGCTTAAGCAGAGTGTGGACCTGGCACTTAGGGACATGGTCTAATGCTTAAGCAGAGTGTGGACCTGGCACTTAGGGACACGGTTTGATGCTGGACGTTCAGCACTGGGTAGAGGGTTGGACTGGATAATGTTTGAGGTCTCTTCCAAGTGGATGTTTTCTGTGATGCTGTGACCAGGAGTTCACCTGCCTGCAAGCAGCACGGTGAGGCACATGTGGTGCTGGTGCTGGAGCTGAGGCCCTCCCCAGCTATTGAAGGCAAAGGAGCTGTGACACACTTGGAATCTGGCACGTGGCTTTGTTCCACAGGAATGGGGAAAACAGTTTCTGCATCACAAATAACACGCTGGTGAGATCCTTCACAGGCACTTGTGAGGGCGGGGAGCTGGATGCTGTTAGGCCTAGGGGACTCGGGTTCTTTGTGCTCGCTGTGTACAGCACCACCTGAGGCAGGGTGCTGCTGAGAGGGAGGGAAAAGAAATGCTCAAAATATGCCCAAGTAGCCTGTCATCCCCTGCACCCACCAAACAGCTTCTGCTCTTAAAATAATTGTGTGTGCGTGCTAAATGCCAGCTAATTAATGTGCACATATTTCGAGGGGATTAGCAGCAGCGTAATCAATGCAGATCTATTATGGCTAATTAGGTCTGTGTATCTATTACATACGTCCTAATCTTCTATAAATATGGTTTTTATAATCACTTCGTTAGCAGGTACCCAAAGTAATGCAAAGAATCTGCAACACGAGTTAGCTCCTGGCTCCCTTCCAGCTCAGGTAATTACACCCCGGCCTCGCTCAATCCCTCTGCAGCTTCCCCTTGGGAACAGGTTTAAAAATAAACTTCCCAGCCCCCAAAAAAACGTCTGAGAGCGTCACTGAAATCCACAGGAGCGTGGCAGCCCGAGGGGCACCGTGCCATGGCAGCAGAGGGTGGGGTGAGGGCTCTGTCTGGAAGTGAAGCTCAGGACATGCTGTGTGTGTTTAGCCCATCAGACACTGGGATCGGGTTATTATTAGTCCCCCGGAGTATCGGTAACAGCTTCCTAGTCTGGGGAAAGGATGCTGTTAAATACTGAGGAGGATCTGAGAGGCTTGTTGGATGAGGTCTATCAATTTGTCTGTCTGGGCTCACACACCACACTCAGTGCTGCGCTCCACAGGCACCGCTTTCCTCGGGGACTGGGGCTGGAATCCTGCTTATGCTGCAGCTGCCGCTGGGGCCGATCCACCCCAGCAGCACAGCAGTGCTTGGAGAGTGCCTACAGAAGAGCAGGCTGAGAAGGGATCTTCTCAGTGCTCAGCCAGAGATAAAGGGCAGGGGGCAAGAGGATGGGGCCAGGCTGTTGTCAGTGATGCCCAGAGACAGGATGAATGGCACCAGGCGCAAACTGGAACCCAGGAGGTTCCATCTGAACATGAGGAGAAACTTTTTTGCCATGAGGAGAAACTTTTTGCCATGAGGGTAACAGAGCCCTGGCCCAAGCTGCCCAGAGAGGTTGTGGAGTCTCCTTCTCTGGAGAGATTCCAACTCCCTCAAGACATTGCAATCTTGGGCAGCCTGCTGTGGGTGACCCTGCTTTAGCAGGGGGGTTGTACTAGACAATGTCCAGAGGTCCCTTCCAACCCCCACCATGCTGGGATTCTATGAGAGGAGGAGAGATCCTGATGCACTTGGGCTGCAATACATCTCTGGGTCGGGCGCTGGGCTGGCCAGCCACGAAGTGGTTTCATTCTCCCTCTGCTCTGCTGCCTCTGGGTTTCACAAGTACCAACCTCTGCAGGCTTTCTTTTTATCCACACCCCCCTTTTTTTTCCTTTGGTGCAATGACCTTGGGAGGAGTCTGCTGGCTGAGATCTGTCACGCATGGCAAATGGTAGAGAGGTGGCAGCTGGGTAAACGTCAGGCTGTCCGGAGGGCTCAGGAAGCAAAAAATAACATACATGTTTCACCACAAGTCCAATTACACTGGGGTTAAGTTTGGCACTTCAGTAGTCAAAACATCTTCCAAATGTCTCCTCAGGCTGGACTCTTCCCCCTCACCCCCTCCAGTGGCCACAGAAAGGGGGAAGTGTAACCCAATCTGCTGCTCTGGATTATTCAGTCTTCAACCATGTAATGGAGATTAATCACTTCTTCCTGCGATGCCCAGAAACACCTTTCATGTCTGGAGCACTCTTCCCTGGTCTTTGATATCAGCAGGGTGATGGAGATGGAGAGGGAGAGGGCAAGGTGGGGATCCATCAGCTAGGCAGGCATCAGCACATGCACTAACAAAGCAAGAGCTTACCATGTGTCCTGGGCTGGTCTGTGAGGTGAGACCCTGCTCATGTAGGAGCAGCTTCTCTGTCTCCATCCCATCATGTTGTCTGTCATCATCCCTGAGGTCTCTGTTGTGACAGAGGTGAACTATTTAGCCAGCTAATTGGCAAATCCACCTCATGTGAGATTTCCAGCTTCTGACACGGCATCAAGCCAGGCGTGAGCCATCCCTATCTGCTCCCACACAGGGGACACATTCTGCTCCTTGGCTCCCACCAGGCAGCTCGGGGAAGGTGAAGAGCCCTCTTGGAGCTGGGGGTAAATAAAGCTACTTCCACCAGTAGAGTGAGAGCTACAGATGTAGGTTTTCTCTTACAACTCTTTAGGACTTGGCATCATTGATGTGTTAACATTGAAAAGGCCTCAAGTTGTGCCAGGAGAGGTTTGGGTTGGCTACTAGAAGAAACTTCTCTATTGAAAGGGTTCTCGAACACTGGAACAGGGTCCCCAGGGAGGTGGCTGAATCCCTGCCCCTGGAGGTGTTTAAAAGGCAGAAATGTGGTGCTGAAGGACATGGTTTAGCTCCAGACCTGTTAGAGTTGGATAATGGTTGGACTTAATGATCTTAAAGGTCTTTTCCAACACAAACAATTCCATGATTCTATGATCCTGTGTGCAACAGCCTGAAAAGCTGTGGTGGTTTCCCAGCCTGGAAGATGAGGTGGCTAAGTCCCTTTAATCTTCATAAGATCATCGTGCATCCCCTTGCTTGCTTTTACCTTCGTGTTGCCATGTGTGGAGGCTGACAGGTTTGAAGCATGAGAGCCACAAAATAAAGGTGTCCAGCCCCATGCAGTCAAACCCACCACACAGAAGGTGTCACCACAGGGCACGTCCCAGGACATGGGATGGGGGTGGACAGGCCAGCCATGGTGAGGAGCTGAGAAGAGCCTGGGTTCCTGTGCAAAAGGGGTTCTGGAGGTGCTGGGCTGTGCTGCTGCTGTATGCAAGCTTTGCTTTTCCATTCTAACCTAAAGACCCCCAAATATTGCGTTCCAGCTGACAACTAATAAAAGCTTCGTGTCCTGTATCACAGCAAACATCTGCCAGCAGTACGGCTCCCCGTGGGATAAAAGCTCCAACAGGAGTTCAAGGCCTTTTTGGGGCTCGCTGCAAAAGAGCAAAAGGAGAAGCAGGAGCGTGCACAGGCAGGGCTTCAGCTCCCAACAGAGGTGCTCTTAAGGTCCTCCTGGCCAACTGTGCAGGAAGAGCAGCTCAGATGAAGATGGGTCAGACCCCAGCGAGACTGTCCAAAGGTCAGCAGCATCCTAGCGGCAGGAGATGTGTGACACCCGCTGCCTGGGTAACTCGAGAAGGAGTTAGCTAAGCTGCTGTAAGACACAGATTGAAAGGGGTTTCTTCCCCTGCATTAGGTAGGCCACTGTGTTTATTGGTTCTGCTCGCAGGATGGGATAAGCTTGCACGTTACCAGAGCTTGCACAGAGCCTCAGAGCCCCTTCTTGGCACCGGCAGCGCTCGGCCTTTCGCCTGCTGTAAAGCTGAGCGCTGCGTGTTTATGCGAGGGGAGCCTTGCAGACCTGCAAGGGATGGAGGGAGAGGCTCAGACCCACGTCCCCGCGTTTTATAGCCCGGAGTGAAGCGAACCACTGCCCATGCTTCTGGCTCATCCTCTTGTTCTCCGTGACAGCCATGTCAGAGTGTGAGGTGAATCGTGGGGCACGAGCGCTGGGGAAAGGCAGCTGCAAAAGGGGAGGCTGGAGGTCAGGCAGCACGGTGGCCCCAGCACCTCTACGGTGTTCAGCACCGGTCAGGATGCTGCAGCCCATAGAGGTTGTCACGGTGGCTCCGTCCCACTCCCACGGCGATGGGAGCTGGCCACCGGCACAACCCGGACAGCCCGGCTCCCGATGGAGTGCCGGGCAGCAGCTGCCACGGGGAAAAATCCACAGTACCAGGAGAAGGAGGGAAAGCCAAACAAAAGCAGCGTGTGGCAGCGCAGCAACTGTGCGCGAAGGAAATGAGTAAAGACCCTACAGGACTCACTAATGGCTTCCACCGCGTGCCTCTGCCTCTGACGAGGTCTTCGCTGTGCTAGTTTGGACACATCCCATATCCCACAGACCCTCATTATCCTACTTGTGTTCACCACAGTCCTCCATAAATATTTTATGAGCATCCTCTTTCTGCAAGCCTTTCGTTTGGATGTGCCCAGTGAAAAGCATCTGTGTGGAGAGGAGAGGAGCGGAGCACAGAAGGGAAATGAATAACAAGAACGATCACGGGGAAGAGTGGGGGGAGTGGAGGGGATAGCTGTGGAAAGAAACATCTCTGGTTTCTTGATAACTAGGTTGTCTTGCCTCTGCTGCTGTCTGATAGTGGCAGAGCAGCTGCGTCCCTTAACCAGAGGATCCCTGCAGAAGCCTTGTTTGCAGGGGAGCTGCTCAGCTGCCTCTCGCATTGCCCACAGGGACAGAGCCCAGCCATGCCACGGAGCAGGGGGAGAGGAAAGGGAAACACGGCCCCAGCATCTTCTCACCTCCCTGATGGAGACCCATCCACCTGCTGTGCTGTACATGGCTGTGAAGAGCCTCTTCACAGCCCCTAAGCAGGCTTGAAAGATGGGAGTGTTTAAACACATCTGATATAACCCATGTGGAGCACAAGTCCTGGCCAAGCAGGGATTCAGGTTCCCAGGGGAAGCTTCTCCACACATGGCATCCTCCTCAGCCCCTTCCGAGGCAGAGGTTCAGCTTGCTCCTTCCCTGGCCAGCAAGCAGAAGGGGACATCTCTCACCAGTGCAATCTGCCATGGCCCCAGCCTGCCTTCAGGAGCTGCCCTCCCTCCTCTCCTGTCACCGGGTCCTGCATTCTGCTGTTGTTTCTAATGTAGGTCTGAGCCCTCTCCATCACTGCCTCTACCAAGGGAGAGCCTCCTGCAGCGTGCCTATCCTTCTACTTCACAAGTTTCAAGCCAGGGCTGGCTGGGAAGCAAGAATTCCATTTAAAGAAAAAGAAGAAATAAAGGCAAAAACCAAACAAAAACCTCAAACCCTGAGGTTTGGAAATTGTTTTTCATCATCATTTTGAAGCGAGAGTGAACTGCTGATGACCACGAGCCAGAAAGGCACTGCTGGTACTACGCTCCCTAACTGCTCACGGCCACGGGGTATGAGCCCTGTGGCTGGTCTTGCATTTTCAGCTAGTGCAGGACCTGGGGCAGATGTCAAACCCTCCCTGGGCTCTCTCCAGGGACTTTGTGTTGCAGACTCCATCAATCTTCTCAGCTGAAGTGCTGTCTGATGGGATAACATTGCTGTCCCACTGGAGAAGATGTATTGCAAATTCCTCATCGTCCCCAAAGTGCTTGCCAGAAAGGGAGAGCTGGGGTGGAGAGCTGGATGGAGTGAGAGGAAATGGGGAGTTGGAGCTGCCCCATCAGACCTGACCAGGGCTTCTTTGCATCCATAACCCCTAGAGGGGCTCGAGGGTGGCTGCAGCCCCTCTGCAGCTGACAGACTTCTCTGGGGAAGGAGGGAAATGCAGTAAGTGTCTTCCAGAAAAGCGAGGATACCCAGGAGCCTCAGCAGCCCCCCACATCCCTCCTATGGCCGTGGAGCCCACACACCCTTGGAGTCTTTTAAGGAGAAGTTTATTCCCCATCTTTTCCTTTGCAAGATGCTTGCTGGAGCCATGTGTAATGAAGGAGGAACTGGACTTCCACCCTCTCCTTTGCAAGAGTGCAGGGCTTGCCGCTGGGGAATTCTTCCTGCTGAGGTACATTCCTAAATAAATAAATAAAGCAGTTAAATAATTTCCTGTCTAATTGGTGAAAGGATTAAATAACTGCCCTAATCAGCCCTTTCTGTCTCTAATGTCTGCCTCACTCTGACATGACTTGCCCCAGCTCAATAGCACAGCAAGCCCAGCGTGCATGTGGTGAACTTACTCCCATTTACACAGGAAAGCATCAGGCTTGTAGGGCCTGAGCTCTCCTCAGCTCATTTGAATCCAGTTCTGGAGCCCCTAATACAGGAAGGATCTGGAATAGAATAGAATAGAATAGAATAGAATAGAATAGAATAGAATAGAATAGAATAGAATAGAATAGAACAGAACAGAACAGAACAGAACAGAACAGAACAGAATAGTTTGTGTCGGCCACTTTAGAGACAAAACACTAACAGTTTCCTTCAGATCATCCTCAGGCTGATATTCCTCATGCCATTTATCTGCCAAAGCCTGGTCTTCTGATTTCCCCAGCCACAGTTTCTCCTCTGACTGCTCTAGGTATTCTTCTGCCCACTTGGCAGGAGACAAAGACAGCAGATCTGGAGGTGCTGGAAGGTGTCCAGAGAAGGGCCATGAGGATGAGCAGAGGGCTGGAGCTGCTCTCCTATGAAAAGAGACTGAGAGAGTTGGGAATGTGCAGTCTGGAGAAGAGAAGGCTCTGAGGAGACCTTATTGTGGCCTTCCAGTATTTGAAGGGGGCTACAGGAAAGCTGGGGAGGGACTTTTGAGGGTGTCAGGGAGTGATAGGACTGGGGGGAATGGAACAAAACTAGAAGTGGGTAGATTCAGATTGGATGTTAGGAAGAAGTTCTTCCCCATGAGGGTGGTGAGAGACTGGCACAGGTTGCCCAGGGAGGTGGTGGAAGCCTCCTGCCTGGAGGGTGTTTGCAGCCAGGCTGGATGTGGCTGTGAGCAACCTGCTGTAGTGTGAGGTGTCCCTGGCCATGGCAGGGGGTTGGAACTGGCTGAGCCTTGAGGTCCTTTCCAAGTCTAACAATTCTATGATTCTATGAATCCTTCCAACCCTCACCTGGAGCTGGAGAGGCCATAAAGCATTTCTCTGCCTCCTTGTGCACCCCTGTACCATTGTCAGGAAGCAAGCCAGCCTGGATTCTTGTAACCTTGCCCACTCTAAGGTAAAAAAAGGCTCTGAACTGTGCAAAATGAAAGTGGAGCCGTGAGGTGCCCTCTCCCTGTGCCACCACTCCCATGACCACTGCAGGGCTGCAACCTTTACTGGACACTTCTTGCAACTCAAAATTATCTCTCAGTGCTGTGGAAAGATGGTCTCATCTCTTCCTGGTCTCATCTGTTCCCGGTCTCATCACTCCTCTGCCTCTCTCCCTTGAATTATTCCCCTGAAATTTATCACCTGTTTTCCTTTCCTCAATCCCATCTTCCTAATTACACATTCCTCTACCTTTCTAAATCATTCTCCTCCCTTCTGTTTCCTGACACCCTTTAAACTAGTCGAAGCTCAATGTCATGACACATCTCTCTTCCTTCTCTGACTTCATCAGCCCAGCATGCATAGCTTGCAAGCTTCTCATCTTCCCCATGGTGTGTTCCCCACTGTAAAACTCCTTTCTCCCTCCTGGTTTCATGGCTGGTCCTCCCAACTGACAACCAGAAAAGCAAGGAGACAAATTGCTCATCCACACAAGCAGAGATTTCCCAGCAAGGGGGCACAGCAGACACAGTGAGACGGATCCCTGCAGGTGAGAACATAAACCAGACCGCCCAGATGGTCATCACCACAGAATTCCAGCATGGCAGAGATCAGAAGAGACCTCTGGGGATCATCTAGTCCAACCCTTCTGCTAAACCAGGGTCAGCCACAGCGAGTTGCCCAGGATCACAACGTCCAGGCAGGTTTGGAATCTCTCCAGAGAGGGAGACTCCACAACCTCTCTTCCCACAACTCTCTTCCAGGGTTCCAGCATCTTCACAGCAAAGAAGCTTTCCCTCATGTTCAGATAAAACCTCCTGGGTTCCAGTTCAGGCCTGTTGCCCCTTGCCCTGACACTAGGTACCACTGAAAAGTGCCTGGCCCCGTCCTCTTGACCACCAGCCTTTAGATATTGATGAGCACAGCGAAGGTCCCCTTCCTCCTCCTCCTTCTCTCCAACTCCTCTCAAGTTCCTCAGGCTCTCTGCTCTCTCTCTACCTGTCCCCTCTCCCTCATGCTCAGCAGACCTCTTGTTTTTGTGGAGGTGTGCCCTGGTGGAAGAGGGGCATGTCTGGCTTCTGGGGGAAGGCAGGCAGTGAGGGCTCTGTGCTGAGGAAGGATGAGTGTTCTACCACCACTGCAGGCTGGCTTGCAGCCCCCAGTGTAATGTGTAGTGATAGGACAAGGGGCAATGGCTTCAAACTAGAGAAGAGTAGGAATGGAATGGAATGGAATGGAATGGAATGGAATGGAATGGAATGGAATGGAATGGAATGGAATGGAATGGAATGGAATGGAATGGAATGGAATGGAAAGAATAGAATGGACTAGACTAGACTAGAATAGAACAGAATAGAATTAACCAGACTGGAAAAGACCTTCAAGATCATCAAGTCCAACGTATCACCCAACACCATCTAATCGACTAAACCATGGCACAACTAAACCATGGCATAGATTGGATGCTAGGAAACAAGTTCTTTACCATGAGGGTGGTGGAACACTGAAATAGGTTGCCCAGGGAGGTGGTTGGGGATATTCAAGGTGAGACTGGACAGGGCTCTGGGCAACCTGATCTAGTTGAGCATGTCCCTGCTGACTGGACGGGGTTGGATCAAATGAGCTATGGAGGTCCCTTCGAACCCAGACCATTAGTGACTCTGTGAATACAGTCTGGAGGTTGCTAAGTTCTGCACCCTGCCTCCACCGCTGCCTTTCCCTGCCTCAGTGCCTCGTGCCCCGACTCCCCCAGACAGCTGGCTGATCTCCATGCCATTTGTTATTCGCCCTGCATCCACAGTCTGTTTGTTGCCGCATGAGACGGGAAAATAAAGTCAGCTCTGGCCTCAGGGGACCCTGTGCTCTGACAGGAGAGGTACAGAGCGGCAAGAGCTGCGGGGGACTCGGGAACAGTGGTAATGTGGGATGCTTTAACCATGGTTTGCATTACCAGCTCATTTCCTATGGATATCACGGATGGAATAGGAGTGAGAGCAACTGGTGTGAGGCAGAGGATGCAGCACAGGGTGTCTGCAAGGAGCAGCATGGGAAAGCTGATCTGTCAGCTGCCCTGGGCCATGTTGGCAGTGCCTGCACAAAGAGGCAGGTCAGAGAAGCTCTCCTCTGATCCACACCACGGAGTTAAGGCAATGCCCTTTAATATTTTTTTGCCAGTGGTATAGCAAGGCTGGTACAGGAAGAAGCTGCTGGGAAAGCTCCCTCCCTTTCAGGCCAGGATGTGCACCTTTGGGTGCTGGAGAGATATGGCAGCAAGCTCTGCTGAGCAGCTGCTACTCGAGAGGGGATTAAGCAGAGGGATCAGGTTTTCCTTCATGTTGAGAGCTCACAGAATCCCCAAAACACAGCACGGTGGGGTTGGAAGGGACCTCTGGGGATCATCTAGTCTGACGCCCCCTGCTAAAGCAGGGGCACCCACAGCAGCTTGCCCAGGATTCCAATGTCCAGCCTGGTTTGGAATCTCTCCAGAGAAGGAGATTCCACAGCCTCTCTGGGCAGCTCACTGCCCTGCTGCACGACTGCGCTGCCAGGTGCACAAACGCAGCTTTTCCTCCAGGAGACGCTGAGCCAGTGGCACATCTCAGGGCTGACATGCAGCCTCTGGCTCTAGAATCCACGTTCCTGAGGCAGGAGCAGGGTAGGAGCCATACTGGATGCCTCGGGTGCTGGACTTTTGTGGGGACACGGTGGCATTTGGCTGAGGAGGTGGGAGAGAGTTGCTGTGGGAGGGGAACAGCAGGGATCACTGTCTCACGGTCTGCACTGTCAGGAGCACAGAAAGCTCTCTGGAGGGACCATCCCTGCATTTGCTCAACCAGAGCCATTTTTCTGCCATCCCCACAGAGCCCCACAGCTCTGCAGAGGAGCCTGAGGTGACATGGTGGCACGTTCCTGCTGTGCTTTGAGGAGAAGCTGGATGAGCGCCCTGCAGCCCGGGACACGCTTGCGAGCCTATGCCTCTCCTGAAGATGAATTTCAGAGGAGGGACCATTCATCACACTTTACACCTCTATTTATTTTGGTTCACTCTTCAAGCACTTTGGCTTTTTTTGACAATTTGGGGGGCAAAGAGATGAGCAGGGAGGTGTTGAAGGCTGGGGGGAGCCAGGCTGAGGGATCCATCTGTCACCCTGCAAGGTGCAGGGGGATGAGAAGGGTTGGTGAGCTGGGAGCTAGGCTGCTCCTGCCAGGACAGAAGGTGACCAGACCTGCTGCTTCCTGTTTAGCACCTCCATCCTGCCTAATATTTCTTCCAGCTTAGGGCAGCTTTTGGAATTACCCTTAACAGGAGAAATTGAAGCCTAAGGGTGGTCACAAACTGGAAAACAAACCCCCTCAAAGCAGGGCAGGCAACAAAGACCAAAGAAGCAAATCTCATTTTCTTCCCTCTGAGAATTTAACATTCCCCCCCCCCCCTTTTTTTTTCCCCCTCTTTTCTGTTTGAGTGAAAACAAAAATTCAAGCAACCAAGTTTGGAGGCTTTTGTTTTGCTGGGGTTCTGTCCTGGCTTTTGTGTGCACGTGTGCCTGTGTGCACGCATGGAATCTCTCACCCCAGCTGGCATTTTCCCCCCTCCCCAAGGGAAGCCCAAGTAGGGAAATAAAACCTAAAGTGGGTTTGGGGTTTTGTTTAGTTTTGTTTTGGTTTTTTCCCTACCATTGCTGCTCAGAAGCTAAACAATTCCAGCAATGCAGGGATCCTTGCAGAAGGAGGTAACTGAGATCACAGAGGGTTTGTTTGGTTTGGGGTGGGTTTGTTTTTTCGTCCATGCAGGCATTTTGATGGATGTTTTTGGATGCACCAGTTTGAAGTCCTTTTGAAATTGTTTACTTGTTTAAAGGGCATTGAGGTGAGGAGGAAGTTCTTCACTGAGAGAGTCGTTGGCCATTGGAAGGGGCTGCCCCAAGGAGGTGGTGGAGTCACCCTCCCTGGAGGTGTTCAAGAGGGGACTGGACGTGGCACTCGGTGCCATGGTTTAGTCATGAGGTCTGTGCTGACAGGTTGGACTTGATGATCCTTGAGGTCTCTTCCAACCTTGGTGATTCTGTGATTCTGTGATTTTGGTTTGCTCCTTGGAAAAAGGTTTTCCTCCCCCAAAAGCAGAGTTTTGTGGTGCTATTCATACAATCATAGAATGGCTCAGGTTGGAAGGAACCTTAGAGATCATCTACTCCAACCTCACCACCATGGGCAGGGATACTTCTCAACTAGACTCAGCTGCTCAAGGCCTCATCCAACCTGGCCTTGAACACCCCCAAGGAAGAGGAAGCATCCAAAACCTCCCTGGGCAGCCTATTCCAGAGCCTCACTACTCTTGTACTGAAGAACTTTCTCCTAAGACCCAGTCCAAGCCTACTCTCCCTCAGCTTCCAACCATTCCCCCTCGTCCTGTTGCTAGACACCCTTAGGAAAAGTCCCTCCTTCCAACTACCTTTTGACGCCCCAGGTTTTTAAATACTTTCTTTTCAGGGTCTTTATAGCACAGAGTTTCCCCAAAGCAGAGTTTTATGGTGCCCATTCCCTCCTGCCCAGCTGTTCCCGTGGTTAACAGGGATGTACTGGCCAAGGTGAGTCATGTTCAGCCTGTGTCAGGGAGAGTGCATCAAAGCCACTGATTAAAGCAGTATCATGGTGTGGCCCTGTGATCAAACTGCTTGAGGAGAGGGAAAGAGAGCAAGCCTGGCTCAAGAGTGTAAATAACGACATATGGTTCATGGGACCCAGGCAGGGAAACCTCTAATCAGCTTCTCTTCAACAAATTGCCTAACTGACACTATGAGCTCATGCCTCAGAGACACGGTAACCAGCACAGCCCCTCCAGCCTGACTGAGACCACAGACAGGCCCCCAGAGCCTTTGCAGATGCTGCAGCACCCACTTCCTGGGGCGGCCAAAACCCACCCTGCCAGGCTGTGCTGCTGCAGGGACCCCACGGGTGCCCACCTTGGCACAGCTCCCACTTGCAAGGTGTTTGTTCCTACACCAGTGCTCACTCGGTGGCTGTGCTCAGCCCAATCCCCAAACCAATCTGGCTGAAAATTGATCTGTGTGGATCTATCTATCCCCCTGTCCCCGGGCTGGCTCGCTCCAGTGTCCCAAACTAAGCGGGATGGGAGCCAGGCTCCTCGGCAGAGGGAGGAGGGGGCAGGAGCAGCACCTGAATCCCTCCATGTCATCCCACTCCCAACACTTGTCTTTTTTTAATGTATCCTGCTTATCCCAGGGAGCAGAGCCACAGACGGGCCACGGGATGCAGGGAGAGATAAGGCTCCTCTCACGTTACCCAGAGCTGCCTTTCCACCACTTGATAGCATTAATTATGACTTATTCTAATATAAAGAAACCCTTCAGCCACTTCCCCCTGCTTTGCCTCCATCCCCACGTCCATTGCAGGAGGGGGAAGACACATTCCCCCCCACCCCCCACCCTCCTGGCTCCCCCTTTCCCGAAGCCCACGGGACTTCCCAGTTTTCAGCAATATGAGATACAGGAGTTTCTTTGAGAAGGCTGCACGCTGGCAACTTTCCCACCTCTAGTTTCAAATCTCTCTGGATAATATTCTCCATATTCCTTTATGGAAACCAGAAATTCTGGCTTTTCTGCGCGCTCGACGTGGCGTCGCTCACCGACGGGCAGCATCCATCCCCCGGGCTTCAAAGGAGCCCCCGGGGCAAAGGCGGCTTTGTTAGCGGGCACCGTCCTCGTTTCGGCGGCCATCGCATAACAAAGTGGTTGCAGCACCGGGCAAAAACTCTCCTGACAAGCAATTTGTTTGCCAAGAAGTGCAGCTGCAGGTCAGCCGAAACGACGCGTTGACTGGCAAGGATGTTGCACTCCGAAACAAAACCAAAAGCGAAAAGGGGGTGGGGGTGGGGGGGGGAGCCCGAAAAATCAGATAAATCATCAAGGTCGAAGCATTTCGCTGCAAGAGTTTTCCAGGCAGGCTTTCTGATTTGTTTCTGTTCTGCTCCGAAACGATGTTTTCAGCTAAAATTTGCCGGTGTTTAGCTCAAACCCACTTAAGGAGCTTGGGGGGGGGGGGGGGGGGGGGGAGGGATAAATAAATAAAAAGGAAAGAAAAGGAGAAGGAAAACAACCCAGGGAAGCTCGCACAAGCCAGCGGGCTGTTTGCTTTGCAAGTGAGCAAAACATTTGGGTTGACTTGAACCAGGTTTGGGAGTGGGGGAAGTTGTTGTTGTTGTTGTTGTTGTTGCTGCTTCTTTGTGTTTCATTTCGCTGAGCTGAAGCTTGTTTTCTGTCGACGTCCCTGAAGTCTCCTGTTACCCCTGTGGAAAGCTGGGCTGCCGAGGGCTGTTAAAGCCACATGCCTCAGTGCTGGGATGGTTATTAGAATCATATAGTCCCTGGAATGGCTGCCTGCCTGCAAATAATCAGATGAGTTCTCCAGCTCTCCGGAATTTCCAGCCTAATAATGGATTATCCTAAAAGGGCACGGTGCTGGGAAGAGCTTTGGTGGGGCAGGAGGGGAGTGTTACAGGGGTCTCTGCTTCTGGGGTCCTTGCAGGGAGGACTCCTTGGAGAACCTCAGTTGCAAACGTGGGGGAAAGAGTGGGGTTTTTTCCCAGGGTAACCGTAGGGGAAGAACACAAATTGGATCTAGACAGGTGCTGCAATGAGCATCTCCCCGAAGAGGGAGCACAGCCCATCCATCCTGTGAGCTGGGAGAAGGGGATGAGGCCACTTAGGTTTCCACATAATTTATAAATGGGATGTATGTGCACGTGTAGGGATAAGTGGATCTGATGCTCACGCACGGCAGGCAGGGCTGGACAGAGCAACTAACCCCGGGGGAAAAAACCTTTGAGCATCGCAGGAGGGGAATGGAGCTGAGCATGGGGGCAGCAAGAGGGGAGTGTGGCATGAAATGTGAATTCAGCCCTGTGGAGCTGGATGGGGGCTGTCCCACCACAAGGACAGGGACCAGTTGGAGGGGAGAGAACTGCACAGCAGAGAAAGAACAGTGAAAAACCTTAAAAGAGGGCTTTTTGCCCTAAAGAAACCTAAAGGGGTTCTTTTAGGGTTCGTTATTGTCCTTTCTTTAGGGCAAAGAGACCTTAAACCCCTTCAAACCATTACAGCTTGAGTCTGACTCAGTCAGGAGCTGCTTTGCAGCAGCCAGCATCGCAGCTCAGACTGGGAGGATCGTGCCCAAGGCCAGGAGGTGTAAAGCAGCCCTCGGGAAGGAGGGCTGCAGCCCCAAGGGAGGGCTGGTGCCGAGGCACCCGTCAAACAGGTGCGTGCAAAGCGAATGTCAACTCAGCTAAATGGAAATGTTCCCTCCCAGCCCTCTGAAGTGTAACTGCCAGGCCTCCTGCTGCTCTTAATCTATATCACATTGAGTAGCTAAATATATTCACAGTCTAATACAGCAGGGCCTTGCTAATCTGCCCTTCATCATTTGGACACACCAAAACGGCTCTCTCCGCATCCCAGCACAGGTTTAATCGCAGAAGCCATCACGCTGAAGGTCTCCTATTACCAAGCCTTCATCGTCTTGGCAAGGGTGACTAGAGCCTGCTCAACGAGGACATTACAGAGGATGCACATCAGTAATTGAAACAAAACTGCAGTTGTCGAAATGAATGAGCCAAGCGTGCTTCCTGCTGCCCAAGCCTTGCCCTTTTCTGGTCGAGTCTGCTTGGGAAGCAAGCTGCATTGGTTCCTTTGCAAGAAATCAGTTCTCCCAGGCATGACTCATGCTCTAATCCTGGGGTGACTTCACCCCATCCTCGGCTGCACAGGGTCTATCTTCCATCTACCTGGGACTGGGGCTGTTTGGGGAACGGTGCTGAGACACCTCGCTTGGGCTGGGGCTTCTGAATCAGCTGGGGGGGTTGGGGGTCGGGCAGCAGTCCTGTTCTGGTGTGTGGGAAACCACAGCCTGCTCCTCAGCCACGGGGTGGTTTCACCTGAACCAGTGCTATGAAGGGGATGAGCTGCGGGCTCAGACAGCCGTCCCTAACTCACACACCAGAAAGTAACTGACTTCAGCCAGCAAATCTGGTCATCAAATGTTTTTTGTGGAGGCTGGAGGCAGGCTGGGGGCCCACTTTTGGCCCAGGGTGGGGGAAATCACCCTCATTCACTGCTGTGCTTCTGAGAACAGCCCTGCCAGCCCTGCTGCCACATCCCAGGAGAAAGCAGGAGCCGGGGCCCCACGGTGCCTCTCGGGGAGGGGTGAGGGGTAGCCGAGGTGCTCATTGTGCTCGGCCACCCGTAGCCAACCAGCCCGGGCTCCCACTCCCTGTGTCTGCATTAGCATTCCCCAAATCCTTTTAATGCAGTGAATCTGATAAGGGATCTGCCTGTATTGGATTTTTTTCCCTTTGACACATAACCCAGCTGGCTGGGTGGCGGTTCAGGGAGGAATCAAACGGCCAGTAACAAATGAGTAAATCAAGTTACCGTTTTACATCTCTTTAAGTTGTTTCCCTCTAAGAGCTCCCCAGATTTTATCTCAGGTAGCTTAATTCGAACAGGATAGCAAGGGCTCCTCCGAGTTCCTCCAGCTTAGCAAGGGCAGGGCAGCCCCCACCAGGTAGAAGCAAGCTTTGCTGGGGAAAAGAGAGCAGGAGGGAAAGGAATGGCAGGGATAATTTATTGTGTGTCGTGGCAAGGTCCAGTAAACAGCCAGGAGTCCCTGAGTCCCCAGCGTTACTCAGGAGATGGCCCAAGAGCAGCTCCAGCCACTCTGCTGTTTGGAAGGGTGCAAAAGCTCTGCAAGGAGGTGAGAGCTGCATTCTGGGGGGAGCTTCATCACACCACACCAACCACACGGGCACAAGCAGGTGGCTGGTTTGCACCCCTGTCATCACCAGCATTTCCCATGAACCCTGCCAGCAAGTTTTGCCACACACTCTTGCTCCTCCGTCTGCGTCAGCAATAGTGTGGCCAGCAGGACTTCAGAGGCGATCACCCACCCTGTACTCAGCATGGGTGAGGCCACACCTTGAATGCTGGGTTCAGTTTTGGGTCTCTCACCATGAGAAGGACATTGAGGTGATGGAGTGTGCCCAGAGAAGGGCAACAAAGCTGATGAAGCTCCAGGCTGAGACAAAGCTGATGATGCTCCAGGCTGGAGCAGAAGCCTTGTGAGGGGCAGCTGAGGGAACTGGGGGTTTCAACCTGCATTAAAGGAGGGTCAGGGGATACCTTCTTGGACTACAGCTCCTTGAAAGAAAATTAGAGCCATGTAGGGGTTGGTCTCCTTCGAAGCAGCAAGTGATAGGGCAAGAGGAAATGGCCTCAAGGTGTGCCAGGACAGGTTTAGGTTGGACATGAGGAGCAATTTCTTCCCCAGAAGGGTTGTCAAGCCCTGGGCCAGGCTGCCCAGGGGAGTGGTGGAGTCCTCATCCCTGTAGAGTTTTAAAAGCTGTGTGGGACCATGGTTTAGTAGCAGACTTGGCAGTGTTAGGTTAATGGTTGGACTTGCTGATCTAAAAGGTCCTTTTCAGCCTGAACAATTCTGTGTTTCTATCTTTGAGGTGCAGAGAGGCCAAAGAGTGAATTCCCTAAGTTTCACCTTAGCTCAATCTCAGAATTTGTTGTTCCTGGGACTAGCTACCTCTAACCCACAAAGTCATCCTGGTTGTGCCTGGCTGGTTGTGCCTTGTGCTCACCCAGGCAAAGGGCTTAGCAATTGCTGCTGCTAAGTAAGCACCTGTGGGCACACGGCCACTCTTGGTGTCTTCTCCCAGGCTGCTCCATGCCTGCCCCAACCTTGTGTGAAGCTCACATCATTTGCTGTGGGCTGTGAGTCCTGTGTGTGTTCCCTCCACCTCAGGACTAGGAGGGTTTTCTGACCACTCTGTTCTGAGCCTGCAGAAACTCACCTCCTTCCCCCGGGCAGAGATGCCTGCTCCAGAGGGGCATCTCTCTACTGGGAGGACTGGGCCGTCGCTGCTAATCTTTACCATTTTCTTCTCCTGAAGTCTTTCTGTACAGGATTTCACCAAGATTTCCCTAATCTGGCAGATAATAACCTGAGGAATTTCAAGTCAGGCTTCACTGGCCATGGCATTTCACTGCTCTTTCAGAAAGCCCTGATGTCTTCCTATCCCAAAACACAGCCGGAACAGAAAACAAATCAATCCACGTAAAAACAGCACAATCAGCTTTTCACTAGCAGGGAGAGGGGGAGAGAGGAAGGGAGGAGAGGAGAGATGGAGTGATAGGGAGAGAAGGGAGAGAAAGTGCAGGGCTGAGGAGGGGCAGCCTTTATGGACTCATTGGAAACCATCAATCACTGTTAGTGCAATAGGCTATTTAGAGCTGGTGAGTATTAAATTCCAGCACAATTTGATGAATAACAGGAGGAAAAACATTCCCACTGTGGAAGAATAAAAACAAGAGTTCCCTCTTCCCCATACCCTCCCCCCTTGCCATGCCACAACCCCAAGCCAAACATCCCCAACCTGAGAGAAGTGCCCTGGGAAAGGCTGCACCCGAGCCAGGGGCCACGGAGGAGCCTCGGTGAAAGTGCCAGCAGATAGTAGGGGGCGCAGGGCTGAGTGTGATTGTAATGGGAACCTTAAGGGCCTTGTTTTCACAACCCAAACCTTCATCCAGGGTGGGAGAGACCGGGGATGGCTCATTTTGCCTTAATTATCACCCAGCCCCTTGCTAATTATTAGCAACTGGAGAGAGTCTGCTTAGATAAGATAAAGCTCCAGGCTTACTGGAGCCCTGCACCCTTTGGGGGGCTCGGAGATTTTCCTTCTACCCATGGGGCCTCCTGGTGCTGAACCTGCCATCTCCCTGTCTGGAACAGGGCTGTGAGTGTGGGTCAGAGCTGCCCATCTGCTCTGATGCTGCAGGCCCTAACAGCACAGACCTCGGTACTTTCTGTGGTGTGATGGAGACTGGCATTTGTTGCCTCCCTGCCATCGTTCACCAAAAGCAGTCAGCAACAGCATCTCTCCTTAATTAGACAGGCTGGTAATGAGAACTGAGGGCCCTGGAGGCTTCTCTGACATCACCAGGTATTGCTGTCAAACAGACACAGAAAAATGTGCTGAGATTCAGCCAGAACATCCCCAGAATTAAGGAACGTGTCCTCAAAACGCATGGGCTGAGGCTTTCTCTTTGGCGTCTCCCAGTAATGGAGCCGGCAATGGGAGGGAGGGAGGGAGGGAGGGAGCAGAGGGAGGCTGCCTCAGAACACATCAAAGAATTGCAGTGGGGGCCTTTTGGGTTTATGATGAAGAATTAATCTGGCATGAGCATAAATGTGAAAGGGAAAGGCTGGTACAGCTCAGGTGACCTTTTCCGGGAGCCGTGCGGATTGTCGCCATGACGAATGGGACACCTGAGCGCTGACACAAGCGGGCACCGCCCGAAGGTCACCTCCATTTGCTAAACAAAGGGCAGCTGCTCTGCAGGGTGGCAGCCAGCATCTCCAAGCTGCTGCAGGAGGAGGGACTGAGGCACCACCATTTCTGGGCGTGGGCTAGAACGGGGCTTTATGGAGCTGGCCAGGACCTCTTTGGGCCTCTTTATTGACTCCCATGGCTCAATGGAGCATCAGCAAGCAGCTGTGCACTTGTCTGCTGGGACAGAGAACTCACACCAAAGGTCTGGAGAACATGTCCATGTTCATTTACCAGTGTCACTGAGTGCCAGGCTGTGATTCACACCCCCAAAGGTCTGGAGAACATGTTCATGGTCATCCCTCAGTGTAACTGATAGCCAGCCCTGATCCACACACCCTTAGAATCATAGAATCACAGAATCAATAAGGTTGGAAAAGACCTCAAAGATCATCAGGTCCAACCTGTCACCCAAAACCTCATGACTACTGAACCATGGTTTCAAGTGCCATGTCCAGTCCCTTTATGAACACCTCCAGCGATGGTGACTCCACCACCTCCCTGGGCAGCACATTCCAATGGCTAACAACTCTCTCTGTGAAGAACTTTCTCCTCACCTCCAGCCTAAACTTCCCCTGGTGCAGTTTGAGACTGTGTCCTCTTGTTCTGGTGCTGGTTGCCTGGGAGCTCTCCTTCAGAGAGCAAATTTCCTTCAGAGGGAATAGCATGGACAATGCAGAGGGTCTCCTTGAAGGCACCTTTCCACCAAGGCACCTGCCTTGTGTCTGAAGGAGCAGCGGAGGCACGGTGAGAAGCTAGACAGAGGGCCCTGAGGTGCAGAGCTTGTCCCTGCCATGTGGCAGCCGGCCCAGGGACCACTCCGATGGGAGAATGACTCACAGGGACTCCGCTGTGGGTGTGTTTCCTATTAGGGCCGTTAAAGTCTCCACAATTAGGAATGCAACTCAACCAGAGTGTGAATCCTTAATAGGAAACATCCCCCAGATGCTCATGAGAGGGCCCCGAGGAAGATGCCAGCCCTCAGAAAGGGCTCTGGGGTTTGTGTGCGAGAGCCGCCGGGATGGCTCCCACATGAGGCGGCATCAAAGGGGGAGGCTGCAATCCCGGGGTCTCCTTGGCCACTTCTGCCAACTTTGATCAGGGTTTGTCTTCTGCCTCTGAAACAGGGTGGGGTGGGGGCTTTTTGTTTGTTGTTGTAGTTGTTGGTTTTTCGGTTTGGTTTGGTTTTTCACACTTGTTTCCCAAGTGCGAAGAGCCTGAAGCCAGGCTGGAAACTCTGGGACGGTTTGGGATTCCTTTGCACCAAAGCCAAGGCCAGGACAATGGGACTTTGATGTTATTGACATATTGGTTCAGAGTTTCCTTGTTTCCATTTCCCAGCACTAGGACAGAGCACACAGGGCTGCTGCTTCGCCCTTGTTTAATTAGTTAATGTTTGTACAGTGCTTGGAGAATATAAAGTGCTCAGTAAGTGGAAAGCATTATCCTTATTATTATGCCTTCCCATATCCACTGCCTGCATTCGGCAGAGCTGCAAAAGCTTTAAAAGACAACAACAGAAAAAGAGGAAAAGAATAATAATAATAATAATAATAATAATATAAAAAAAAAAGGTCAAGAGAGTTTGGTTTATTTTATTTAAATGTAAAATGAAATCGTAGAGCTGAGCAGAGGTAACGGACTGCTGGCTCCAGAGAAGGCAGAGCTCCGCTTATCTCCAGAGCAGGGACGGTGCCAAGCTGAGTCCCCTTGATATTGGTCCCTGCTGCCCCACCGCTGTGTGTGTCTTGGGTCTGGCCTGGATAAACACTTCCTGGAGGGTCTGGAGAGCAGCCCTCAGGAGGAGTGACTTGAGGGAACTGGGGGATGTTCAGCCTGAGGAAAAGGAGGTTCAGGGGAGACCTTCTTGCTCTCTACAACTCCCTGAAGGCGTGCCTGAGCAAGGCGGTCTCTGCTCTCAACAAGAGGAGAGGAAATGGCACCAAGTTGCAGCAGGGCAGGTTTAGATTGGATGTTAGAAGAATCTTCTTCTCTGAAGGGGTTGTCAAGCCCTGGAACAGGCTGCACAGAGCAGCAGTGGGGTCCCCATCCCTGGAGAGGTTTAAAAGCTGTGTAGATGTGGTGCTGAGGGACGTGGTTTAGCACCAGACTTGGTAGAGTGAGGTAAAGGTTGGGCTCAATGATCTTAAAGGTCTTTCCCAACTGAAACAACTCTGTTATTCTATGGAGGCAGAAGGACACAGCTCCTGGGGCCTCCCTGCTGACAGCTGCTACCAGTGGAGTTAACTGGTGGGACACTCATTTATCATCTTGACATCTGTCAGCTGTGGATGGGTCTGTGCCACTACCGGGCACAGGTGGGCTGGAAACTGGTGGGCATGGTCCAAACACTTGCCACATCCACCAGCCAACACTCTGTGGTGATGCTGGGGGCCCAGGGCCTCTCAGCTCAGATGGGAGCTGCCAGCCCATGATGCAGCATCCCTTATGGTGTCAGAGGCAGCAGGAAATCATCCCAGTCTCAACATTCTTCCTCATTGCCTGGTGCTGTAAGAGGTCCTTGTGGACGTTCTGAGCAGCTGAGAGGGAAAACCTCCCCTATTACCAGCAATGCCAAAGCAGTGCCCCAGCCTCACAACCTGGAGGAAGACTGAGAGATGATCCTGTTAAGGACAGGCCCACTTGTGAGCAGGGCCCCATCTCCGGGGCTGTTGTTCCCTTCTCCCTTTGCCCGGAGCAAGCTTTGCCCTCAGCAAGCTTTGCCCTCCTCATTGCCATTCCTCTCTTTGCTGGTGATAAAACGTTTGATGTGCTGCACTGAAGGCCCAGGCTTCAGCAGCCACCCCAACCCTCCCACCCCAGCCTCTCCCCCACCAAATATGTTTGTATTTTTAACATTTTAGGCAACAATCTTAAACCAAAACAGATGTGACAATGAATATTTATCTGCAGCATCTCAGTATGGGATTTTCTCTTAAACTCGATAAAATAAACTGCTCATGATACAGAACAACATTTCTCCTAATATACAATACACGAGGGGCAGGGGGGAATTAGCAGATGAACTCAGCGTTAGAGCCATTTAAAATCAAAAGAGCAGCAGCATTTACATGCGAGGAGAACAGTTGGTTGCTTTCAGTGAGAGCTCGGCGTGGGGGATTTTTTCAGTTCCTTGAGGCATGCAAACGCTGCTCAGAAAGGTTACTGAGAATGCCCTGCCCGCCAGACAGGATGGGGTCCCTCCCTGCCGATGGGGAGGAGGACAGAGCAGCCCCTCAGGACTGCTGAGGTAAGGGGCAGGGCAAGGAGGGGAAGGGAGAAGGTGAGCGAGGCTGGAGCGATGAGGAGGTCGCCAAGCCTGGGTGCCAGCTTCCTGTCTTCCCCCGGGCTGCGCCGAGGGTGTCTCTCTTCCCCGTTCCTCCCGGGCCATGCTGTGCTACAGACAAGCCGGCTTCACCCACGCTGACTTCCTTCGGGTTTATTTCCACTCAGCAGGCAAGTGGGAGTCAGGATGAAGCCTTCTCACGTCACTTCTGTGCTTGAGGGGTGTTGGATGTTACCTCACTGGGACTGGTGCATGAGGCATGCTCCGTGCTCTCTGGACTGGAAACTCTGGGCTTCCAGGAGGGGACCTGCCTTTGCCTGGCTCTTTGCCAGCTTGCTCTGGACCAGAGTGAAGGATGCTGTGAGGTCTTTTGTGCCTGGGAGTAGACTGAGCTCCTGTCCCATGAGACAGCTGGATCCTGGCACAGTGCAGCAACAGGACCGAGTCCTCTGGCACTGAAAGTCCCTTCCCACCCGCACCGTGAGCCCTTTCCCACCTCTGCTGCTCTCTCTTGGGGTCTTAAGCCAAGGCCTCAGTTTTGGAGCTCAATGTGCTGAGTGAATAAAAACTGCTGAAAACCATGGGATGAAAGCTGGCAGCTTGTCCTCCTGCCCTGCCAGACCCAGAGGAGACTGCTGCAGGGCAGTGGAGCCGGTCTGGAGGCAGCACATTCTCCCCTGGCAGCTTGCAGGGGGCATTTCCAACCTTGGCACACTTTGCTCCAAGAGCCTGGCACGTTTCTCTGACCTGCTGCCTCTGACACTGCAAATCCAGAACAATGTGCAGATTAAAAATAACAACAACAGCAACAACAAAGCCTGAGGAGCAAGATGGAGCACTGCAGCTCACACAGACCTCTCCTCTGAGGACAGAGCCTGGGAGCAGGCAGCACACGGCAAGACACCAGGCCTGCTGCACAGGTGGGAGGCTGTGAGAGGGCAGGAGGAAGATCCTTAAGGCTTGGTCCCTTCCTGTCTCCAGGGCTGAGGGGACAATAAAGCACCTTGTGCACGTCCACAAATGGCAAAGAGAACAGTTTGGTGTGACCAGGGGAGTTCTGCGATGCTCCTAGCCAGGTGAGACAAGCCAGCACCGCACACCATAACATCCTGTTCCACTTCAGATTCAGACCCTCTGCCCAGCTCCTCCTTGCCCAGAAAGAGATGTGTGTTTCTAGGAGGCACCTAGCATGCTCTTGAGGGACCCTCAAATAATGAGTCCAAAGGACAAGGTCTCCTTTGGTCTTCAGAGACCACAAATAGGAGCCAGAAATTGCTTACTCAAATAGCTCAGCAGCTTCCCGAGGAGAGAAGGGAATGACTGTGGTAGTCATAGGGTGTCAGAAATGCAGTGCTGACTCTTTGAGCCCTGGAGGGACGACGTTTCTTGTGCTGAAAGAGCCAAGCACAGGCCAGCCTCATGCAGGAGATACCGCTGGTCACTAGCATGAGCCCTTGGGCCAGCACAGAGGAGTTTGCAGAGTCCCTGTGCTTTTAAAACAAGGCATGAAGAGGCTCCCAGAGCCTACCTTGCTCAGAATGTCATTGTCCCACCGCTCCCAGCGAGTGCTGGGCTCTCCCTGCCCTGCCCTAAACGATTCCACCCAGAGCCTGGCCAGGTCCTGGCTCCCCGCACGCTTTCCTGCTGCCAGGAGGAGAAAGGTTTTGATCTCCCCAGCCTTGGCACGGAGGAAAGTGACATCACGAGCCCACGAGCTGCCCAGCAGGCTGAGATAAAGTTTGCTTCATTGCTCAAACTCCCTCGAAGTTGCCTGACGGCTCTGTTGTAGCCACATAGCATTCCTTTGTAAGGAAACACAGTGTCAGTGCCACAGCTGTGAAATATACGCGCAGCCCGCTCCCATTCGGTAGCGTGCCCTGGGCAGGGAGAAGCGGTGGGTTCCTGTTTAGGTTTTGGGTTACCGTGTTTGTAAAATATTTATTTTTCTTGGTGTTTCTATCCCAGCCTTTTTGAGAATCTAAATATTTGGTCGCTGGAGGAGCTGGGGCCGGCTCCACCTCGCCGGCCGCGGCCCTTGCGCTGCCGGCTGGGCTGCCACCAGGTCTCCCCTGCGCCCTCCTTCCAGCTAGCCCTTCGCTCTCTCTCTCTCTCTCTCTCTCTGTGTGTGCCTGAAGATCAGACAGTATTTAAATGCAGTCTCCAGGGGTGGAGAGGGTGGTATGAGCAGCTGAAAGGCCTGCTAGAAGGGAAAAGAGAAGAAGGGGGAAAAAACCCCACAGAAAGAAGAAAAGACTGAAAAGCAAAGCAACAGTGTATAAATGAATAAATAAGAGTAATAAAAAAGATCATTGGGAAGCAGAGACATTCTTTATGGTGCATTAATGTGTTTTCTCAGCTGCTCTCTTGACTCTCCACCAGCTCTCACAGTTCCTGTCCCTGGGACACTTTCTGCTGTGAATGGTGGGCACAGGAAGGTTGATGCTCGCTGTGCTGCCCCCCACCTCCCACCCCCCACCTCCCACTCCCCCTCAGGAGCTCTCCTTCCATGCTGCTCACACCACAGAGATCAGCTGTCATGGGAAACACAGACCCTTCACCTCCCCCTTTCCCCGCGGCCTTCATGCCCACCAGCGTCTCCTGGTCAGGATCTCTGGCAGAACGTGCCACTTGCACCAGAGAAGTCCTTCAGGTAGGAAACACCAGCAGAACCACAGAGCATTTTGGCTTCTCAGAGTCCCTCCCAGCTCTGCCTCCTCTCTGTCTCCAGCAGGTTCCCCAGACAGACGTTTTCTCCCTCCCCCAGCGGCGCTGGCAGCTTCCTGGGGAAGGGATCCAGCCCAGATGCGCATGGTGGGACACCAGCAGTACAAGGAGCTGGTTCTTATCTGTCTGCTGACAGCGCTGTCACCATGCTGTGATGAGTGACGTGGATGTGGTCCCACCTGCTCCCAGCACTGATCGCAGGGCGTTGCTGCTGCTATAGAAACACCCAAGTTCTTACACTCACCTCCTTTCTTCTTTCTTCTCTTCTTTTTCCCCCTTCAGACACTCAAAAAGCCTTCTGAATTCCCTTACATTCTAAGCCAAGAGCCAACAGGCTCTTCAGCACAGTTATCTTCCTGCCAAGGCACCGTGTCCCACAGCTGTGGCAATGTAGGGTGACACATTCCCACCCTGCAGATGGGAAGCTCCTAAGAACCCTGCTTTCTGACACCCAAGTACTCTCCTGCTCATGACGGGCAGCAGGCTTCATCCTCTGGTGTTTGCAGTCCGATGTGAGCTTATCAGCTGCTCCAGCAAAGCAAGACAAAGCACTCTGGTGATGTTTTGCTGGCTGCTCATCACCCATCTGCTTATTTTCCTCAGATTTTTCTTCTCCTAACACACTTTGGCACCTGCAGCTCCACTGATGGACTGAATTAAAAGCTGAGCTAAATTTGCTGATCTCTCTTATACTTATGCATTAAAGTGGGGAGAGTAGGAGTTTTTCCCTTCCTTGTGGCTTCAAAGTCCCACAACAGGTGGGCAGAATCCTTCTTGTTTCCCTTTTGCAGAGACACCCACATGGGAAACCAGTATGACAACCAATAACAGGGGTCTGGATGCATCCAGCAGCATTGGGATAGATAGACAAACACTCCTGAGGCATCCAGAGAATCCTTGACAGGCTCCCTTCTCTCAGTGCACTCAGCTGATGGGGGCTGTTTTGGTGTGTGTCACTCTGACCAGTCCTCCACCTGCATTCTGCAAATCAAATCAGCTCAATGTAAGAGCCAAGGAGACTCTCATTAATGGGATTTGAGCTGAAATCCAATCCCTTCAAACAAAAGAGAAAATTAAATATATATATTCCTTCAAACTGAAAAGTTCTAAACAAATTTGACTTGAGAGTCCTTTATACCCTATCAGCTTCCCCTCCCACTGCTCCTGGGCTCTGGGAGCTGGTAAGGAAAGCCATGTTCCCACATGCAGGCCTTCAGCCACCTGCTGGGTTGGGATCCCACACCCTTCACCTGCTTGCAAAGGTGAAAACAAAACCCCAAGTGTAAATGCCAGAGCTGGTGACCCAGAAAGATCATCCTGGAGCCCAGCTTTGTCTCAAGCCTTGGCTGAACACCAGAGAAGGTCATTTCCCAGTTTCTCCACTTTCAGTTCCATTGTCCCTGCTATGATTCTCCCTTCCCACCCTTTCCACAGCTTGCTGCCTCCTAAACTGTGTGGCTGAGGTTCAGAGCCACGTGAAGGAGGACTTGGGGCTGATTGGTCTGGGCGAGCAGCATCCATGGGTGATGACCATCAAAGCAGAGTGGACTTTTCAGCTTAGAGGCTTGTCAAAACCAGGTTGTCTTGGCTATCAGTACTTCTCTTGCTCTATAGTTAGTGAGTAACCATCCAGCTGCCCCTCGTCTCTGCTGTAATCACTCCGTGTCCCCAGCTGGAGAGTGTCTTGGAGGGCTCCTGCGTCTTACTGAACCCTCCAAGCGAGTTTGGCATAGAGTTTGGCATAAGCACTCAGGGAGAATCACCCTGGTACAACCTCACTGCCTTGCTCAGTGCCTTGGCTTCCTCATCTCTAGAACGGGGCTAACTTTAGCCATCTCCTGATGACTCAGTCACCGTGGTTTAGGGAAGGATGACACATACAGGATGCTTCCCCTCAATGTGCTTTCCATAGTAAATCCCCATTCTCAGGCCCCTGCTACCACCGAGACAGCAAAGAAAACCACCAGCTAGGATGGGTTTCCAGGAACCCCAAGCCTTCTCCAGGTCCCTCTGTGATTTTGCTTCTCACTCCATGCCTGTTGCCTCTTCTTCCTACTGGTCCAGTATTGTAGTAGATGGGAGAATAAAGCAGCCACCACAGAAACCTTCTTCCCAGCCCCATCATTTCTGACACCTTCAACAACTGCATGTGGGATGAGCCTTCTGAAACCTACATTTTTGTGTGTGCTTGGTCCTGACTGAAAAGAAAGTATCCAGGATGATGAACCACTAAATATTCTCTGTCCCCTTTCCTTTTTCTTCTCCTCTCCCTCTCCTCTCCCTCTCCCCTCCCTCTCCCCTCCCTCTCTCTTTTTCCTTCGCCCCTTCCCCCTCTCCGCTCCCCTGCTCCCTTTCCCTCGCCCCTCCCCTTCTCCCTTCGCCTCTCCCCTTCCCACCGCTCCCGCCACGCCCTCCGGTTCCAGCATCTCCCCCCGGTGCCAGCCTCTCCTTAGCCGAGATCTACCCCTAGCGGCAGCGCCGCGACACGACCACCCCCCCACCCCCCGCTTCCTCCCCACCCTCCCCTCCCCCGATCCCGGCCCCCTTCCCTGTTGCCCCCGATCTACCAGTACCCCCGGCCCCTCGCCCCGGTGGCTGTGGGAGGAATTGGTTCTGTCGGGGGCTGTAGGGAACGCAGCAGCAGCGGCCAAGCAGGAGGGTAGCCCCGAGCCACAACCGAGCCCTGCTCCTCCGCCCTGCCCTGGGCTGCGCTCCGCCCGGGCTCCCCAGCGCTGCTCCGGAGGTGGGAAGCCGCCCGCTGCTATAAACCTGCTGCTTTGTCACGCACAAAGAGCGACTCCCAGCCGTGAAGCTGCATCCCCCAAGCACCCACCGATCAGTGCACCCTGCCCTGGAAAGGTGGACCTGGAGATGGTGGCCTCCGTGTTCCACAGCAGTGTTTGTGTGGAGCTTCAGCTGGAGCTGTGTGAGGCGCTCAGGCACTTGCGCTCCGTAACAGGAGCTGGTCGGGGGCGGGGGGGGGTTAGGGTTGGGCTTGAGGACCAATTTCTTCCCCCAAAGGGTTGTCAAGCCCTGGAACAGGCTGCCCAGGGCAGTGGTGTAGTCTTCATCCCTGGAGGGGTTTCAAAGGCCTGTAGATGTGGTGCTGAGGGACGTGGTTTAGTGGTGACCCTGCAGTGTTGTGTTAACTCAGTGATCTTAAAGATCTATGGTCAGACCCACCCATTACCCACAACAGTCATTTAAGCAGCTTCTGGGGCTGGAACTTCATCCCATCCCACTGTGTTCACCCCTGTGCTGGAGCTGGTGAGCAGATCAGCAGAGAAATAAGTAGAGATCAAAGCCCCAGCAAAATGAACAGGGCAAAACCCATGCAGGAACACACAGCTAATATCCCAGAGAAGAAATCTCCTGTTCCAGCAGGGCTGCTCAGCATCCCTCCGTGACCTCAGCCAGCAGGAAGCTTGGCCCAGGGCTTGAGCCAGCATGACCAGCCCCTGGGAAGAGTGGGAACAGCCCCTCCAGGAACTCCAACTGTGGGGCATCCTCACTGGAGAAAGGAAGGGCAAGGAGAAAGAGACAGAAGCAGAAAGAAGACTTAAACCTCACTGCTTTAAACGATGGAAAACGCCCCAGCAGTGCTCACTTTCAAGCCCTGTTTTGCTATTCAGGAGCTTGAAAGGCATCTGGCTCCCCAGCCCTCCTAGAGCAAGCACAGATTTCACATGATGAAATATAAATAACCCAGGTTTGCAGCTTGGGCCAGGCTGGTGCAATCTCCTCAGGTTTTTCCTCTCCCTGCGCTGATTTGGTACACAACAGCCTGCAAGGCACAACTTCATAAACCCCAACTTCAGAATAAGCGAGGTGAGGCCTCAGGTCCCAGGTGAGCAGGGGAGGAGGACGAGGAGCAAGGAGCAGCTCCCCTCCTCATGGCCACCTGCAGAAAGGCTGCAAGAGGCACTGCTGACGCTTTGGTGGTTGGTGGGAGCAAATGGGGATACCCCAGCACGTGGCCTGGGAGGGGAACACTCCAAAGTTTGTGGAGTTTTGTGAATTTTAGGCTCCACCTTGAGCTATCACAGAAGAAGGTTTGTTAGCTGGTGTTCCACCTTCAGCGGTTTCATGATGCTCCAGTTTCCCAGTAAAGGAAGGGCATGCAACTCACTGTGCAGCATGTGCTTGAGGGCATCTTTGGAACACAATGAGAGGAGGGAAGCATGGGTTTGCAGTGAGTCAGACCAGGCCTGACCCTCCTGCAGTGGCTTTTACCTGTTAGGGTTCCACAGACATGTGCCTCGTGTCAAACTTCAGGTCTCTACCTACAGTCCAGAGAAACTGCAAGATGGTGCCCAGTGAGAGAAGAGGGAAAGGTGGAATGGTGTGGGTTGGAAAGGACCTTAAAGATCATCTAGTTCCAACATCCCTGCCATGGGCAGCAACATCTTCCACTAGACCCTGGGATCAACAGGGAGAGCAGGGTGCAGGAGATGCTTGTGGCTGCGGTGAGCTTTCCATGGTCACATCATCCACACCAGCTGCTCTGGGCCAGCCCCATCTCACAGCTCCCCATAGCCTCCTGTCCAGGCCAGCCTCCTGCTAGCAATAAGCCCCTAGAAGGACTAAAAGCACTTCAAGAAAGAATCACAGGAAGCCCTTAAGGACCATTTTATCTTAACCCCATAGGTTAGTAGCCACTAACCCAGGTTTATATTCTGGAGCAGGAGGTGTTTATTCCTGCCTGGTGCCACTGTGGCTTCCTCATTATTTATGGACATTTCCACTTTTTTTCTGGGCTAAAATAGACATTTTCTGACACCTTCAGTGCTTCTGTGTCTGCCCAGAGCCTCAGCACAATGTCCAGATGTCCCAGTGTGATGGTGGCTCCTGCATGGTGCAGATCAGGCTGTCCCAAGTGAGCATCAGTGCCGGGCCCACAGTCCTGGGCATTTCTGTGCTCATGGCTTTTCCTTACCCATCTCTGTGCCACCTCCGTGCCCACAGCTCACATCCATGTACCAGCAGGAGCCTGTCTCTCTGCTGTGAGAACCAAGGAAGTGCCTTGGTGGCAGATTCCAGTGCAGGGCATCAGCCTGCCTAACATATCTGAGTGTTAGGGCCGAGCACAATGCAGAGATTAGAACAAACAAACAACAAACCAAAAGCCACCAGGAGGCCCACAAAAAGCCCAAAAACCCGAGAGCAGAGATGCCTGTGCCTGGGAAGCAGCCCAGGGAACAATCTGTGCTGCTGAGCGAGGTGCATCGGAGTCACCACAAACTAGGACAAGCAGAAACTGTTTCTATAATTGGGAACTCAGCTGGAAGCTTTCTCTCCATCTTTTTTTGCCAGTCCAGATTTCCTACAGCATCACCTTAAAGCACTCCAGGTCCTACAGCGCTCCAGGCTGCCCAGGCTATGCCATGGGTCCCATCCTGCCACATAGGCACCTTGTGGCATCGTCCCAGCAGGGATGCAGCACCAAAAGGGAGCTAAGCAAAGCCACAGCTGCCAGCGGGTGCTCCGTGGCTGGTGCTGCCGGTGCAGGATAGGAAGTGAGGAGATCCAGAAAGCTGCCTGTGTGTCCTCTGAGCTCCAGCAGCTTGACAGAGGGAAGGGAAATGAGCTCAAAAGAAGCAAGTCTGGGCTTTCCTTTCACAAAGGAAGGTGGGGATGTTGTGACAGAGCAAATACACCCTGCTCGTCGCCTGGGCTGATGCACACTTGGGCACGCTGCCATGCAGAGACACCCCCTGCTGCTGCTCCCAGAGCTCTCCTGCTTTATGCACCCCGAAGAGGGGGAAGGGGGGGGCTCACACAGGCAGTCCCAGCCCCTTCATACCCTTGGGCACAGAGCCAGGAGCAGAGTCTGGTCAGAGAACCCTCCCCAGGCCCTGTGGCGCTGCCATGAGCTGAGCTGGGGGAAGGGACCAACCTGCACCAGGAGCAGTAGCAGGATGAAGACGTTAGAAGTGCTTTGTAGGAAAAGGAGGGAAGGACAAAGAGAAGCTGAGAAAGGGCCATCCCCTGATGCAGTTCAATAGAAAACACTTGTGTCTCATCCTTTTCTTTTTTTGTCTGGTCTCATCCAGACCCTGCTTTCCATTTCAAATCAGCTCTGACACTTTGGTTACATCTCTTTTAATAAGCCAGATTGGGTCTTTAAAATCCATTCATCCGAGTGTCACAACCACTTTCAAAGATGAAGGGAAGAAAACCCACCGGTGTCTTGGTGCCCACCAGCCTTTGCAGGGGCAGAGGCTGGTGAGCCAGGAGAGGACACCCAGCTGCCTGCCTTACCCACCACGGTGCTGCTGGATGTGCCAGCCCCAGCAGAGATGTGGCTCAGGGCTCCTCACCTCTCTCTGAAGGCCTTGGAATGGATCAAAGCTCATCGTTGCAGCCCACACCACGACAAGGCAGAGGGCAGGGGGATGCAGGAGCAAGGCTTGAGGTGCCTTCGGTCCCCTTTACTCCTCCTGACTCCTTCCTGGCTCTAGGCAGCAGAGCTGCTGGAGCAAACCTGCTCTGTAGGGTGCTGCCAGGGGATTTCCAGCTCCTCCCGCCTGACCCCAGCACGCAGTCCCCTGGGCAATGTTGGGAGACCTTCCCAAAATCCCTTCCCCGCTGGCAGCCTGGCTCAGCCTGGGGCTGGCAGCGCTGCAGCTAGCCTCTGCCTGCTCTCCATCCCCAAACCCACGCCGAGCTCTCACCCCTCCGCCCCGAGAGGCTGGGAGTGTGGGGGGAAGGCAGATGGAGGAGAAGGCATCTTGAAGGAGGAAAGTAACAACCAGAAACACTGAGAAAGGGATGAAATGTGACAGAAAAGTTGGCCTGAGGGAAATAGCGGCAGCTAAAAATAACCCTCCAAAGGCTGCAAGGGAGAGGGAAGGAAAAGTGCTGATCTGAAATGGGGTTACGCTGCAGCCCTCCCCCCACGCCTGCTCCTCCAGAGCCCCCAGCTTTGGAGAGCAGAGGGCTGGAGCAGGCATGGCAGCGACCTCCAACAGGGTTTCTCAGCTGGGCCGTGTGCCAGTCCTTGCCCAGGGGCAGGGCCAGGCAGCACCGCGCAGGGCCCAGGCTGCCGCCTGCAGAGCTCCCTGCCCGCCCCAGCCCTGCGTGCCTGCCAGCCCCTCGCCTTGATTACATCTCCCTGCTTCCTTCCCGACTTGAGCACAGAAAGCCTCTTTGCCATTCATTTACCCAGGGACTTCATTGGTATTTAATAAACTCGATTAAGCAAGCGCCTTAATTTGCTTTCGTAATGAAAACATAATTGTTCCGGCAGTCACAATGCAGGGACTCTCCGCTGCCAGTGGCGAGTGTGAGGGAGCTGGCTAATAAAGCACAGAAGAGCCCAGAACTCGGGAGTTATTTGTTCTTCCCCTCAGGAAATAACCACCTTAACACCTCACCAGGGCCTGGCCAAGAGCAGGGAAGGAGAAGACACTGCTGTGCGAGGTGCTGCTGTGAGAGATGTGCTGGCTGCACATTTTAAGGTGATCTGCCTCCCTCACCCTGGTCACTTGTGCCAGCATAGGTTCAATCTCTCCTCATAAAAACATGCATCAGCAGAGCAGAAGCTGTTCTTCACGTTCACTCACCTTGCAGCTCCATAGAATCAGAGAATCGTTAGAGTTGGAAGGGGCCTCAAGGATCAGCCAGTTCCAAACCCTGCCAGCAGGTTGCTCACAGCCACATCCAGCCTGGCTGCAAACACCTCCAGGCAGCAGGCTTCCACCACCTCCCTGGGAAACCAGTGCCAGTGTCTCACCACCCTCATGGGAAAGAACTTCTTCCTAACATCCAATCTGAATCTACCCATTTCTAGTTTTGCTCCATCCCCCCCAGTCCTATCACTCCCTGACACCCTCAAAAGTCCCTCCCCAGCTTGCTTGGAGCCCCCTTCAGATACTGGAAGGCCACAATTAGGTCTCCTCAGAGCCTTCTTTTCTCCAGAATGAACAGCCCCAACTCTCTCAGTCTCTCTTCATAGGAGAGGTGCTCCAGCCCACTGCTCATCCTCATGGCCCTTCTCTGGACACCTCCCAGCACCTCCAGATCCTTCTTGTAATAGAAGCTCCAGAACTGGATGCAGTACTCCAGATGGGATTCACCACCCCATGCAGGATGCATGGGTCCCATGTAGGAATGCTTGTGTCTCAAGTAACGTGTGATAGGAGAAGAGGAAACAGCTTCAAGCTGCACCAAGGAGAGGTTTAGGTTGAACATGAGGAATAATTTCTTCCCCAGAAGGGAATAGGAAGCCTGGAATAGGCTGCTCAGGGCAGTGGTGTAGTCCCCATCCCTTAACGGGTTTCACAGTCATGTAGATGTGGTGCTGAGGCACATGGATTAGTGGTGACCTGGCAGTGCTGGGTTAGTGGTTGGACTTGATGATCTTAAAGGTGTTTTCCAACCAAAACTGACTCTGTGGGTGATAATAGAATGGCACAGCTCTGAGCCCTCTCAGGCCTTTCAGTGCACATGGACACAAGCCAGGCTAGGGAGAGTTTGCAGCTCTGTGCATGGATGTGGGCACAGCCCTTCACACTCAGCTGTCTCAAGGAGCTGTGCCCATCAGCACCCAGCAACACATCTCACAGCAGCCTTGGTGCAGACAGATGGGGAAAAGAAGTGACATTGCAACCAGTGGGTGTAGTGGCAAACTCCCAAAGCTGAGAAGGAAATCATCATCTGTAGGCTTTGTATTGTCAGATGAGGTCTCTATAGAGACCAAAGAGAGAGAACCCTGCTCGTTTCATGCAGTCTGTGCTGAGCTATTTCTCCTGATTGATGATTTAGAAAATACTGCAACCAGTGCAGACATGGGTGAGCAGCAACAGAGGTCATCGTGGCCAGAGGAGCTGGGGAAGCCCGGAGCCTGCCTGTGCTCCCTGAGGAAGGCTCAGGGGAAGAAGGACCCCGCGCTTGTGCTGAGTGCGACTTGTGCAGAGGAGAAACAGGAGCAGGGGAAAAGAGCCAGATGGTTCCATTTTGTCTGAAAAGGCAGAGAGGGAAGATGTAACTTGGGAATCTCCCCAGAACAAGCCATCTGTGAGGTGTGAGGCCCGTGTCGCTGCTGGCAGGGCAAGGTAGCCAAAATACTGAAGCAGCAAAGGATGCTGTGCTCAGTGTGAAGCAGGACTCCATCCCATTCCTGCCTTCCCTTTGTGTAACCTAAGCAAGAACTTCATCTTTTTTCTTTTCCTATTCCCCCCCCCCCCTCTGCTATAATAGGTTTGTATTTTCCTTGCCCTGCCTGGTTCTAACCAGGATCTCTGGGAATCTCGTGAGCCTAAGGTGATTCCCTCCCCTTCCAAAAAAAAAACCCACAAGTGTTGTGGACAAATGCTTTAACATATTAGAACTGGTCTGGAGCTCTCATGAGCCAGGCTGTTTCCCAATGAAGCTCCAGTGATCCATTTAGGAGCTGCCAGCATCAAGGGCAAAGTCCTGTGGAGCACTTGGCCCCCCAGCACCCTCCTTCCCTTCCCAGCAAGCAGCTACTGGGAAGTCCCATCCTGTCTGAGGCCCCAAAGAGTTGTCACAGCGCATTAGCCACTGTGAGAAAGGAGGTCTGGGATGAGGGAAGCTCCTGAGTTGTCTTCTCCACACAGTTCGTGCCTCTGGAGAGCTCATTCCCTCTGGAATGACCCAGCACCCCCCAAGGAGAGACCACCCCTCACAGGTCTCCTTCCGCCACAAGCCAGGATGGCCTCGTGCCTGGTCATGCTGTTGCCACCGCAACGTTCATCCCCAGTCCCCAAGCTGGCCCCCTCTTCCATGAGGAACTGCGGGTGGGAGAGGGCAAAGGAGAGTGTCCATCCTCCTGCAGTGACCTTCCTGCTGTGGGCTCTGCTGCTTCAAAGGCATCCTCCCTGCAGATGGTTTCCAACGCTGACAGATAAACAGGGGCATAAATCTGGGCAGGGTCATGGTCTAACTGTGAGCCCACCCGTGAGCAGGAATGCAAGATCCAGAGCAGGCAGAGGGAAGGGACCAGCTGATAACACGCTGGCTGTGGGTAATGCCCAGTTATTTGGTGTCAAGCTGTAAATCAGACCAGCCCCAGCACTCATTCAGCTAGGAATGAGACCCAGTGGGGGGCCTGTGACATGCATTTGGTGCTGCTACATTCCGGTGCTGGGGCTCGCTGACTGGCTTGCCCCATCCTTGCCACCGGATCTAGCCCTGAACTGGAGCAGGTCTCGGGAGAGACTGTTTGGGTGGACACAAGCCGCGTCATCAGGGATTTCTAATATGATGATGTGTTTGGGTGCCCTGGGTGCCCTCTGCTGCATGGCACACTTCCTGTGTCCAGGAGTCCAGCCCAGTGGGTGGACACAGGAAAACCGCTCCTACCACAATCCCCTTCCCTTGCGTGGTGTCCGCCTGGGGCTCGGGAGACTGCCTTGGCCTGGCTACCCAAGGCCAGGGGATGGGCCTTGCTCTAGCCCCCTGGGGTCTGGAGCAGGTCTTACTTCTCTCACTGTTTCTGGTTTCTTTTGTGCACCTTCACTTCTTCTATTTAAACTTTTCCATCACTTTTGCAATCCGTTTGTTGGAGCAGTGGTGGGGAGGGTGGCCCCCCACTACACCCGCACCCACAAAGCTTCAAAGGTACAATCAAGGCAGGAAGCTTTAGTCTGGGGAGGGGGTTGTGCAGGAGGGAGACTGAAAGAAGGATGACACATAAAAGAGACCACCCCTCTGAATCACTACTATCAAAGCGGCCTGGAAGGGCTGAGGGGGTCTTCAGACAAAAATAAGCCCTGGGTGGGAGTGCAGGAGGCACCGCTGGCCCAAGCCATTCAACTCTGCAAATATACATCAGGCCTTCCTGACACGTCGTTATTAGCTTTCCTACGCTGAATTGCACAGGGATAAACTTGGGGCTGGGAGGAAAAACCGCAGAGATTATTGTCAGCCCCGGCGCTGCCACGCGCTGCGCGCTTCCCCCCCGCCCCTTTCCTTCCCCCTTCCCCACTCCGCCTTTCTTCCAGCCAGGAACACAAAGGAAATTCATGGCATTGCTACGGCTAATACCGCAGGAAGCGTTGGTGGGCTTGAAAGAGGAGAAAGAATTAGAGGGCTCATCCAGGCAGAGGGGATGTGGGGGGTGAAGAAGAGTGGGGAGGGGGAGCAGAGAGGGAGGGTGGAAGACGAGGCTGCTGAGAGCAGCTGATCTCGGTCAAATGATAGTTTGAAGCGCTGGGGCATTTGGGGTGGGGGTAAAGGAGGAAAAAAAAAAAAGGGTGGGGGGGGGGGGTGGGGAAGGGGACTTCAATAAAACAAATTGGATTTAAATCCTTGGGTAAAGCTGGTTCCCAGCGAGTAAGCACGGGGAACGGGAGGCTTGGGTTACACTTGGACAGCCACACAGCCTCTCGCTGCAGTTTGCTAACAAGGGCGCGGGGAGGCCAGGCCTGGGGGTTCCGAGGGGTGGCGGTGGGGCTGGCAGACACCCCGCTCCCCATCCACGCCTGCACGCTCTGTGTCATCCCCCTTTGTCTTCCTCACACACCGGAGGAATCCCAAAATGCTGCCAGGCTGTCGATCCTTCGCCTTCTCCTCTCCATTTCCCACCCAAAGCCCTACGATTCTGTGTGTCCCCCTCTCCATTTCAGTTCATCCCAATCCACAGATTCCCTGGGCCCCAAGCAGCCCCATGCAGAAGCCCAGTGCTTGCTCTGCCTGGCTTGTTTGGCTTCAATAGAGCATTAAAACCCTCATGGTGCAGGAGAGCTAAAAACAATGTCTTGGGAAGCTGCCACTCATCCCAGAGCCGTCTTGGAGGAGCCATCTGAGAGGTCTCTGTGGTCCTCCCTGAACGCTGGTGCCATCCCCATCAGCTCCACTTATGTGTTGACCCCTGGAGGTCAATGGCCTAAGAGGAGGATCCACCACCACCCTCCTTTTCACTTGCCATAATCAGGGGTTGATGTCAGGTCTCCAGAGAGGTACAAGCCTCCCACATTAACTCCCTTGCTGCCAAGTTAACTGCCCATAACAATAAAGATACAATCAGCACTAAAGGCTAAAAATAGCCCGAGGTGATTGTCAGCAGTGGAAATAAAGATTGGTGGGTGTTGTGGAGCGGGGATAAAGACAGAAGATTCATGGTTCAGCTCCCCCTCATGGGCAGATGATCGTGGTTTATCTGGGAGCATCTGTGACTCCATCAAGCTGGCCAGAGAGCTGGGCTCCCCCTGCCCCTGGGAAGGCAGGAGGTGGCATTCCTGCAGCAGCACGAGGTGGCATTTCTCCAGCAGCTCCCCGTGCCAGTGAACAGCCAGGCCCATCTTGGAAGGAATGGCTTAGCTGCACATGGCTCCAAAGCCAGCCTGGGCCCGTGCAAACGCCACGTCAGCTCCGGCAGATAATTTCCCCTGTGGCCTCCAAGCACTTTCTGCAGGGGATATTTCCCTGGGCAGCAGGTGAGAGTGTGAGGCTTAAGCTGCTGGTAGGAGGGATTAAAGATCTGAGCCAAGACTAACCTCAGTGAATTGTGCTGAGGAGAGGCTGGCTTCTAGTCTGCCTCCACTTGCTGCGCTCTATTTAATGAAGCAAATCGATCTGCTGCCACAGCACCTCCTGCCCCAGGTGGGGAAAGGGCTCAGGGTGCATCCAGTGGCACATGATCCTGCCTAGAACGGGGTGGGCAGGGTGGCAGAGATGGAGGGGAAGGCTGTGTGGATGCAAAGGGTGAAAGGGTGAAGAGAGCCCTGTGTGCTGTGCCTGTGAGCAGTGATGCTGAAGCACCAGGCTGGGAGCAAATGAGATCCAAGTGAGGAGCAGAAATGGGCTAAGGGGGACAGGAAGCCTGCAGGGCTGGGGGACAGAGCTGCACAACACCCACTGAGGCTCTCGGGTGCCCCAGGTTGGTAAGGTGGGCAACTCTGACCTTCCTGAAGTCACCTATTGGCTTCAGGTAGGCTGAGGTCTCCTTCCCAATCCTCACCATAGAATCACAGAATAGTCCAGGCAGGAAGGGACCTCCAAAGGTATCACAGTATCACAGTATAACCAAGGTTGGAAGAGACCCCAAGGATCATCAAGTCCAACCTAGGTCATCTAGTCTGACTTCCCTACAGTCAGCAGGGACATCCCCAACTAGATCAGGTCAGGAATCCTGACTTCTCTTGATGTCCCTGGGATTAGAGGCTCCAATCCAGATATGTTTGCTTGAATCAAGCCCCCTGGCAAGGTGGTGTTCCCATATTCCCATGATGGTCTGTTCTCCCAGGCAGCCAGCAACAGAACGAGAGGACATAGTGTCAAGTTGTGCCAGGGGAGGTTCAGGCTGGATATTAGGAAGAAGTTCTTCACAGAGAGAGTTATGGGCCGTTGGAATGGACTGCCCAGGGAGGTGGTGGAGTCGCCATCCCTGGAGATCTTCAAGAAAGCCTGGATGAGGCACTTGAATAGAATAGAAATAGAAATAGAAATAGAAATAGAAATAGAAATAGAATAGAATAGAATAGAATAGAATAGAATAGAATAGAATAGAATAGAATAGAATAGAATAGAATAGAATAGAATAGAATAGAATAGAATAGAATTAACCAGGTTGGAAAAGAGACCTTTGAGATCATCGAGTCCAACCAATCACCCAGCACCATCTAATCAACTAAACCACGGCACCAAGTGCCTCATCCAATCTCTTCCTTAACACCTCCAGTAGATGGTGACTCCACCATCCCCTTGGGCAGCACATTCCAACGGCCAGTCTCTCTTGCTGGGAAGAACTTCTTCCTAACATCCAGCCTAAACCTCCCCTGGTGCAGCTTGAGACTGTGTCCTCTTGTTCTGGTGCTGGTTGCCTGGGGAAGAGACCAACCCCTCCTGGCTGTTTAGTGCTATGGGCTGGTTGATTGGATAGGGCTGGGTGATAGGTTGGCCTGGATGATCTTGGAGGTCTCTTCTTGGCATCACCATCCCTGGAGGTGTTCAAGAGGGGATTGGCCATGGCACTTGGTGCCATGGCTTAGTCATGAGGTCTGTGGTGACAGGTTGGACTTGATGATCTTTGAGGTCTCTTCCAGCCTCGGTGATTCTGTGATTCTGTGTGATTCTATGATTGCTTCCTGCTGAAACTGCGGCCCGTGCTGGAAGCTGCCACGTTTTGGGGTGGTGGGTTACTCGGGGAAGTGGGACCCCCCCGCCTCAGTTTCCTTGAAGCCAGCCCTGGGAGCGAGCGCTCGGCACTCCTCTCCTTTCTCTGGGGCCCTGGAGCCGCGGGATTGCCATGGCACAGGGAGAAATCTGGAAGCGATTGCTCCAGTGCACCTCTTCAGCGGGAACGCCGTGCCCAGTTCATTTCCTTTAAGGAAACACAACCCGAGGGGATAATTAGAGCTCCTCTGCGTACACAATCCCATACTGTTTATCCAACACAAATTAAAAAACCTGGTCCTCAGGAACACGGAGCTGGGGGGAGATAAAGAAGCCATCAGCTCCCAGACGGCTTTCATTACCGCCCCGACACACCGGGCCCCGCCGGCCGCTCTCTGCTTTAGCGGGATGAGGGCGGGAAGCTGAGACCCCGGAGCGCAAAAGGGGGGCTCCGGGGGTACACCTGGGGTGCTGGGAATAAAGGGGGGATGGCAAATGGGAAGAGTCTTTGCACCAGCAGCCACCTCTCCCCCGTGTTTTTGTGCCTCTTGTTTCGTGCATTCAGGTCTTGCTCACACACAAACCGCGTGAAAGCCTCCTTGGGGATGAGAAATCCCAGAGGACTTCAGCAGAGCTTGGGAGGTGCTGAAGGCCAGGCAAGTTGAGGGTGTGTGTGTGTGTGTGCTCTCACCTTCTGCTCTCCAGCAGGCAGGAGAAGAGAGCCCCCACCACTGGTGGTGGCTCTCCCAGCACCAGTAGTTAACAGGGAGCCTCGATGGACCCCAAAGATGCAGAGGAAGGTGAAGGAGGAGTGGGGAAAGGCCACGGAACCCCGTCCTCAGAATGCTCAGAGCCAGAGCCACAGCTTGAAACCAGCAGGTCTCGCTCCATCACTGTGCTGTGGGCAGGCTGAACAGGGGAAAAATGCCATCTGGGGTCTCACTTGAAAGAGTTTTTACAAGCAGTGGGATTTTATTACAAGCAGTCTAGTAATGGTGTGATTTCTGTGTTGGTCTCTGGTGGGAGGGTAGGGGTTGGGAGAGGGGCTGGCCTGGAGTGGCACAGAGCATGTCCCTGGGACCTTCCTCCTGCTGCCAGAGCCAGGGCAGCCACCCCAGGCAGAGGCACTGAGGACCCTGCTACTGGCACTAGAGAAAATCCTCTGCCCTGCTCAAAATCTGCTCTTCCAAGGTCCATCCCAGAGGAGCACAGACTGGATTTGAATGCTTTGCCCTGCGGTAAAACAATGAGAATGTGAGAGACCAAAACATCTGGGGACACGTGGGGAGAGGCCAGCAGCATCCCCCAGCACCCACAGACCACACTGTGGGGCTCAGAGGAATCTGTGCCAGCGATCTGGGAAGGGACCCTGGGCACTGCCTGGTTTCAGGGCATGAGACCCTGGCCCCAAACCCAAGAGCACATGGCAGTGGTGGCATCCTCTTCTAATCACCCACCCTCCCCTGGAAGCCGGAGCTCATTATGGGCAAAGCTGTTTGTTTGTTTTGTTAATTGACACCAAGAGGCCCTGTCTGGGGGTGCATGGCTCAGCCTTGCTCTTCTGAGCCCCTTCTCCATCCCTGACAGCACCTCATTGCAAGCCAATTTTCCAGTATGGTTTCTGTGGCCGGGGAATGTGTTTCAGGATCCTCATTTAGAGACCTCAGCCAAAACTCTTCCAACTCACCCTCTTTGTTCTTCATTGCTTCTCCCTCTGTGCTGCTCTCCGTGGGTCAGCTTCACATACACAGAGTCCCCTTGCAAGCACCTCCTGGGACTGTGTGACTGGGAGGAAGATGGAGGGAACTGGCGTGGTGACACTGAGCATCCTTGGCCACATCTAGGATGAGCACCTGCAGGAGGTTCCAACACAAGCTACGCTGCTGCTGGTGTTTCGTGACAACCCCTGCTCTGGCAAGGTGAGAAAAGACACAGTGCAAACCCCACATCTCACTTAAGCCAACCTAAGCCTTCAGGCACCTTCAGCCAGCAGTGCTGTGGGGAGAAGCTGGACTGTTTCTGTCTCCAATCTCCCCTTTCTACCCCCATAGCACCTCCTGCCTTTTACTGGCACAAATACCTTTGTAGCCAAGTGATGACCAAGGCTGGGAAAAGCTACACTTCAAGCAAAAGCCACCACTGCGTCTTTGGACTGGTTTCTGCTGGCTCTAAACCTGTGCCCAGCAGCAGGCTGCTCCTCCTCACCCTGCTTCATCCAGAGCTACTCTCCTCCACATCTGGATGCCTGGGAAGAGGGGAAAAAAAACAAGACCAGTGAAATCTGTCAGGTGAGAAAACCTTTCTGGGGGATGAGAAATCAAAGTCCTTCCTCAGCCTCCCTTCACACACATGGTCAAGGGAGCATCTGTCCTGCTCTGTGTGATTTCATAGGATCATAGAGTCAAACAGGTTGGAAAAGACCTCAGAGATCATCAAGTCCAACCTATTACCTCATACCTCACACCTCCTGACAGCTAAACCACGGCTCCAAGTGCCACATCCAAGCCTTTTTGGACACCTCCAGGAACGAGGACTCCACCGAGATGGGAAAAGGTGAGATGGGAAAAGCAAAGGTGCCACACAAAGGAGGGAAAGCTGCTGGTGTGTGCAGCGTTCCTGCCTTCCTAAGAACCCAGGGAGGAATCAGAGCCACAGGTAAGGGACATGGGAGGCTTGATCTGGCCGCTAACCCAGACTCACTGGCAAGCAGTGACCGCAGCCAGCTCACCACAGGGAGGTCCCGCGGCCCAAGGGTGGTTGTGCCCGGAGCCCGGATGCAGCGCTCCCTGTCGAGTGAGGAAGAGGGTGGAACTGGGCCACAGGGTGTTCAGAGAGCCCAGCATACCTCTGCATCCTCTCCTATGGCTCTGCACAGCTTGGCTCCCCCTTCCTGCTGGCGTTGCTGGGGGAACATGTGTCTAGCAGATTTTTATGAGCTGTGCAGCCTTGCCTTGCTCGCTTTCTCCCTCTCTCTCTCTTTTTTTTCTTCTCCCTGCTTGCTTGACAGAATTTAGATTAGACAAAACATGAGATCATTTCTGCCTGCAAAGAAAGGAAACCAAAGAGAAGCAGAAACTGCCTCTCTCTTCTGCACTCCTTTCCTACCACACTCCATCCTCTCCACCTACCCCAGCCCCAGCCCTCCCTCCCAGCAGACAGCTTTTTGGCCTCCCAGATGTGCTGAAAATCCGGGGCAGACCTGCTGCTTGCCACCACCTCATGCTCAAACCATCTCTCCCCATGCCCAGCAGAGCTGTTTGCTCTCACCTCTCTGCTGCGGGCCAGCCTGGACAGCTTCATGGCCAAAACTGCTGGCATCCTCCCTGGGGTGATATCCTGCCAGGGCAGAGGCTTTGCCAGAGTGCCTGGCACTTACACCCCAGGGCTCTGATGGTCTTAGGCAGTGCTGCACCTTGAGCCACAAGCTGAAGGTTTCCCCATCCTTGCTTCGTCCCACCCTGGTTAGAGAGTAATGGCTCCCAGTGAAAATGGAACGAGAGCCAAACTGGAGTATGCTGGATGGGCTTTGCAGCAGCAAAAGACCCTTGGTCTTCATGGAGTGAAGTAGGAGCCTGTTGCCCATCTGAGCACCCCTGGCACAGCACTGGGTGTCCCCTTCCCCAGGAAAAAACATAGGGAGGAGACAGCACTGTGCTGCTTCCCTTTCCGTGGAGGAATCTGCAGCTAGCTTTATGGACACCTGGAGAGCTGGAAAAGTGATCTAACATCTCCCAGGGACTTGCAGAAATGGAGGGAGGTGTGAGAGAGGGGAGGAAGGCAACTCTGTGGCCATGAGCCACATGGGCAGCTGGGAGGTGGGAGGATTTTCCCCCTCTTCCCCAGTTTCCAGAGAAGAGAAGGTCCCAGGCTCCATTCAACATCACAGCCCAAACACTCAGAGCATGATCACAGTGTCATGGATAGGCCAATCTCCATCACTGGGAGCCATCCATGGTGACCCCAGATAGCTCTTCCCCATAGTTCTAGACCCAGGGCATCACGTCCTCTTTATACCCTCCAGCCTCTTTCACACCTCCTGGGATATGCAGAATCCTAGAATCCCACCCCCAGTGGGTGTTGGAAGGGACCTCTGGAGACCACGTGGTCCAGCCCTCCTGCTAAAGCAGGGCCACCCTGAGCAGGTTGCCCAGGTATGCATCCATGCACCCTGTCCAACGTGAGGACAAAGAAGGGCAAAGGAATGCAGCCTCCTGAGGAGCCAGGGAGGCTCTGCTTGGGTGAAATGGTTTTATGACAGCCCAAGAATTTGGAAGTCAAAAGTACCTAAAAAACCTTTTGGAAGGCCTCTGAACACCTCATGAGATGCAGAAAGGGTGATGGGTTCCTTCCTTCACCTTTCAGGACATTTGGCCCTCACCTTGCCGCTCTTTCCTCCCTTTGCTTTTGCTGTGGCCAGGAGGATGTTTTGTGAAGGAAGCCTTCATTTCAGGCCTCTGCTTTTCCCAGGACCTGAAGCTGCAAGGAACAAAACACAACCTGTGAAGCACCTCAAAACACCACATGAAGTCAGTTCTGCCTGTCCTTCGGGTCCTCTGTGCTCGCTGGTGGCTCCACATAGGTGAGACATCAGCTCAGGGCAAGCGGAGGCCGCGTTAGACCTCCAGTTGCCATCTAAAATCCCACACGTGCCGAGCAACATCCCCACCTCGAGGACAAAGCCATCCCAAACGCCAGCAGAACATGTGGGAGGTGTATCTCAGGTTGCTCTCGAAGGCACAGCTCGAGGAGTTACGTCCCACCATGATGTCACAGCATGGAGAGGTGCCAAGAGCCTGGCACAGCAGCTCACCGGCAGAGCAGCCGGAGCTGTTCACGACAAGAGCAGAACATCTCGAATCCTGAACTTCCCAGTTCAGGATTCAAGCCCAGGGAAATGTCATCTGCCTGCTTGCAGTGCAGAGGGAAGCTGCTGAATGCAAGCCAGCCCTGGGGAAAGCTGGGAGATGCATCCCACAGCTGATACCTGGGAGGACGCTGTATGGAGGGTAGGTGTGTGGAGAGGTGGCTTGTGTTGGCACTTGGGCTTGGTGGGACAGGAAAAGGCGGTCCCCATCACTTTCAAACCACCAGGGCCAGCTGGAGCAAGGGGTCCCCCTTCCCACCACCCCCTCCATCCTGGCACTGGGATCTTCCAAGGAGAGGCAGCCATGGGGGGCATGAGGAGATCCCACAGCAAGGGAAGGGAAGGGAAGGGAAGGGAAGGGAAGGGAAGGGAAGGGAAGGGAAGGGAAGGGAAGGAAGGGAAGGGAAGGGAAGGGAAGGAAGGAAGGGAAGGGAAGGGAAGGGAAGGGAAGGGAAGGGAAGGGAAGGGAAGGGAAGGGAAGGGAAGGAAGGGAAGGGAAGGGAAGGGAAGGGAAGGGAAGGAAGGGAAGGGAAGGGAAGGGAAGGGAAGGAAAGGGAAGGGAAGGGGAGGGAAGGGAAGGAAGGGAAGGGAAGGGAAGGGGGAAGGGAAGGGAAGGGAAGGAGGGGAAAAGCTGCAACACACAGCCCTTTGTGGTGGCATGCTTCCCCCTGCTACGACCTGGAGCCTGGTGCACAAAACCCACTTCCTTTGCTGCTTGCAGAGCCTTGAGACTCATTCCTGGCTGTTCATTTCCCTTGGTGCTGTGTTTACCAGGCACCCCCTGACCCATGCCCATGTCCCCCTGTCCTGGTTCATGCCCTCATCCACTCATTCTGGCCTGTGGCCATGTCCACCCATCCCATACCCAGCATGTGCCCCGTGCTTCAGCCCCCTGTGCCTTTTGTTGGGGGTGAGCTCCCAGCACACCAGTCTCCTATTATAGCTTATTAGAGGGCTATTATAGACTCACTCATTTAGAGAATTACTCATTTTTTAGGCCTTTCAGGAACTTTAATGAGTTGTTTTAAACACAGGCAGCAGATGTGGCCTTGGGATGAGCTCCTTTGAAACCTTCCCTCCCCCAGCCCGTGTCACGGGCAGCGGCGCCAGCTGGGACCCCTCCCCTGCTCCCGAAGGAGTGGAGATGGGGGTCCCTGTCTGAGTCCTCACCTGGACATCTCCAGCCCATGGTGCAAAACCAGCCACCTCAAACCAGCCCAGAGCTGGCTTTCTGCTTGCAGCCTCACTGTTTTGCTGGCTGGGGGATTCCCAGAGGATGGAGGAAAGGGGGAAACACTGAGAAAACAGAAGGGTTGGGGAGGAGGAGTGTGTTGGGGCTGCTTGGGGCCAGCTTGGGGTCTGCCTTGGGGACCTTCTTTCAGGAAAGGAAACAAGTGTCAGGATCTAGCATCAAAAGCTGCTCCAGAAAAGGCAGGGAGGTTCAGGAACAGCCGGGAGAGCAGCGTGCCAGTTGGCTGACGAGAGGTGCAAAAAATTCACAGGGCTTCTTATTCCCAGCCCTGTCCCTTCCCAGCCTCACCCCTTCCCAAAGCCACCACAAAGGATTAAGCTGCAATTTGCTGAGCTGGTGGATGATGCAAGGCTTTGCCCTGTGAGAAAAGCAGCCTCCCGTGAACACACAGATCCTCAGCCCTTGCTCTCTGCCTCCTCCCAGAAATATCCTCAGAGGTTTTGTTCCTTGCTTCTTTTTTTCCCCTCCCCCCCCCCCCCCTTTGGATATTCAACAACGTACTCACAAAACCTGGACCAAATTACAGCCCATTACCCAAAGCAGCTCGTTCCAAATCCCCTGCATTGCTGCAATCCATGAAGGGGAAGGCAGCTCATATCACAGCTGAGCCCCTGAGCCAAGTGTGCTGCTCCCAGCCCCGCTGCAGGTTCCCTCTTCCACAGGCAGAATCAATCCTTTTCCCTCATTTGGCTCATTCCTGACAAGCCACAGGCTGGAGAAATGGGGATGGACCTTAGCAAGGAAAGAAAGACAGAAAGAGAGGAAGGAAGGAAGAGAGGAAGGAAGAGAGGAAGGGAGGAAGGAAGGAAGAGAGGAAGGGAAGAAGGAAGGAAGAGGGGAAGGGAGGAAGGAAGGGAGGGAGGGAAGGAAAGGAAGGAGGGAGGGAAGGAAAGGAAGGAGGGAGGGAGGGAGGGAGGGAGGGAGGGAGGGAGGGAGGGAGGGAGGGAGGGAGGGAGGGAGGGAGAATGAAAAAGGAAACCAAAGGCTTTGGGTGCAGGGGAAATCTTCAGACTGCTGGAATGTGGATTTGTTCAGCCCCTCCTGGATTGCATAGGCAGGAGGTGATGCCTGGGGAGAAGGTGGCAGAGGTGGGGATGGATAAGTGTCTGTGAGGTGAGCTTTGACCTCTGAGTGGCCGGAGATGAGCTGAAGGACAGGATGAGGTGGGGGACAGCATGTTGTGGGGGGATTGTGATGCTGTGGCTGTGGGGACAGGCTCTGCTCCACACTACTCTCGCTCCATGTGATGACCTCGCTCACCAAGGGTCACCACCAAAGTCTTACAAGGCTGGAAGACGCCAGCCACTCGCAAAGACAACCACGTGGAAGTGTTGGCAGGCATTGCTAGATCCTCTCTGCTCTTCCTTGTTTATTTTACAGACTGCAAGATTCCCTCTGCTGCAAGAGGGAATTTCAGGAGGTGAAGCTTAAGGACCAAACCAGTCCTGTGGAGAGCACTGAGGTCTGTCAGGGCTGCTGGGAAAGAAGGAGTCAGTGTAAATTGCACTGACAAGAAGTTGCCTTTGGTGCTTCCCTGCTGAACCTGCTTTGGTTCAAACGCAAGCCAGCGAGTGTGGATGTGACTGGTTAATGGAGCTAAGTGTTTCCATCTACCTGAGGCAGCTGGAGCTTTACCTGCTGTAACTGCCATGCAGTGGGGTCACTGCTGGCACCAGAGCCGGAACTGAAATCACAGAATCACAGAATGTTCAGGGTTGGAAGGGAGCTCCAGAGCTCATCAAGTCAAACCCTCCCTGCCAGAGCAGGATCACCCAGGGCAGGCTGCACAGGAGCACGCCCAGGCTGGGGTTGAAAGTCTCCAGAGAAGGAGCCTCCACAACCTCTCTGTCAGCCTGTTCCAGGGCTCTGTCACCCTTCACATAAAGAAGTGTCTCCTCATGCTGAGGTGGAAGCTGCTGTGTTCCAGCTTGTAGCTGTTGGTCCTTGTCCTGTCACTGGGCACCACGAAAAGAGCCTGGCAGCTGCATCTTGACACCCACCCCGCAGATATTTGTAGACATTGATCAGATCCCCTCTCAGCCTTCCCTTCTCCAGACTAAACAGTCCCAGTTCTCTCAGTCTTCCTTCACAGGAGAGATGTTCAAGTCCCTTAATCATCCTCATAGCTCTTTACTGGACCCTCTCGAGCAGTTCTCTGCCTCTCTTGAACTGGGGAGCTCAAAACTGGATACAGTATTCCAGGTGTGGTCTCACCAGGGCAGAGCAGAGTGGAAGCAACCTCCCTAGACCTGCTGGACCTGCAGTGCCTGAGCAGCTGTAGGAGTTAAATAACGCCCCAGAATCGATCTCCTGCTTCAGGCAATGGGGGGGAGATCAGTTTGTGGGGCAGGGTGGAGAAGCCCCAGGGCAGGCGAGCCAAGGGTGCTGAGCTGGGAGAGACATCAGCCTCCTGTGACGGCAGCATCCATCGCCTTTGCACCGAGTTGCTGGGACCTGGCAAAGCAGGAGAATAAAGAGTGAGCTCAGTGGGTGCCCGCTCGGGTGGGTGCCCCTTCGGGTGGGTGTCCCCTCGGGTGGGTGTCCCCTCGGGTGGGTGTTCCCTCGGGTGGGTGCCCAGCTGCCTGCCCAGAGCTCTGCTGTATGCTGCAGCTGGGAGAGAGGGAGCGGCGAGCCGCGCGCTGCGCAGCTAATCTCATTTTGCAGAGAGCTTCGCTTCACCTGCTTTGGTGGCCTTCAGGTTAAGTAACAGCAGCAGCCTGGGCCTGGCCAGTCAGCACTAAAAATACATGCCCCATTAACCCAGTTACACGCCCAGCAGTGAGAGGGAGCAGCAATTTGCCTCAATTCCCCTCGGCAGAGATGTTTCCCCTGTGCCCCACTCCCCCTCCAACTCCTTGCTCTCCCTCCCCAGGATCCCTCACACAGCAAATGCAGAGTGCTCTGGGACAGCTGCCAGGGAACCAGCACAAAGTGGAAACCAAAGCTTGCTCCCTACCACTGCAGCTCAGCCTGGTTTCTCTTACAGTTCCTCTCCTGCACTTTTCACTTGTTGTTTTTTCCTCTCTTTGACCTGTAGGGTCTGACAGAGATTTGTCCAGCGTGCCCATCACCATGCCCCAGTGCCTGAGGGAGATGGAGACCTCCAGGGCTGCAGGGCTCTGACATGTGACTCAGGATGGGGTGGATTTTCCCAGTGCCTGGCACACCTTGACTGCTCCTCCAGTGCTGCCCATGGCAAAGCAGGAAAAGAATCACAGGATAACAGAATCATAAGATGCTTTATATGGGGAGGAGATTTCAAAGGCCATCTAGTCCAACCCCCAAGAAATGGTTTCCAGGAGACAATCCATCTTGCAAGCACCTCCAATGCCAGGCCAGCCCCCACTCCCCTCTGGAAGTGGCATAGAGTGACCAACCACCTATGCTCCTGCTCTGGCAGGGGGTCGGACTGGATGCTCTTTCGAGGTCCCTTCCAAGCCCTAACATTCTGTGATTCTGAGTGATTTGCAAACCTATTCCTTTGGTCTGTGGAGCCAAGTTTAAGCTCCCAACGTACACAGAGGGAAAAAGACCATGGGTGTTTTCTCTTCCCCTTGTTGCAGAGCTGGCAGCTCTCCTGCCTCTCTTATCTTTCCCTGAATGAGGATTTTTTTTTCTCCCAGTGTGAGAGCTGCAGCTGGAGGCCTGTGTATAAATGATAAATGCATAAGCTGGGAAGGAGGGAAGCATGAGGCCAGGGAAGGAACCTCCCCATCACATCACTGCAAAGATGTTGCTCAGTGGATGGGAGGGGGAAGCATTGCTTTGGTGGGATACAGTCACACAAGTATCTAATGTGGCCTCATCATTTGCTTATCCTGGAGAAGGAAATCATCTCAGGAGTTTTCCTGCTGAACCCAGAAATCCTTTGCCTCTGAGGGCATTTCACATGCAGAGCCCCTGGGGGATTTTGCTTTGCCTGCCCCAGAGCTCTCGGGTGCCGTCTGCAGCTGATACATGGCCCCTGATTTGTGACTGTGGCTCCAGCTCTGAGGGGTCTTTGTTTGCTTGCTGTCACTTCCAGGAGCGGAGGCTTTTGTTGGAAGTGGGGAGTCTTGGTTTATATCAATGGCTCAAAGATATCTTGCTTTCTTAATGCAATAAACTAATAACAGTTGACAAGAGCATCTGTTCCCAGGGTTTGATCTGCATCTCCGTCAGGAATGTGGTGATTCCAGCAGGAGGAAAGGAGATCTTGATGAAAGCAGATAAGATGGAAAAAATACCATCCAGAAAATGAAGGAAGGAAAGGCTGAGGCCACAGCAGTAATGGGAGATTAAAAACATTCCATACCCTAAACCACATTGGTCTGGGATCCTACCTAGGCTCGCTGCCCGTCACAAAGGACACAAAGAGCTTACTCATGTGCTAGTTGGAGGGGAGGACCTGGTGTTGTGCTGTCCTGTCCCTGTCTTGCGTCTGTTTTAGCCTCTGCTCAGTTATGTTTCCCTGAGTGAATGCTGAGGGATGGCAAGACAGTTTGGTTTATACTGGCTCCAGCTTTGGGTGGCTTTCTCCTGAGCAGCAAGCTCAGGATGAGATGTGATATCAGACAGGGCTTAGGATGGGGACCTGACTCTGAACAGTGGCTGGTTCAGAGAAGCAGCAGGCAGAGGCAGGAGAGCTCTGCAGGAGGAACTGAAGGTCCCTGCAGATGTTGAAAGCTGTGGAGCAGTTTCATTTGCATCTGTCCCTTAGAGGGTCTCTTTGCAGCAGGTAATCTTGTGAGGTGTTTCTGCACTTCTGATTTCATCCCAGAATGGCCTGGATCCCTGGAAAGGCGAAGCAGAAATATTCCAAGGAAGTGTTTTCTGCAAAGGATTGCTGTGGGGATGGTTAATGAAGCTCATTGTGCACACACACACACTTAGGCCTCCCAGGAGGGTGCAGTGGGATGAGACAAGTGCTGGGAATAACACATTGCTGCAGCTGGTGGGACCTAGAGGAGCATCTGGGAACAGCAGCAAGGTTTAGCCAGAATCTCAGTAAACCAGGAATCAGAGAACAGTCTCAGCTGGACTTGGTCTTAAAGTTCACCTAGAACCAAGACCCCTGCCATGGACAGGGACACCTTACTCCAAGATGCTTCCCACCTGGCCTTGGACACTTCCAGGGATGGAACATCCACAGCTTCTCTGCTTCTTTTATCCCAGAGTTTCTCCAGGAAGCCTGTCCTTGGATAAACGTTCTCTCTAGAAACAAGCAGTCCCAGGTTATGGCATGCTCCCAGTGTGGCTTCTTCATCAGTGACAGCCCTCAAAGTTGTCCTCTGGGGTCAGGAAAGCTCTGAGGGAAGCATGTAGAAAGGGCTGGAGGTGGCTGGAAGTGGCTGGAGGTGAACTGGGATGGAGCAGTCCAGGAGGAAAGGAGCTGATGTCTATGTGCCAGCTGGAGCTGCATCCCAGCCTGTGGTCCAAGGAGCTTGCAAGAGCCACGCTGCCCACCCTGGCTCTGCAGCCATCCTCTCCTGACACCAGAAACATGCCCCTGAGACGGATTACATCATGACACGGAGGAAATGACCTCAGAGGGAGGCCAGCAGCAGGAACTGAGACGCCAGGTGATGGCTGCAGAAATACCACGGGCATTGTCATGCAAATGTCCTCGGTGGCAAAGCCTGCGGTTGGGGGGGGAGGGGGAATGGGGGGGGGGAGGAAAGGGGGAGAGGGAAGCGCCGGGGGGGGAAAACTGATGCGTCTGCAGAATTGTTTCAATACCGAATATTTTTCAAAGAATTCAATAAGGCAAGCGCGGCGCCGGGGAAAAGGGAGGATGAACAAAGCAAACGCAGCTGCATCTTGCCTGCTGAAAGGAAGGAGGTTGGGTGCGTGGCTATCAATCCCGGCTGGGCGTGGGGTGAGGCGCCAGGGACAGATCGGGGCAGACAAAGTCGGGGGTGTCTGCGAAACGATTCGGCGGCTCCAATGCGTTTGCTCGAGCTGCTGCTTCCCCTCCTTTCTGCGCTCCCACTCCACAGCCATTAGAGCTATCAACTTCTGCTGGCGGAGAGTGCTCTCAGTGGGAGATTTCAGCAGCTGATTCATTGAGGGCTTGCAGGAAACAGAATTTTAAAGGGAAATTTGCATCGTAAGTGCTTTTCACGTTCAGCTAATCAAGGCACACACACAACACCATGAGGCTTTTATGGCCAATTACAGCATAGCTCAAATATTGGTGATGGAGCCAAGGGTTAGGAATTCTCCACCAGACGTTCAGCCTAGAGATGGGAGTTGCAGATGCCTTGAGCTGAACCGGTGGGGTGGTGGTAGTGGGATGTGTTCCCGGGACCAGCAGGATTTGGATGGCTATGGAGGCTGTGTCAGGGATGATAGGAACAAGTTCTTTATCATGAGGGTGGTGGAACGCTGGAACAGGTTGCTCAGGGAGGTCATTGAGGCCCCATCCCTGGAGCTATTCAGGGTCAGGCTTGACAAGGCTCTGAGCAAGCTGATCTAGTGGAGGATGTCCCTGTTCACTGCAGGGGGGTTGGACTAGATGACCTTTGGAGGTCCCTTCCAACCCAGACCATTCAGTGATTGTATGACTCCATGGGGTGCATGCTGCCAGGAAGAGGAGCACAAAGAGGTCACTAAGTGCTGCGAGCCAGAGCTCATCTGTGTCCAACCAGCAGACAGTGCCATGGCAGAGGCTGTTCAAACACTGACAGCCAGGCTTGTGGAAATGCTGACTAGAAACAAGGCAGAAGTGCTCAGAGGAGGATCCAGCAGCTCAGATGACTACCCTGAACCTTTTAGATCTTGAACTCGCTCTGAAACTCTCGCACAGAAATTCTTCCATGATGTTTGCACCCTATGGTGATTTTCCTCGGATTTTGCAGGCCCCAAGAACTGTTCCTGCCTTCCCTGGCTCAGCATTTTCATTTCTCATTCTGGCCAGAACCTGGAGGAACAAAGATGCCTGGGGGAAGAATATTAAACAGGATTGACAGGCCTCTCAAAACGTCCTTGAGTGGAGGTCAGTGACCTGTGCAATGGCTCAGATAAGGCCTGAGGAGGAAGTGATGAGTCTGGAACTTTCTGTCCTTTTGCTTTTGCTTGCTGGCTTGCAAAGAACACCATGAAGGAAACAAAAAAACCCCACAACAAACCCCAACAAACAGAATCACAGAATCACCAAGGTTGGAAGAGACCTCAAAGATCATCAAGCCCAACCTGTCACCACAGACCTCATGACTAAGCCATGGCACCAAGTGCCACGTCCAACAAAACCAAACCAAACCAACAACACTCCCCCCCCAAAAAAAAAAAAACCTAAAACCACAACAACCCAAACCAACCAACCAACCAAAGCCCCAAACCAAAAAAAGAAACCCACCAGGAACATTCTGGATTTGGTATTTCTAGGATAACATCCTGGGTTACACCACATGTGCCATGTGGCACAGCCTGGAGTGGAGTGGAGTGGAGTGGAGTGGAATGGAATGGAATGGAATAGAATAGAATAGAATAGAATAGAATAGAATAGAATAGAATAGAATAGAATAGAATAGAATAGAATAGAATAGAATTAACCAGGTTGAAAAAAGACCTTTGAGATTATAGAGTCCTACCTATCACCCAACACCATCTCATCAACTAAACCATGGCACCAAGCACCCCATCAAGTCTCCTCCTAAACACCTCCAGTGATGGTGACTCCACCACCTCCCTGGGCAGCACATTCCAATGGACAATCACTCTCTCTGTGTAGAATTTCTTCCCAACATCCAGCCTAAACCTCCCCTGGTGCAGCTTGAGACTGTGTCCTCTTGTTCTGGTGCTGGCTGCCTGGGAGAAGAGACCAACCCCCACCTGGCTACAACCTTCCTTCAGGTAAGTTGTAGAGAGCAAGATGGTCTCCCTGAGCCTCCTCTTCTCCAGGCTAAGCAACCCCAGCTCCCTCAGCCTCTCCTCACAGGGCTGTGCTCCAGACCCCTCCCCAGCTTTGTTGCCCTTCTCTGGACACCTTCCAGCAACTCAACATCTTTCCTAAATTGAGGGGCCCAGAACTGGACACAGGACTCAAGGTGTGGCCTAACCAGTGCTGAGCACAGGGCAGAATGACCTCCCTGCTCCTGCTGGCCACACTGTTCCTGATGCAGGCCAGGATGCCCTTGGCCTTCTTAGCCACCTGGGCACACTGCTGGCTCATGTTCAGCCTACCATCAACCAGTACCCCCAGGTCCCTCTCTGCCTGGCTGCTCTCCAGGCATTCTGAGCCCAGCCTCTAGCCCTGTCCTGGTGAGGAGGGTGTCGTGTGCAAGTTGGGGGTGTGAGACCTCTTTGTCTCCCCAAGTTCTCCCTAAAGCTTCAGTTTTTCAGCTCTCACTGCACTTTAAATCCCTTTTCTTTGGGTTTTTTTTTTTTGGCCCAAAAAACTTTTCTTCTTTGCAGCTATTTCAGCCCAAGTTCCAAGGGCTCTGTACCATCTCTTTCAATTAACCTTCATATCAAAGAGACTGCAGCAGTGTTCAGCAAGTGTTTTTTGGAGTAAATGCTCAAAATCTCACTCTCCTGATTCCCTTTCTTTTCTGTTATGCCTGGTGGCATCAACACATGCCTGTTGCAGCTCTTTCATTCCTAGAGCAGCCCCAGCTCTTACATTGTGCTTGTTTTCCCTTCTTTTTTTTTCCCCTTCCTTCTTCTTCTCCTTCTTTTTTTTTTTTGAATTTTTATTTTATTATGTTTTGTTATGTTGTTTTTTTTTTTCCTCCCCACCTCCTTGTTCCCATTTCTTCACAACACTTTCTCTTTCTAGCTTCCCACCCAATGGCAGCAGGAGCCTGTCTGCACTCAGGGCAAGAAGCTACTGAATTCTTGTCCACTGCTCTGCAAGCAGCTTGTGCCCTTTGAAGCTGCCACACGAATTCTGGTAGAAACTGGGCAAGTGGGAAATATTTCCTTCTCCAAGCAAATTCAGTGCTGTGGTGTTTAACTCCCAGGCTACAACAAACAGCCCACCCCTCCAGGTCCCTCTGGGAAGGGGAGGAGCTGTGGGACCCGCGGCAGGAGGGATGCAGCACTACATGAAACTGGCACCTGGAGAAGTGCTCCAGGGCTAAGGTCATCTTTGTGGCCTCCTCTGGACCCACACCAGCAGGTCCATGACCTTCTTGTGGTGGGGGTTCCAGAGCTGGACACTGTGCCTGCAGCCTGCATCCTACAAGAAAGCTGGGGAGGGACTTTTTAGATGTCAGGTAGTGATAGGACTAGGGGGAATGGAGCAAAACTAGATGTGTGTAGATTCAGGCTGGATGTTAGCAAGAAGTTCTTCCCCATGAGGGTGGTGAGAGCCTGGCACAGGTTGCCCAGGGAGGTGGTGGAAGCCTCATCCCTGGAGGTGTTTGCAGCTAGGCTGGATGTGGCTGTGAGCAACTTGCTGTAGTGTGAGGTGTCCCTGCCCATGGCAGGGGGGTTGGAACTGGCTGATCCTTGAGGTCCCTTCCAATCCTGACAAGGACCCTTCCAACCTCTGATTCTGTGATCCTGTCCGTGCCGTAGGATCTTCACAGAATTGCAGAGTGTTAGGGGTTGGATGGGACCTTGAAAGATCATACAGACCAACCCCTGCCAGAGCAGGATCACCCAGAGCAGGTCACACAGGAACCCATCCAGGCAGTTTATGAATGTCTCCAGAGAAGGAGACTCCACAACCTCTGTGAGCGGCCTCTTCCAGTCTCACCCTCACAGTGGCAAAGCATTTCCTTGGGCAGCTCTGTGGAAGAAATTTCTTCCTTCGGGGTAAAACGGAAGTGAAAACGTCCTGCAAGCGGAGGAAGAGTTTCCACTGCGCTCCACTCCGTGGAGCATCTCCCCAGAAAGGCAGAAGGCATCAGCAGCAGCTTTTCTGTGCAGTTCTGATCCTGCTGCTTGTGGGAATTAGTGGCTGTAGGTTTTGAAATGCAATTACAGGCTTTGCAGTGGTAATTTTGTTTTTATTTCCCACTGCGTTCGCTGTTGCTCCGCGGAGAGGAGAGGCTGTAGTTAAAGCTGCTGTAGCACAAGGGTACCTACAACTTGTTTGCTTTCTCCAGAAACTGTTCCCTTTCCCATTGTCAGCTCTTGCTCCAGGGGATGTTTTCTTCTGTTGCAGCACAAATAAATGCCCGGGTCCTCCGTGGTTAGGGCTGGTAACAGGATACAGAAGCTTTCACCTCGAGGTCATTTGCTTGAACCCGGAGCGGCTCAGTCTGGACCAAAGGCTGTCGCAGCCTGACAACTCATCAGGAGACAGCAAGGGCATGAAATGCTTTGGGTGGCTGAGCCGTGCTCACCACGGACCAGGCTTGGCCCCAGCAGCTTCCCTGGCTCTGCGTGATGTGGAAAGTGCTGAGCCTGGCTTCGCTGCTGGCCGTGGAGTTCTTCTCCTCTGGGAAGTGGATCAAATTATTTGGTTTCTGGAGGAGATTAATCAAGACCAGAACTATCTGGGAGAACATACTGGTTTCAGCACTTTTCCCAGTTAGTTTAGAAATTATTAGGCCCAAACATTGTGGTTAGTGAAGATTTCTACTTTAGAAGGGTGGGAGGTGTCTTCAGCATTCTCTTCAGGATGCGACTGCAGTTCAGTAACCCTTCTCTGCCCAGCTTGGTGTCTGCTGCTCCCCTGGGGAAACAGAAGCTCCACACTGGGGTCCAGGAGGCACCTAGTCCTTAGAGGGTGAGATAATTAGTGCACATTTCTCTGGCCCACTGCCTTCAACTGGTGGCTTTTGAAGGTTCAAAGGCTCTTTCTTTTCTCCTCTGCCACTTAAAATAACAGGGTCAATGTATACACGCTCCTCATAATAATGATAATGGGGGCTGCTGGAGAAACACAGCCTCCAGATGAACTCAAGACACAGACAATCAACTGGAATTCAGGGGTAATTTCGGTGCCTGATCAATCTAAAATCATTTTGACCCAAGGTATAATTTCAAGTGTTCCTACCTCGGTTATTACAGCCCCGGGGCACTCTGGGTTGTTTTCGTGCTCTTGCCTGCTTGTTCTCTCTCTCTCTGCTTATAAGATCCAAGGAACAGCTTAATGAAAAATGAGCCCGTGGCTGGAGGGGTCAATGCTTAGTCATTTGGGGTCCTTTAAAGAAAAATGGGGTGGGATTTGGTTGTGCTCTACCAAACAGGGGTTTTCACCACCAGAGCAGACCTGCAGAGAGAGAAAAGAGGTTATTCACTACTCACCTCTTCTGGCCCCCTTCTCTCCTCGCTGTGTTTTACCCTTTGTCACTCCAAAGTGCCGTGCCCAAGCCCCTCACTCAGGAATAAGGGAGTGGAACATCTCCCTGCTGAGGTAAGGCTGAGGGAGCTGGGGCTCTTTAGCTCAGAGCAGAGGAGCCTAAGGGGTGACCTCATTCATGTTGATAAAGATGTGAAGGCTGAGTGTTGGGAGGACAGAGCCAGGCTTTGCTCAGAAGTGTCCAATGATAGGACAAGGGGCAATGGATGCAAGCTGGAGCAGAGGAGGTTCCATGTGAGCATGAGGGAAAACTTTTTCACTGTGAGGGTGACAGAGCCCTGGAGCAGGCTGCCCAGGGAGGTTGTGGAGTCTCTTATTCTGGAGATATTCAAAACCAGCCTGGGCACATTCCTGTGTGACCTGCTCTGGGTGATCCTGCTCTTGGACTGGATGGGTCCCTTCCAACCCCTAATATTCTGTGATGCTGTGACATTCACCCTTTGGGGGTGTCCCAAAGCTGTGGTCCTCACAGACCTTTCTCTTCCAGCACCAAGGGAGGTACAACCTTTTATAAGAAGCAATAAAAGTCTGGGGTCTTGCTGAAAGACCATCTGCCCCCCTTTCCCTCTCCTCCATGGCCACCCCTACCTTTCTGGGCAGCCTGAGACCGCAGCTCGGTGGGAAATGGGAATAAAAGGTAAAACAAGGATGTGGCTGAGAGCAAGCCATTAAAAAAATGAATCAGCACAAAGCAGGCTGGTGCTGGGAGGGATGGTAGATGCTCCATGGAAGCACAGAGGGCTTAAGGATGTCAGAGCAAGCGGTTGGCAGAATAATTATTGCAGGCAGAAAACAAAAGAGAGTGACAATTTTCCTGTGGATGGATTCAGCCCTCATGCTTCTTAATTCCTGTGGAACAAAGAGCTATAATTGTTCTCAATAGCGAGGAGGGGAAGAGCCTAATTTCCAATGTGAGTCAGAGAAGCTTTCAAGCAGAGGGTGGGTGGAAACTATTTATAAAGGACCATTAGGGAAAATCAGATTTCGACGCACAGTAAACAGAGCAGAGGGGGGAAATCTATTTATGTTGGAGTCTGGAAAGCATGTCCTGCGTGGCACAGAGTAGGCCACCGAGCAGACCCCTCAGCATGAGCGCTGAGGGCTCTCCCCTTGGCATCGCTGAAGGTTGTGGTGGCTCTTGTTCCCTCGGTGGAACAATTCCTCCTCCCCCGGCGCGCGCTTCAGACCAGCGGGCGAGCGAAATGTGGGTTGGCTTCATCCTTTCTGTGTCGCCTCTAGAGAGAAAAAGCAAAACCAAACCAAACCCTCACCTCAAATCATTGAACCATTGGTCTCTTCTGCCCCCAAAACTGCAGAAAGAAAACACCAAAGCGATGTGCCCAAGTAATTGGAAAGGAATGAGCTCCTGGTTTGCTCCACGCTTGTTTGCACAGGTAAACCTCATGCTCCTGCAGTCAGCACTCAGGCAATATTTACACTTCTTTACTCCCAGCATAGAAAACAACCCTCTAAAAATAAATTTGAGTGATGCTGCAGAATAGTTAGATCCTTGCCATTGGGTTGGGAGAGGAGAAGGTTGCAACACATGCAGAATGCTTTCCTGGTAGTTGCCCAATTCCCTGGACACGCATGTCAGAAGGGTCTTACTCAAGCTGCTCAAGCCCTACAGCAAAGGCAATCTGCTCAAGGCAGGCCAGAGCATCCTGGCTGTGACTCCAAGATGGGGTAAGCACAGCTTTGGCCATCAGAAGCCACATGAGATGGTGTCTGCGGCCCCAGGGAGCAGGCTTAGACCACCCTCTGCTTCTCTGGGGCCATGCTTCAGCTGAGGGCCGAGCGTCAAAGTGGCAATCAGCCTTTCCAGAGGCAGCAGCACAGCGCGACGGGAGTTGTGGTGACACCACAAGAGCCTTGGCTCCTCCAGATATTCTTTTCTAACATAAAAGGTGCCTTCCAGTCGGTGGGGAGCTCATCAGACCTGGGGTGTTTAACTGTGACGTGACTCCAGCAGGCCTTGCTGAGCCATGTGTGCACGTTTCTGGGCTAGGAAGGGAATACATCACCACGGAGCATCTTAACCAGAAAGGAGAATGGAAGCAAGAAAAATCCTGATGTCACAGATGAGCAATGTGGGCTTCATCCTCCCATGAGGGAATTGCCTCCCTGAGCCTACCTCCAGGCTGAGCAAGGTCTCAAGCCTTGGCCAGGATAACGAGGACATGAAACAATCTAAGTGATAATCTGCTGCTTAGCACTGGCTAAGGATAATCTGCCAAGTGTCAACTGAGCAGATATCTGGCACTTTTCCTCCATGGCTTTTGGAGCACTAAACCAAACCAACTTTAGTGGATTCATTCCTGGTTTATGGCTTATCAGATGGAAACCAGTGAGCAGAAGGGACCCTGTTCTCCCACGAGCCCGTCCCTGTGTGCCGAGGGCTGTGTTTGCTCGCGGCTCTGCCCTTCCACCTGCCTTTGCCTTCGTGTGTGTTTATGACTGGGTGACATGGAGTCTGTCTACGGAGCAAAACCCAGCTGATGAGATGTCTGCTTTCAGCACAGAGCTTGTGCTCCCCAGGCTTGGACCACGGAGGAGGGCTGTTCTCTATGATGTGATGTACTTTATGTGCGTGCAGACCTGATTTATATCTCTTCCAGCAAGCTGTTCTCTGCTATCCTGAGCCAACAGGACCCATAGGGTGTTACAAGACATATTACATGCAGCCAAGAGCTTTAATCCCCCTGGGGGAGTGATTACAAACAACTACACACGTCCCAGAGTTGCTTAATCACTGTTAAGAAATTTCTTTATAATCTGAGTAAATTACTTTAATTACTTGCAACTACCAATTAGCGTCTGAATGCTTCCACTGAGAAGTTTGCAGGCATTAATCTGCTCCCTTGGAATGTTCAGTCGCCGGCTGGAAGATGGCTTTGGTCTCTGCAGCAGGCAGCAATCTGCCAGGGCAGAGAGGAGCAGCCAGCCCTTACCCGGCGTGCTCCTCCGTGGCTGCCTGCCCTCTGCTTTCAGCTCTGTGCTGGCTTTGAGAGGAGAGTTCAGTCCCTCACGGAGTGTCAGCAGCTGGCCACCATTGCCCCATCCTGTTCCTCTAACCCCTGATGTGGAAGTGGATCAGCTAACCCCCATGGACCTGACCAAAAGACACGGTCCTGACACGGTATCACAGTATCACAGTAGCACTAAGGTTGGAAGAGACCTCGAAGACCATCGAGTCCAACCTGTCACCACAGACCCCATGACTAGACCATGGCACCAAGTGCCACATCCAGTCTCCTCTTGAACACCTCCAGGGATGGTGACTCCACCACCTCCCCAGGCAGCACATTCCAATGGAGAACAACTCTCTCCGTGAAGAACTTTCTCCTCACCTCCAGCCTAAACTTCCCTTGGTGCAGCTTGAGACTGTGTCCCCTTGTTCTGGTGCTGGTTGCCTGGGAGAAGAGGCCAACCCCTTCCTGGCCACAACCTCCCTTCAGGTAGTTGTAGAGAGCAATGAGGTCTCCCCTGAGCCTCCTCTTCTCCAGGCTAAACAACCCCAGCTCCCTCAGCCTCTCCTCACAGGGCTGTGCTCCAGACCCCTCCCCAGCCTTGTTGCCCTTCTCTGGACGCACTTAAGTTTCTCAATGTCCTTCTTAAACTGAGGGGCCCAGAACTGGACACAGGACTCAAGGTGTGGCCTAACCAATGCAGAGTACAGAGGCACAATGACCTCCCTGCTCCTGCTGGCCACACTGTACCTGATGCAGGCCAGGATACCATTGGCCTTCTTGGCCACCTGGGCACACTGCTGGCTCATGTTCAGGCGGCTGTCTATCAGCACCCCCAGGTCCCTCTCTGTTTGGCCGCTCTCCAGCCACTCTGACCCCAGCCTGTAGCTCTGCCTGGGGTTGCTGTGGCCAAAGTGCAGCACCTGGCACTTGGACTTGTTGAATGCCATCCCGTTGGACTCCGCCCATCTGTCCAGTCGGTCGAGGTCCCTCTGCAGTCCCCCTCTCCCTGTGTGGCAGGTTACGGACAGAGAGACACCAAGCAGCCTCATTAGTCACCCACCTGCCTCTGCGGACCCAGCCCATCTCCTCATCCGTGGACATGTGTCTTCTCAAACATCATGTGCTGGACAAAATGGGTTTGGCTAACTACCAGGTTTGAGCTGAACTTAATCTTCAGGGGTGTGGAGTCTCCTTCACTGGAGAGATTCAGAACCTGCCTGGATGTGATCCTGGGCAACCTACTCTTGGTGAGCCTGGACTAGGTGGTCTCCAGAGGTCCCTTCCAACCTTCACCATGCTGGGATTCAGTGATTCTATGTGAACATTGATGGGGTGTGGCCAAGCAGGGCTCCACTTCTCATTTTCCCATTAGTCCTCACTCACAGTCACTCCCAAACCTTGAGAAATTAGCATCAAGGTCTGAGCTTGCTTTTCTGGCTGCCTGCTGCCATGGATCAGCTTCAAACCACTTTCCTTTGATATTCAGGCCCAGGGTGGCTGCAGTTGTCTCCTTTTTATTTGCTCATCATTAGGAGCATGCTGGTGTGAGAAGTCTGGGCACAAACCCCAAGTGTTTCCTTGCCTGTACTGCTGGCAGCTGCCATGGCATCAGGAGATAGGTCCACCATGGGAGGAGGAAGCAGGTCCACCATGGTATCAGGCATGCTGAGCTGGGCTGAGCATCCACCCCCAGCAAAACCCATGCCTTTGTGTCAGCCCAGTGCTGAGTCAGGGTAGACAGGGCCATGTAGGGCCAGGATACCTTTAGCAGTGGAGAGGGGAGGTGGAGAGAAAGGGAGGTTGCAGCACAGCCAGAATTGAGGAAAAGCATCAAGAATCACACACTATATCTGGTTGGAAGAGACCTCAAAGATCATCCAGTCCAACCTTGGGCCCAGCACCGAAGGGTCAACACTAAACTACGTCCCTAGCACCAGATCCACAGACCCCAGGGATAGTGACTCTGCCACTGCTTGAGAACCCTTTCAGTGAAGAAATATTTCCTAATATCCAGCCTGAACCTCCCCTGGTGCAGCTTGTAGCCATTTCCTCAGGTCCTCTTGCTTGTCATCAAGGAGGAAAGACTGGACCCCACCTTGCTCCTACCTCCCTTCAAGTAGTTATAGAGAAGAACAAAGACTTCAGGTGAGGAAATTGCTGCAAAGTCAGAGGGAAAGGCATCAGGAGAGAGGATAGGAATGGATTCTGTTTTCACCTTCTCTCCTGGACCATGCTCTCTTCTGGAAGATGTTCTCCAGTTTCCATGAGAACAGGTTCTCCCCATGGAAAACCCACTGAAGCAGGTCTGTGTTAGCTGGGGACCTGCAGTTACCCCAGGGGCACCTGGGACATGCAGGTCATGGTGCTGGCTGGATATGACTTTGATCTTCTCTAAAGCACCAGAAATCCTGATAACAGCATTGACACACCATCTGTGACGCTGGTACCCACCAGCCTTGCTGCCAAGGCAACGTTTGGTCTTCTCCTGTTTGCAGAGGTGCAGCTGACACTAGAAGGAACCTGCAGGTCCATGAGAACTGCTGAGACCAATTGCCTGCAGTCTGGGGTTCTGTCATCTTTGGGGTTTTGTGAGATTGGACAATACCTTCCAAACTTGTTGGGGAAAGAAATAGGGTAAGAGGCAGTAGATGACAGCATTGCAAGAGCTCCATGCAAATCCCTTTCTGAGCCAAAGCAGTTGAGCAGCGAGTGCCTGCTCAGAATCACAGAATTAACCAGGTTGGAAAAGACCTTCGAGATCATCAAGGCCAACCTACCACCCAGAACCATCTAACCAACTAAACCATGGCTCCAAGCACCCCAGCCAGTCTTATTTTAAACACTTCCAGGGACAGTGACTCCACCACCTCCCTGGGCAGCACATCCCAAGGGCCAATAACTTTTTCTGTGAAGAATTTCTTCCTAACACCCAGCCTAAACCTCCCCTGGCACAGCTTGAGACTGTGTCCTCTTGTTCTGGTGCTGGTTGCCTGGGAGAAGAGACCAACCCCCATCTGGCTGCAACCTCCCTTCAGGTAGTTGTAGAGAGCAGTAAGGCCTCCTCTGAGCCTCCACTTCTCCAGGCTCACAAAACATTTAAATGCTGGCTGGAGCTGCATCCCCATTCTGCCCTCAAAGCTGTGCAAGCAGGGCTGGTCCTGCCCGTGGAGGGAAGCCAGCCAGCTGGTGCCACTAAGGAGAAGGACAGGGAGTTTCCCACCCGCCAGCACCTTCAGCCCAGTCTCAGCTCTGCCTTGCTGGTCCCTACTGCAGCTGCAGTCATTCTCCTGCAAACTTTTCTTGGGGTTTTCCCCTTTTGTGCTGTCAGAGACACGTGGGAAGTGTCTTGTGGTTCACCAGATGAAGATTTTCCTGTGCTGGTTACGGGGTCAGGAAGGTTCCTTCCAAGCCCTGGAGGACATGAGCTGTTGAGAGATTTTTTCATCACCTGCAAAGCATAATTCATCCATCATCCATCATCCATCATCCATCATCCATCATCCATCTCTGTGGGTACTTTGCTCAGTGTCCCAGAGGCATTCTCACCCAAAGGCCAGTTTAGTGCTCTGGGCTCTGCTGAAGACTTCAGGATGGATCCTATCCCATCACCTACATGTCAGCAAACAGAGGGCACGTTCAGACAAGGCCTTGCCATTCGTGCCTGCTGGGCAGCAGTGCCAGTGTGTGCCCAGGGGGAATGGCAGTGTGCTGGGCTGATGAGCACCTCTCATGGTAACACAAGGGCTTTAAATTGCCAACCAGTTCCAGGGAAGCTTGCAAGTTGAATTGTGGGAGATGGAAGGCAGTGACTGAAATAGCAGCACATACAGAGGGAAATCTACATTAAGTCTCCAGAGGCTTTGCAGCTGGGAAGAATGAATTAGGTTGGTTTTATTCCCTTTCTTTCTTTTCCTTTGAATGAGACAAGCAGCTACTTCATGGTATTCAGGTGGTTCAGAGTATGGTAGGGTAAAAAGCAGAGCCTGCTTCCTGGCATCCTCACTAGGTCACAGCTGGGCCACCCTCTACCTGTGGATTCCACTCCTCTGGAGCGGGCACCCAGGTTACTCACCACAGAACTGTGGAATTGCTTAGCCTGGAAACGACCCTTTTGATCACTGGGTCCAAGCAATCAGCCTAACCCTGCCAAGCCTGCTGCACTTGGTGCCATGGTTTAGCAGTCATGAGGTCTTGGGTGACAGGACTTGATGATCTTTGAGGTCTCTTCCAACCTTATTGATTCTATGATTCTAAACCATGTCCCTCAGCATCACATCTACACAGCTTTTAAATCCCTTCAGGAATGGGGACTCCACCACTGCCCATGGCAGCCCGGTCAGCCCTCAGGGGAAAGAAATTGTTCCTCAACCTCCCGGCACAACTTGAGGCTTTCTCCTCTTGTCACAGAATCGCAGAATCACCAAGGTTGGAACAGACCTCAAAGATCATCAAATCCAACCTGCCACCACAGACCTCATGACTAAACCATGGCACCAAGTGCCACGTCCAATCCCCTCTTGAACACCTCCAGGGATGGGGACTCCATAACTCTTGTTCCTTAGGAGAAGAGACCAACTCCCACCTGGCTCCAGCATCCTTTCAGGGAGATGTCAAGAGGTCTCCCCTGAACCCCTTTTCTCCAGGCTAAGCAATCCCAGTTCCCTCAACCACTCCTTACAAAGCTTGTGCCCCAGACCCTTCACCAGCTTCATTGCCCTTCTCTGGATGTACTCCAGCACCTCCAAGTCTTTCTTGTAGTGAGCATCCCAAAACTGAACCCAGTACTCGAGATGCAGCCTGCCCAAGTCATTATTGCTGGACTGGTGATGAGCCCAAACCCATTTCACCATCAGCCTCAACTAAGGCCACCAGGTTCTGCCTCCAAAGCCCGCATCCCCCTCGCTCCGTAACAGTCTGCTCAGGAAAGAAAGGGCTGCTTGTAAAACAATAAAATGAGTGGAGAACCTAATGCAGGCTGGATTGATGTGCAGAAGCCAAGTAGATTATACTGGAGTGCCTAAATGAGATGTGTTCTAATCCCTGTTTGGAGACAAAGCTCTGCGGCAGGAGCTCAGCAGCTGGCAGAAGCGCGAGGAAGCAGCTGCTCGGCTGGAGGAGCTGAGGCAGCAGATCCAGCGCTTCCTCCTCCTCCTCACAGCACCCCCCAGCCTCCTGCTCACCCAGTGGGGTGTGCAAAGTGGGTGGGGAAGAGCTGTCATCTGATGACAAGGTGCTTTGTCCTCATCTCTCTACTCCCAGCACTGGGATGCCAATTGGAGAGGGAATGGCCTTTGCTGGGGCTGGTGGCTGGGCTGGGGATGCAGCATCTGCATGCGAGAGGAGCTCTGAGAGGGGTTCCTCACTGCTCAGCAGCTGCTTATGCTGTCACCACTCCACTCCTCCACCCACACCCACCAACAACCTGCTGGCCAGTGGGTGAGGCAGGTACTGGGAGTCAAGCAAAGGGGCAAAAATGTGAAGGAGCAGCACCTGAGCAACCCACTTTTTGCTTTCTGACCTGGGGAGAGCTGAGAATGCTCAGCAACACTTCCCAAATGAGGGCAGGCAGCCACAGTCCTTCTTTCCGCTCCTGAAGGTGTGAGATCTCCACAATGGATCCCCAGGGTCGGCAGCATGTGCAGACAGGAACTTCAAATGCCACACGGAAGAGGACTCTTACACAGCACAAGACAAATCCATCCCTCCCGCCACTGCCCTATGATGCATCCTCACAGCACGGTGGGGGTTTGGGAGGCACCTCTGGGGATCATCTTGTCCAATCCTCCAGCTAAAGCAGGGTCACCCAGAGCAGGTTGCCCCGGAATATGTCCAGGTGGGTATTCCCATACTGGAGCTCCCTTTGGGTTCAGTCCTTTTGCCAGGCTCCTCCACTTCTTTTTATGACTCTCGAGCTCAGATCACTCAGAAAATGATGTTCTTATTTCTGTAAATATACCCCTCAGGGTAGATGTCAACTTCACATCAGCTCATGAGGCAGTGGATATAAGCATGGGGCACACTCCAGCACATACTGTCTATCTCACTGCCACATGTGCACACACACACACACAGAGCTAAATTTACCCTTGCTGTGTTCCCCAGGGAGCTGAAGCATCTCAGATAGCATCAAGCAGAACTGCCCAGTGTTCCCAGGCAGCACCTGCACATTCCTACAGCATGGGCTTGCGCATCTCGGGATCAAAACCTGCTTGTGGAGGGGGAATGCAGGGAGTCAGACTGCCTGCTAGACCCTGGAAAACTCACTGTGAGCATCAAGCATCAGTCTGGAGGAGCAGGGGAACAGGAGGTGCAGTGGCCATGTCCCCAGGCCACGTCAGCGCATCAGAGGATGGGTAATGACGCGCCTGGCTGGCAGGGAGTGAGGAGGACAGCTGGCATGAGAACAGAATCAGCTTCAGGAGATGAAAGAGGGATGGGGACACTGCTGCAGACTGGCAGTGTCAATACTCTGCCTCCAACACTTTGGGAGCAGCTTTGGGTACCCAGGGAGCAGCTGGGACCTGCCCAGCTCTACCACAACTGCGCTGGGAACAGGACATCTTGCAGCTTGTGGTCTTGGCACTGAGGACATCTCCATGAAATGCTGATCTCAGCATGGACTCCTTGAGCAAAGGGAGACGTCCCTGAGCAGAATCCCCCTTCTGTGGTGCTGTGAGGCTTTGCTGTTCCCATGTCCCACTGGTGCTGTCATTCGCACAGGCTGACCACAGCTGGTGTGTCCCAGGGAAGCACATTCACCCTGTGTGGCTGATGCTGTGTAGATCCAGCTGCCTGCTTCGCTTGACCCAACAGCGTCAAACCTCAGCTTGCCCCAAAGACTGACACTTGTGGAGCACCTTCCACCTTGAGCTGTTATCAGAGACATGAGGACTCATCAGAGTTGTCACCCTACACACTTGCAACAAGCACAGCCCTCTGTGGATCACAGGACCTCAGAATGTTAGGGGTTGGAAGGGACCTCGAAAGATCATCAGAACCTCAGAATGTTAGGGGTTGGAAGGGACCCTGAAAGATCACCCAGTCCAACCCCACTGGCTCGAGCAGGATCACCTAGAGCAGGTCACACAGCAGCACATCCAGGTGGGTTGGAGTCACTTGCTTACTTGGTTGTTTCCCAAGGCACCGATACTGTCTTGGTTGTTCCTGACTCTGGGGGAAGCCCTCAGCAGTTTTCCTGTGGAGGTGGTGGAGTCACCATCACTGGAGGTGTTTAAGAGACTGGATGGGGCACTTGGTGCCATGGTTTAGTTGATTAGATGGTGCTGGGTGATAGGTTGGACTCAATGATCTCGAAGGTCTTTTCCAACCTGGTCTATTCTATTCTATTCTATTCTATTCTATTCTATTCTATTCTATTCTATTCTATTCTATTCTATTCTATTCTATTCTATTCTATTCTATTCTAACTTCTTCCCTTACTCCCACTCCTGCAGCAAGCAGAACCCGAGAGGCATCAGCCAGTGACAAGCTGGTTTTGGTGCAGGTGTGGCTGCTGCTTAACTCTGACCTGAAGATATTATCTCCTGGTTTTGTAAGAGGCCTTGCCACAATATGGTCCTTTGGTCTGCCAAGGACTGGAATGTGGCCAACTCACCTGCCTCAGGTCACGCCAGACCACGTCCACAGCACCAACAAGCCAAGCAAGAGGCCGAGCTGCTCTTCCCAGCAAAGCTGAGACGTGGCAGAGGCTCCACAACCCTCTCCCAGGTTGTGTTCACCCCTCGTGATACTTTCACACGAGAAACAAATAAAGGCTGATGCTATCTCCTGGAAGGGGAAAAAAAAAACCCACCCCAAACCACCACCACCACCAACAACAACAACAAAAAAAGAAGCACCAAGGTTACTCCCCTGACCTGATTAATGCAAATAAACTGAAGGGAGTCCTGTCGCCCGGGCTTGCAAATTTAATATCTGCTAAACTGATTCATTTCATGCTGCTTTAGCCTCTCACCCTGTGACTGCAATTACCTCTGACGGCCTCGCCAGGCTGCTGCCGCCTGCTTCCCCTTCCCCCCACGCCCCTCGCCCGATGCTGCTTGGCTTGCTCCTGGTGCTTTGGTTGCTTTCATTTTCTTCTTGGGTTTCGCCTTTTTTTCCTTCCCCCTCCCCTTTTCCCTCCCCCACCCCCTTTTTTTTTTTCCCCTTCTCCTCCCTTTCCCCCCTTTTTTTCCTTTTTTTTTTCCCCTTCCCCCCTTTTTTCCCCTTTTTTCCCTTTTATTCTCTTTTTTCCCCTTCCCCCCTTTTTTTCCTTTTTTCCACTTTTTTCTTTTTTCCCCTTTCCCTCCTTTTTTTCCTTTTCCCCCCTTGCCCCCTTTTCCCTTTTTTTTCCTTTTATTCTCTTTTTCCCCCTTCCCCCTTTTTTCCTCTTTTTTTCCTTTTTCCCTATTTTTTCTTTTTCCCCCTTCCCCTCTTTTTTCCTTTTCCCCACGTTTCTCCCCCCTTTTTTCCCTTTTTTTCCCTTTTCCCCCTTTTATTCTCTTTTTTCCCCATACCCCCTCTTTTTCCTTTTTTCCTTTTCCCTCTTTTTCTTTTTTCCCCTTTCCCTCCTTTTTTCCCTTTCCCCCCTTGCTCCCCTTTTCCATTTTTTCCCTTTTATTATCTTTTTTTCCCCTTCACCCCTTTTCCCCCTTTTTTTCCTTTTTCCCTCTTCTTTTTTCTTTTTCCCCTTTCCCCCCTTTTCCCCCTTTTTTCTTTTCCCCTTCTTTTCCCCCTTTTCCCCCTTTTTTCTTTTTTTCTTTTTTATTTTTTCCCCTTTTCCTCTTTTTTTCCTTTTTCCCCTTCCCCCACCCTTTCCCCCCTTTTTAATTTTCCTTTTCTTTCCTTTTCCCTCTTTTTTTCCTTCTTTTTACCTCCCCCCACCTTTTCCCCCCTTTATTCCCCTTTTTTTCTCATTTTTTATTTCCCCTTTTCCCCTTTTTTCCCTTTTCCCCCTTTTTTTTCCTTTTTTTCCCTTTTCCCCCCTTTTACATTTTCCTTTTTCTTTCTCCCTTCCCCCCCCCCCTTTTTTTTTTTTAACTTATTTTGTTTGTTTCTTCTTGTGGTTTAATTTCCTTTGAGTTTATTAATTATGGCCTGCAGGGTGGGGGTCAGGAATGTTCAGCCAATGCTTCCTCTTGGCTCTTCTCCTTTAGCAGTTGCCCAGGGCTGGGGCAGGGGGTGCAGAGCCAGCCCCAGCTGCAGGGAGGTGGGGGTGGGAATCTCTTTTATTCCTTTTCCTGTCTGTGAGGCCTGCTCCCAGCTCCCTGCATCGCTCCCAGCCTCTTGCCCTGTGCTTCCTGCTGTCTTCACTCCTGCAAAGCAATGCTTCGTGAGGCTCAGGAAATGTATCTCAAACCATCCTAGCAGGCAGGTCCCTGGAGAAAGTGATACAGCCACAAGCTGGGTGAGCTGGAGATGCTCCAGATGCAGCACCAGGCACAACCAGCACAACCCCACACAGGACGAGCAGCAGGTTTTTACCCAGACCCCACCTGCACCAGTCAGGGTCTGCATCTGTAATTCATTTGAATGGCAAAAGCCTTGCAAGAGCATCAGCTTGGGTTGTTTTGTGGAGGTGGGATTTCTTCCTGCTGTGTCCCAGCAAAGATGAGCTCCTTAGGAAGCCTCAGCCTGGAGCCCAGTTGCCCAGGCTGCTGCACAAAAGCCCCAGCCCAATGCCCTTTCATTTCAGGCCAACACACCACAGGCTCACCCCAACCTGGCAGCTCACAGCACTGTCTGAGGGTGCCCAGAGGTGCAGGAGCCAGAGCTGCAGAGGTTAAAAGCAGAGACAACCTGAAGAGTGAAGACAGAAGAGCGAGCGTGCTGCGAGTGTCAAAGACAAATGGAGCTGAGAACATCAGCTGGGTTTTCACTTCACTTCTCATCTGATTCAAAAGGGAGGGAGGACTCAGTGGCATTAAAAGGGAAGAGAAAGAACCTGGTGTTTTAATAACACCTAAGGAGTTCACCATTGCAGGACACTGCTTGGCTGAAGTGAATATGGACAAGCTGCTCCAATGACAAACGTCACTTGCAGCAAGATGTTTAGCCAAGGTACAAATGTGACAGCAGCTCTCAGTGCCCTCCCTCTGCCTGCTCCTCGCAGTGCCATGGGAAGGAGGAGGCATTTCCCATCACCCCTGGCATGGCACAAGGGCCCAGAGCTGGGGACAGAGCTGCTCCACCCTGACAGCCTTGGTGGGGAACTGAACTGGAAGAGGGGTTTGATGCTCAGAGTCCTGGGTGCCTTTCTGAGATTGAATCATAGAATGGTTTGGGGTTGGAAAGGACCTCAAAGATGATGTAGTTGCAAGTTCTCTGCCACGGACTGGGACACCTTGCACTAGACCAGGTTACTCAAAGCACTGAGATGTCTCACTCCTCAGGAGAAGGAAGGTGACCAGATAAACTCCACTCCTTCCTTTCTACCCTTGGGAAATGTTTAGGCTGCAAAAGTACAGATAAACAACAGAGCACCCAGGGCCCTCTCTACAGGCTGGAAAGCCAGAATGCAAAGAGATGGGATTCATTTATCTCCTTAAACAAGCAATAACAACCCCATTGCCAAGCCACTGTCATAGTGGCCTCTTCTGGGGTGCTGGAGAGCAGCAACACTGGATCTTCCCCAAACCTCCATTCTTCTGTTTGCTCCTGCTGAGTTCTCCAGGGCTGGGATGCTCCTCACCTCACACAGCCTCCCAGGGGACCTTGCACCTCTGCAGTGACCACAGCCAGGAAGCAGGGCTCTGCTTTGTGCTGTAAGAGAGGGTGCAGGTCTGAGATGTGATGAGGGGAAAGAAAATAACTTGTAGGCTTCACTGCTTCCTCGGGTTTCCGGAGAAAAAGGCTGGTGGGAGCCTCTGCCTAGCCATCACGGAGAGCAGCGGTTGTCTGCACCTCACATGCCCCATTTGTGATGTGCCAGAGCTCCTGTGCCTGTCTTGGCTGCTGCTGCTGCCGCCCATCTTGGCTGGGAAAAGACCTTTCCAGGCAGCTAGCTTGAGCTGCACCCTAAACCTCTGCACCGCACCTTGCACCTCTGCACTGCATCCCTACACTTCTGCACTGCACCCTGCACCTCTGCACCACACCTTGCACCTCTGCACTGCACCCTGCACCTCTGCACTGCACCCTGCACCTCTGCACTGCATCCCTACACCTCTACGCTGCACAGATAGGGCCAAGGCCCAGAGCACAACCAGGTTCTGGTGCATGCTGGGACAGGCTGGAGATGAGGAGGGGAGTCCACAGCTCCTTCTCCTGGGCTGTGCTCACACTGAGGAGATGCAAGAGGTACCAAATCCATGGCTTCCATCCCACCTCTCAACAGAGCAAAAACCATTTTAAAGGAATGAAAACAGGGCTCGGTCTGGCCCCTTATGATTCCTGAGCAGGGCAGCAAGGGAAGGCTTCACCCTTTCTGCTTGCTTACATCACTTCAAGCTTGGAGCTGTCAGGAGAAGTGAGAGGAGCAAGGCTGCCAGCTCCCTGTGCACGCACACAAGCCTGCTCACCCCCACACCCTGCAGTTTATTCTCCACGTCTTGTTTCGTTGCAGGCAGCAGCGCTGTCAATCTCCGGGTGTTTTTCGTGCCTCTGTGCTGAGTCTGTCATGCTGCCTTAATGGCTGTATCACCTTGTGAAGCTCTCAGACATCCCCAGCTCCTTTCATCAGCAGTGGGAAACCTGCCAGCCTCTGACAGGTTCTCCCAAACAAATCACAGTGCGATTTAGAAGGGGAGCTGTGGCCGGCGATTTGGCCGGGCGCCCGGCACCCGCCGCCTCTGCGCCTTGCTCTGATCCCTGCAGCACTGCCCAGCTTCACTCGGGACGATGCTGGCCCGTGCCATGGCCTCTGTGTTCAGCCCCAGATGGCACAAAGAGCTTTCAGCCTGGGAACTGATCTTTTTCAGCTCGTGGTGAAGCCTTGCCTTCCTTTGCTCTGTGTCAGAGGACACAGTCTCAGGCTATGCCAGGGGAGGTATAGGCTGGAGGTTAGGAAGAAGTTCTTCCCAGAAAGAGAGATTGGCCATTGGAATGTGCTGCTCAGGGAGGTGGTGGAGTCACCATCACTGGAGGTGTTTAGGAAGAGCCTGGATGGGGTGCTTGGTGCCATGGTTTAGTTGATTAGATAGTGTTGGATGATAGGTTGGACTCGATGGTCTTGAAGGTCTTTTCCAACCTGGTTAATTCTATCCTATCCTATCCTATCCTATCCTATCCTATCCTATCCTATCCTATCCTATCCTATCCTATCCTAACCTATTCTATTCTATTCTATTCTATTCTATTCTATTCTATTCTATTCTATTCTATTCTATTCTATTCTATTCTATTCTATTCCATTCCATTCCATTCCATTCCATTCCATTCCATACCGCCATGCTCTGCAGCATCCCCATATTGTCTGTCCCATGGTGCCTCCAGGCCAGCACTGGCACCTGGCTACCCCCAGTGTGATCCTGCCAGTGCCCACACTCCCTGCAGCACTCTGCTTCTATCCAGGTCTGCTCTACACAGGTAGAGCTGTGCAGATTGGACTTGATGATCTTTGAGGTCTTTCCCAACCTTATTGATTCTGTGATCCTACACGGGACTTCAGAGATGTTTCTCTGAGCTGATTTGGGCACTCAGGATTGCCTGGCCTCCATCCCAAGGAGCTGGGCTCCCTCCAGCAGGTTCTGAGCAGCCTGCATCACCAGCTGTGCGCTCCTGAGAGCAGGGATGGCATTGGGATTGTTGCTGCATGAAGCAGGAGCTCATGCAGCGCACTCAGAGCCGTTCTGTACCACTTTGGGCTCCAGCCACCCGCAGCATCCGGGGCTGGTTGCAGCCTCCCTGCCAACACTGATCCCACTGCAAGAGCCTGGCCTGTGGGCAGGAGCTGTGGTGAGCTGACTGGAGTGCTCTGGGAAGAGAAGAGGACATAGTGTTTCATCATCCTGGGGCCCAGACTGTCTCTGCTGCACCAACAAGGGAACTATTTGTGTGCTTCAAAGACTTATTCATTCTGTTGTGTTGGGTTTTGTGGGGTTTGGGGGGGGGGGGGGTGTTTGATTTGTAGGGGTATTTTTTCCTTCTTCTCCAAACCACCCACTTCAAGTTTTGGGTGAAGGTTCAATTTCATTTTTCTTATTCCCAGCTCATTTGCCCATCCCTAAAGCAAACATATCAGAGGGAGCATGTGGGGGAGAGGGGGGTATTAATCAAAGCAGTGGGGAAGTGAACATAACACAAACAGGGAACGACAAGGCACAGTGTATTTGCATAATCCAGGGAGAAAAGCTCCTTGCTGAAAAGCCAGAGCTACTGGAGGAGAAAAGTGGTAGGTCTGAGCAGGAACTCCGGTCCTGAATGGTTACAGACGTTGGGGGTAATAAATCAGAGATCTGGGTGAAGCCACAGCGGTTCCAGGCTGCTTCCCAAGCTTTGCATTCCGTTTGCTTTGAGAAGGGGCCTGATCCAGCCTGCTTTGAAGTCCAGGGCCAAGCTGCCTTTGACTGCAGCATGAACAAGCCCAGGCCTGAAGAGCAGGTGCTCGAATCAGAGTCCTAGTGGAGGCTAAACCCAGCAGCAGCCAGCACTGGCTTGATGCAAAGGCCTCCAAGTGAGGAGAAGCGTCTTGCCAGCTGATAGAACCAGAACAAAGCCCCAAGCAGGCTAACATGAGCAATTCCAGGGCTCAGAAGTCCAGGGAGGGATTTAATAGCAGTTGGCATTTTGCAAAGGAAATAGCTGTGTCTCCAGAGGGATGATTAGAGGCTCACATGAAAGCGTAGGGGCTTTTGGGGAGCGCACTGTCTGGCATTCCCCACGTCCAGGTGACCTTGGTCAAGTTGTTTCACCTTGCTGCTGCTGCTGCTGCTTGGTTTTCTGCTGAGCTGCTTCCTCAGAGGGATAATTTTCCCTGCTCTGCAGATGTGATGTGGCTGCATTTGTTGATATTTTTGAACAGTTTGATATCCCCTAATGGAACATCTTAGAGGAATGGAGGGAATGTAAAGATCTCCTGCCCTCGCAGGAGGTGCACTGGTGTCAAGGGCTGAGTTTCCACCTGTGCCAACTATCTGCAGGGGTGAGGAGGACGCAGGTAGTGCCCAGGAGGGAGCAGTGAGAGCCATCAGTAGGTCTCCAAACATGACCTATGCTGAAAGAGTTGACTCTATTTAGTCTAGAGAAGATAGACCTGAGGGGAGATAAGATGGTTGTGGTTGTAGAACTTGGGCAGTGCTGGTTCAAAGGTTGGGCTCAATGATCCTAAAGATCTTTTCCAACCTAAATGATTCTGTGATTCTATTCCATGGTGATTTCCAGGTACATTGAAGGAGGCTGATGAAGAGAGGTAGCAAATCATTCCATCCATTATAGACCTGAAAACAATGGGCTGAAATGGCAGCAGTGGACAATCAGGGTAGAAAAGGGAAAGCCAGGAAGTCTAGCACAGCACAGAGATCACTGCCTGGGGATGTGGAGGTGCTGCCACAGAGGAGAATGTTTCCCTGTGGCTCTCTGGTTGAGAGCAGAGATGGTCCAGGGAGGCTTTCCAGCCTGGCTCCACTTCATTCATCCAAGGATAACTATGAAGCAGCAATCAGACTTCCAGCTCCATGAGATGAGGACTGCTGAGGACACAGAGCCTCTGAGACAGCTGGATGTGGGGATGGCAGCAATGCAGGAAGGAGGTCCTTGCCTATGCCTTGGATGGACTGTGGCCAGTTCTGGGCCTCCTAGTTTAAGAAATTCAAAGAACTAATGGAGAGAGTCCAGCAGAGGCCACAAAGATGCTGAAGGGACTGGAACATCTCTCTGATGAGGAAAGGCTGAGAAACCTGGAGCTGTTTAGCCTGGAGAAGAGCAACTTGATCAATAGCTGAAGAGTGGGGGGCAAAAAGATGGGGCCAGACTCTTTTCAGTGGTTCCCAGCAAGAGAACAAGGGGCAGTGGGCACACACTGGAACCCAGGATGTTCCATCTGAAGATGAGGAGAAAATTCTCTGCTGTGACATTGCTGGAGCTCTGCCCCAGGCTGCCCAGAGAGGTTTTGGAGTCTTCTTCTCTGGAGAGATTTTAAACCTATTCTGAGATTCAGGGATTTTGACCTCAGTTCCCAGCACTTGATGCTTTCTCCACGTGGATCAAAAGTGCTGCTCACCCAGCGAAGAACAAACACATCGCTGAGCTCTTACAGCTCTGGAGGGGTTGCCTGTCCAGGATGTGGCACAGCACAAGTGGGTGATGCTTCCTTCCCCTGAAATTTTATGGCTGAAGCTATTTGATCAGATCAGTCAACCATCCATCCCTTGCCCAAATACAGCTGATTCCTGTTAGAACTCCCTGATGGTGACTGCCCTTCCCCAGGCATGCCCCAGGAACAGGCTCAAGTTAAGCATATGGTTTAGGAAAGGTGTTGACTTGCTGGAAGGTGTCCAGAGAAGGGCAACAAAGCTGGGGAGGGGTCTGGAGCACAGCCCTGTGAGGAGAGGCTGAGGGAGCTGGGGTTGCTTAGCCTGGAGAAGAGGAGGCTCAGGGGAGACCTCATTGCTCTCTACAACTACCTGAAGGGAGGTTGTAGCCAGGTGGGGGTTGGTCTCTTCTCCCAGGCAACCAGCACCAGAACAAGAGGACACAGTCTCAAGCTGTGACAGGGGAGGTTTAGGCTTGAGGTAGGGAGAAAGTTCTTCACGGAGAGAGTTGTTAGCCATTGGAACATGCTGCCCAGGGAGGTGGTGGAGTCACCATCCCTGGAGGTGTTTAGGAAGAGATTGGATGAGGCACTTGGTGCCATGGTTTAGTTGATTAGATGGTGTTGGGTGATAGGTTGGACTCGATGATCTCAAAGGTCTTTTCCAACCTGGTTTATTCTATTCTATTCTATTCTATTCTATTCTATTCTATTCTATTCTATTCTATTCTATTCCATTCCATTCCATCCCATCCCATCCCATCCCATCCCATCCCATCCCATCCCATCCTATCCTATCCTATCCTATCCTATCCTATCCTATCCTATCCTATCCTATCCTCATTCTATTCTATTCCATTCTATTCTATTCTATTCTATTCTATTCTATTCTATTCTATTCTATTCTATTCTATTCTATTCTATTCTATTCTATTCCATCCCATCCCATCCTATCCTATCCTATCCTATCCTATCCTATCCTATCCTATCCTCACCTATTCTATTCTATTCTATTCCATTCTATTCTATTCTATTCTATTCCATTCCATTCCATTCCATTCCATTCCATTCCATTCCATTCCATTCCATTCCATCCTATCCTATCCTCACCTATTCTATTCCATTCCATTCTATTCCATTCTATTCTATTCTATTCTATTCTATTCTATTCTATTCTATTCTATTCTATTCTATTCCATTCCATTCCATTCCATCCTATCCTATCCTATCCTATCCTATCCTATCCTATCCTATCCTATCCTATCCTAACCTATCCTATCCTATCCTCACCTATTCTATTCCATTCCATTCCATCCTATCCTATTCTATCCTATTCTATTCTATTCTATTCTATTCTATTCTATTCTATTCTATTCTATTCTATTCTATTCTATTCTATTCTATTCTATTCTATTCCATCCTATCCTATCCTCACCTATTCTATTCTATTCTATTCTATTCTATTCTATTCTATTCTATTCCATCCTTTCCTTCAACCATCTCACCAAATCCATCCCCTCTGAGGTGCCCTTGGGCACCCACATGGATGGCAGCCAACTGCAGAGGAAGGGCAGCTAAAACCCATTCTGCAAACCAGTGCCTTGGATGCTAATAAAAGCAACTTCCAACAGAAACCCCAACGAAACAGAAAGAGAGGGAAGCGAGGAGATCCCCCTCCCCCTCCCCCAAATCATTTACATTTCTATGCAATATGAAATTGTGCTTTTGGAGAAAAAGAGGGGAAAGGGGGGGGGGGGGGGAGTGGAGAGAAAAAAGGCAATTTGTAAACTTCAGATAGCAGCAAATTCCTTGGGTTTTTTGACTACAAGACCAGCTTTGCACATGCACTGAAAAGAAAGGAGGGGAGAAAATAACCCCCGGAGCATCCTGCCCACTGCATTAGCTTTTAAAATAAAAGCCATTTATATATAAATGTTGGCTTCTTTCCCAGCCTCTGTAGAAAAGCTTTTCTATATTAAATGCTACAATGAATTAAATTAGCCATAATGATTTCTTTGTGAATGGAAACCCTTCTTCCTGTGTGACATGGTTTTGATCATTCTCGATTATTGTTGTGTTTCTCCCCCTGCCTCGCTGCGAGCCGCGCTCCTCTCTCGAGCCAGGGCGTTTGTTTGCTCTGCTGTTTGCACAGTGCAATGCAATGGCTGTTTGCACTCCTTCAGGAAAGCAAAGTGTGGCCATTCCAGCAGGGCTGAGGGCTGGGAGCCCTGGGCCAGGCCCGCTCTCACCTGCTGGCAGCAGGGTCTGACGGCCTTTCGAGCTCCTGTGGTCAGGCGCCAAGAGCCAGCAGTCCTGAGGTAATGGGGAAATTGCCTCCTCCTCCTCGCACCCCCTCACAGCCAAAATCATTCATGGAATCGTAGAATTGTCAGGGTTGGAAGGGACCTCAAGGATCAGCCAGTTCCAACCCCCCTGCCATGGGCAGGGACACCTCACACTACAGCAGGTTGCTCACAGCCACATCCAGCCTGGCTGCAAACACCTCCAGGCAGGAGGCTTCCACCACCTCCCTGGGCAACCTGTGCCAGTGTCTCACCACCCTCATGGGGAAGAACTTCTTCCTAACATCCAATCTGAATCTACCCATTTCTAGTTTCGTTCCATTCTCCCCCAGACCTATCACTTCCTGACACCCTCAAAAGTCCCTCCCCAGCTTTCTTGTAGCCCCCTTCAGATACTGGAAGGCCACAATTAGGTCTCCTCGGAGCCTTCTCTTCTGCAGACTGAACAGCCCCAACTCCCTCAGTCTGTCCTCATTCCCCTGTGAGCCACGGCCACTCCTTGCCCTCTATTTGCCACGCAGGCATTCAGCATTCAGCTCCACCTCTTATTATTTTCACAGAATCACAGAAACATTCAGGTTGGGAAAGAACCTCAGGAGCACCAAGTCCAACCCAGGACCCTACTCTACAAGGTTCACTCCTAAACCAGATCCCCAAGCACCACATCCAAACCACCTTTGAACACCTCCAGGGTTGGGGACTCCACCACCTCCCCAGGCAGCCTGTGCCAATGCCTGACCACTCTTGCTGTGATGTCCAATCTGAACCTCCCCAGTCATAGCTTGAGGCCGTTCCCTCTTGTTCTATCACTGATTACCTGGAAGAAGAGACCAGCACCAGCCTGTCCACAAGGTCCTTTCAGGTAGTTGTAGGGAGCAATGAGGTCTCCCCTCAGCCTCCTCTTTTACAAACCAGACAGCCCCAGCTCCTTCAGTTGCTCTTCATCGCATTTATTCCCCAACTTCCTCGACCTCCTCTGCATTTTCTCACTGTGGTGGCACCTGGTCTTGCTCTCCCCAGGTCTCAGAGGTGCTTTGCTGCAGCCTTGCTCACACCCCCAGCTGCTGGGTGCTGCAGAGTGGGGCAGGTGGCAGCGGGGTTCCCCAGGAGCGGCGGTGGGGTGGTCACTGCTGAGCGGAGTGCTCCCGCTGGGGACAGGCAGCCTGCACATCACTGGGAAGGAAAATTAGGTCACATTTCTGGTTTGAAGAGTCTGGCTGGCGTCCCATTTATTTTGGATCTCTCCTAACAAGTGACAGGCTTCTATTTTCCTCCCACCTCATTTCCTTTCCTGTTTCTTGGGGGCTTTTTTTAGAGCTTTCCTCCTTTCAGCCCCCCTCTTTTTCCTCGAAACCAGGAGGAGCAGTGAGGGGACAAGGCTGAGGAAAGCTGGAGAAGTCCACAGCCTTCTGTGCTCAGCCTGGCAGAGCTTTTCCTTGACCCTGGGGCTGTGCCCAGCCTCGGCTGGAGCTGTCTGCTGGAGCTGCTGTGCTGCAGCTGTGAAGAGGCTTTCAAAAATCAGCTAGAGGAGCAGAAACCCAAGGAGAATACATCCTTTACATGTCTGTCTGTCCATTGACTCTGGTAAAAGCCATCTTGTGTCCCCTCTAGCAAAGCTGTGTCATCAGAGTCAGAGAGTCCTGATCCTGAATCATGGTTGGAAGTACAAGATCCCAACCAGCAATGCCTTCAAGATGTTGGGAGTTGGGTAGGGTTGCCTGGATGTTGCCTCCAGAGTGGGTTGTGTGCCAGGGATGCCTCCATGAAGAAGCTCTGGCATCTTATGGGATAAGAAATCTTTTCTGCTGCTGCTTCTGAGCATCCTGGGCTGCACAGAGCTGAGTTGAGCCAAGCCAAGCCATGCCAGACAGACTCAGAGACACCAGAGCCGTCCCACTCCCTTTCTGAAGAGCCCTGCTGATTGCACCAGTTCAGGGTCTCTGGCTGCAACCAGGCAAGCCTGAAGCCACCGTCAAACCATTCCCCACAGTACAAGGCAGCCCATGGCACAGCCTGTCCCTGATTCATCTGGGAACCCATTCCAGTTCCCCAAGAAGCCTCGGCAGGATTTGTTTGGTTTTATCCCTGCCATTCATCCCTAATTTGCTTTTGCTGGATTTAATTTCACCCTTCCTCTCCAAGCCCCTTGAGCAACTCCTCTCTTGTCTCACTTTGTGTCATCAGATGTTCTTGGGCAACTGTGAGAGCCTTGTCCTCCCGACGCCTCCCTCCGCCCGGCCGCAGAGGCTCCTCCCGGCCGGGAGACCTCCCGGGGCAGCCGCGTCTCAGGGCGGTTCAGCACGGCCACGGCTCAGTGGCTAATAAATCAAACCCTGCATTACAAATTAGGCAAAAGCCACTTGAAGCTGGAGGTATTTCAACTTCTTCCTTTTTCCCTTCTTTTTGGTTTGGGAACTCGGTGCTGGAATGTGTCTTGCTGGGGGAAGAGAGGAGAGCTGGGCTTGGTGGGTTGCCACCTCCACGCGTGCTACGTGTGCACAGCCTCTGTTTGTCTGCAGCAACGTGAGCCTGAACATCTGATATGCCACTGCAATCTGGGTTTCCTAGGCAATGTTTTATCTCCCATCTTGGTGCTCAGCATAATGAACATTTTTGTTCCTGCATAAACAGCACCTGAAAGAAATCCCCCCGCCCCCCACCCCGCTTCGAGCAGAGCCTCAGCAAATGGAGGGAAAACTGCCTGGCTGCTGAGAATCCCCTCAGGACCTTCCCTCAGGATGGGGATTGGCCAGCACTCCTGAAAGGACAGGCTGCCAGCTCTGGCAGGAGTCGTCAGGTAATTGAGGAGTGAGTAAGAGGTGGTTGCATCAGTTCCTTGGGGGAGCTGGGGATTGCCTAGGTGGGAACCGTTCTCGGGTCGGAGTTCCTGCTGCCATTCACAAGGTCTGTGTGAATGTGCAGGCGTGGGTACAGCTCAGCCCTCGGAGAGGAGGGCAAGAAATGCTCCTGGGTTTGAGCTGTGCTTGAAGGAGGGTTGGGTTGACATCACTGAGATTGTTGACGTTGCTTCTCACCTCGCTGCCGAAGGAGGGATGGGTCTGGGACGCTGGAAGGAAAAGGCACTAAAGGAAGGGAGCTGCTGGCTGTGGTTCCCTAGAGCAGATCATTCCTCTGATGGGTGGATCTCCAGAGGGCCCTCTCTGGAGTGCATTGTTTTGTTATTTGTGCTCTTCTCACGCATAACCTGGGGCTCACCAGCTTGTCCCCTGCTCATGTGGCTCAAAGCTGTGGCCTGGCTGATGCTCATCTTTCAGGAGCAGCCACATGTAGAGCAGCAGGACGTGAACAGACAGGCAGACACCCCTAGCATAAAGCCATTTAGGTGTAGTGTGGGGTTCAGCAAGGGTATTTGACCCTTCTGCAGGGTAAAGGAAGCCCAGTGTCCCAAGAGCTCCATTGCAATCACTACTGGCAGGTTGCCCAGGGAGGTGGTTGAGGCCCCATGCCTGAATATATTCAAGGTGAGGCTCAACAGGGCTCTGGGCAGCCTGATCTAGTGAGGATGCCCCTGCTGATTGCAGAGGGGTCTGGACTGAATGATCTCTGGAGGTTCCTTCCAACCCAGCCCATTCTGTGAATTCAGGCAGAGAAATGCAGGCAGGTGAAGGATCTCACCGTGGCTCACAGACCGAGACAAGGCCAGAAGGTTCCTGCCACTCAAGGAGTGTCAAGGACAAGCTCAGGCTCACACAGAATCAATCACCTAGAACCAGGTCCCACCACTCTTTGTTGTTTAGACGCCGGGGTGCCATGCCCAAGGAGATCTCTGCAGCTCCCCAGCCCCACTCACTTCCCAGCTAACCCAAAAGAGATGGGTCCCTGCTGAGACTCCGGATCGGTGTGGAAAGCAAGCCAAGGTGTGATGATCATTTGCTGTGGGGCACTGCATTGTCCTCAGAGCTTTCATTTAGGTGATTTAAGGTCCTTTTATTTAGTTATAGCCCATTTACAGTTGTGGAGTGGCTGTGAACCAAGACGCTGGGCTCTGCACATATCGACAGAGCTGATCAATTGCCAGCTTTCTGGGGTTATGATGTGGATCAGCAGGAATGAAAACCCATCTTTTTCCCTCCTAATTAGGTGCTTCATTTGGCTCTGCAGGCACACACAGGGTTTTGGTGGCAGGGCTGATGTTTCCAGCTCACCAAGGCAATGACAGGGGAAGCAAAGCCTAGGAGGGAGCTGAGGGAGGCACAGAATTAGGGGAAACCCCCACGTTTGCATCTCACCCCCAAACACATTGGTCTAAGGTTAGATTTAGCCAGAGCTTCATGCTGGCAAGGGACCCTGTGGAAACCTCCTGCTCTAGCAGCAGCTGATGTCCAACCGGGTTGCTGGCACAGAAAGCACCAAGCGCCTGGGCACTGACTAGGATGGGGGTGTTGAAGAAGGAGCTGGAGGTGGTAGGAGGTGGCTGGATGTGGTGATGCTCCTCTTGCAGTCCCCTGAGCACTTGCCATCACGCCAAGGGAGAGCCAAGAGGGAACAATGCATAAAGGAGGCAGGTGGGGAGCAATCTGGGAAGATGAAAGAGCAGGGAAAGGGTGGGGAGCTCCAGTGTGCACTGGAGCCTGACCTGGAAATGGGCAGGGAGGAACCTGTGCATCAGCCAGCAGGCAGAAAGAATCCTGTGCTCAAGGAACACCTGAGCAGCAGGAATGCAGCGTGCTCCTTGTGGGGAGATTGGAAGCCAAAACACCAAGAGGAGCAAATGAGTTCCATAATTCTTCCCTCCAGACTATCTCACCATCACCTGAGAGTCTTTCATTAATTCAGCTGCTTTCAAAAGCAGGATACAGAGGTCCTGTCATCCATCAGTCTGTACTTGGCATTGCAGGCTGAGGCAGGCAGAGCTGGGCAGGTTAGGTGTGGAACAGGCAGCTCTGGACAGCTCTTCTGCTCTCCCTCTGCTCGGTTAACCAAAGGCTCGTCTGACTCCATGGCTTTGAGCCCAAAGCTTCTGTGGGAGGACAGTGATCAGCCAGTGATGCTGAAGCAGGGATGGATTTCCAGGGCCTTTGGATACCCTTGAAATGCTGATGTCAGCCTCTGCCCCCTGGTGCACACTTCCAATAGTCTCATTTGTCCCATTCTGTGCTGGATCTTAAGTGCGAAGGTAGATCCAGGTGCCACCATCCTCATTAGAGCAACCAGAGCCTTTCTCCCAGTAAGATAGACTTCAGGCATCAGTCTTAATCTGTACTCTAATACCACCTCTCATGCCTGCAGACCCAGAGGTCCTGATGGTTTTGCCATGGGAGAAAACAAACCCCTCTGGAGTGAGCCCTCTGAGCTGGTTCTCCAGGCACCCCTTGCATGGCAGGCTGAGGCACTCACAGCTGGGTGAGAAGCAATGGATAGCAGGGGCCACACAGAGGCACACCTGCTTCACTGGAGCTGGGATCAGCACCTGTGGCCCTAGTGAGGCCACATCTGGAGTACTGGGTTCAGTTCTGGGCTCCACAGTTCAAGAGAGACAACTACTGGAGAGTCCAGTGGAGGCTGCAAGGATGCTGAAGGGCAAGAAGCATCTCCTTGAAGAGGAAAGGCTGAGAGCCCTGGGGCTGTTCAGCCTGGAGAAGAGCAGCCTGAGGGGATCTGATCAATGCTCAGCAAGAGCTAAAGGGTGGGGAGCAGAAGAATGGGGCCAGACTCTTTTCAGTGGTGCCCAGGGACAGGGCAATGTCACAGGGCAAGGGGCACAACGGGCACAAACTGGAACCCAGGAGGTTCCATCCAAGCATGAGGAGAAACTTCTCTGCTGTGAAGCCTGCCCAGGGAGGTTGTGGACTCTTCTTCTCTGGAGAGATTCCAAACCCACCTGGACATTGTGATCCTGGGCAACCTGCTGGGGGTCACCATGCTCTAGCAGGAGTCTTGGGCTAGATGATCCCCAGAGGTCTCCTTCAACCCCCCACCATGCTGGGATTCTGGGATTCTATGTGAAACAGTTGGAATCCAGCTGCAATTCACAGAACCACAGAATTCTTTCAGTTGGGAAAGACCTTTAAGAGCACTGAGTCCAACCAACCATTGTCTAACTCTTCCCTATCTAACAACCTGGACCTCGCAGTTGCTTTAGCTTTGGGAATTAGAAACTTCAGAACTGAGATTAGAAACCCAACAAAAAAAAAATTGTAAGGCCCTCAGCCAGGACCTCAGAGGAAGATTTCCATCCAGGAGCAGTTCCTTGCAGCACCACAAGCTCCGTGCTTTCAACCAGAGGTGGCAGAACTTGAGGCAGGGCAATGTCCTGAGGTTAGGGACATCTGAGCCTCCCAGGAGGCAGCTGCTCCAGGGCTGAGCTTACAGCCTGGCTTTCCAAGGCTGTCCTCCTTTGGGAAGTGGCTGCTCTAAGACTGTAAAGGGAGGAATATGGTGGGAAGCTGGAGGCTCTGCTGTCTTCCTTGCAGGTCAAACTCAGAGTCTACGACCCACCGTGGCAGAGTTAGAGCAGTCAGTGCTGGGAAGCGTTGGACTCAGCGGAGCCCAAGCGCTATCTGTCTCTCCCTACTCCAGCATTCTGCAGCAGCAGAAGCTTTTTGCTGAGCAGTACCAAATGCAGCAGACTGTGGCAGCCCCTCTGCAGATTGCTGTCAGCCTGGCACCCTCTGGCAAAGGTGTGGGGTCAAAAGCAAGGGGAGCACTGTCGTGTCCCCCCCGCCTCCCCTTCTCTGCTCTCCAGCACGGAGATAGGCTGAGAGGTAGCACAGGAGAAGCTGCTGGGGCTCTTGTTCTTGCTTCCCTCTGGGTTTTTTTTCCTAACCATCTTCCAGATGCTGCAGAATCCCCAGATGCAGCCACAACAAAGTCCTTGCATTTTTAACTTTAAAAAAAACATAATTGGGTAAGTGAGAATAATGACTAAACAATGCAATAAATCATGTCTACACCTGGCCTGGAAATGGGGGAGGGTGGTGCAGGGAGAAGTGTTTCTTCCCTCATTAGTGAACAGAGCTGAAACATCGACACAAAACACTCCCAGAGTCAGCAAATCTGTTCCAGCCTCTGCCAGCGACCCCCCATCCCCCTCCAGCCCACCCCATAATGTGTGTGCTCCAGCCTCAGAGACACAGAGCAGGGAGTCACACCCCTGGGGCTGAACAGCCCGGGGGAGAGAGGGCTGTGGCGCCGAATCACACAACCCATGGAATGGTCTGGGTGGGAAGGGACCTTTACAGCTCGTCTAGGCCAACCCCCACTGCCGTCAGCAGGGACAGCTGCAACTCGAGCAGGTTGCTCAGAGCCCCAGACAGCCTGACTTGGAATGTTTCCAGCAGTGCAGCATCCACCACCTCCCTCAGAAACCTGGGCCAGGGTCCCACCATCCTCAGCATGGAAGATTTGCTCCTTATAGCTGATCTAAATCTGCCTCTTTTAGTTCAAACCTGCCACCCCTTGTCCTTTCACAGCAGACCCTGCTAAAAATCTGTCCCCAGCTTTCTCACAGGGCCCTTTAAGCACTGAGAGGCCACCAGAAGGTCTCCCTGGAGACTTCTCATCTCCAGGCTGAACAACCCCAACTCACAGCAGAGGGATTCCAGCCTTTGGATCATTTTTGTGGCCTCCCCTGGACATGCTTTGACAGGTCCATGTCTGCTGTGCTGAGGACCTGCAGACCTGCCCCCAGCACTCCCAGGTCCATGTTGCATTCCCCTGCCTTTTCTGGGGTCTTAGCTGCCCACCCTTTGCTGCCCATGGCCCCCCTCCATGACTGTGCAGGACAAAAGGAAAGAATTTGGTTGGTTTGTTTCTCAGCTGCTTGCAAAGGGAGCTGGAGGAGGGTGGCAGATCCTTCTGCTGCAGGATCAGGGGTGCTTCTAGCTGGCAAGGTCTCAGGCTGAGGAGCTCCAGGCAGAGATGTCAGCACTGTAGCTTTCCTTGTCTCCTGAAGATGACTTTTGCCTTTTACTGAATAGGTGCTGAAAGAGGGAGGGAAGGAAGTGACAGCCAGAGGGGCAGGAGGGACAGAGCAGGGGGAGCTGTGACACCCTTGTCATGCCCAGAGCTGTGCCCCACACCCCACAGAGACACTGAATCACAGAATGTGTTGGGGGAAGGGGGTGAGAAGGACGGTGCAGCAGAAGGAACAATGGCTTGCACAGGTCATCTGCAAGGGGAAGCCCACCTGTGCCTCTCCAAAGAGATATCTCCATGCCCAGGCCCTGGGCCAGGCTTGCTCCAATGCTCTGCTGACATATTCCTCCAAGCTCCCAGGTTTATCTGCTCACTCCAAGTGAGATGCTTATCTGTCCAAGCCTCTTCAAGCTGACAGATGCTCTTATCTCTGCTGCTCTCTGTGCTGCAGAGGCTGGGGAGTTTGTGGCATCAGTGCAAGGCGATGTGTTGGATCTGTATTTCTCACTCTCCTTTGTCCAGCCCTGTCAGCCCACAGCCTTTGCAGAAACTTGGGGCCACTGCTGTGGGGGGGGAGTGGAGCCTTCTTTTCCAGCAGCCTTCTTTCCAGCAGCCTTTGCCTATCATGGGACACATCCCAGCCAGGGCAGAAAGTGGTCCATGGGCACATTAAGGCCGTAAGACCTATTAGACCCATGCCTAAAACAGCTGCAGTGAAAGCTGAAAGTTGGGCTCCTTCATCCCTACTCTTGTTTCAATGCTTTGTTCCTGCTCAGCTCTGATCTTAGCTGAAGCTCTCCAGGTTCTGTGACTTTGTCTCCTGACCTTCCCTGCGTCCTCAAGGCTGCTGGAGGGGCTGAGTGCTTGTGTCCACCTGCAGGTCCTGGGAGCTGCAAGGGAAAATGTAAACATAATTGAAAGTAGTAATTGAGACTCAGAGCAGCACTGATGAGAGAATCTTCTCCTCGGCCTGCCATTAATCATCAGGAAATAAAGACCTTTATGGTCTCTGTAATTATGGCCTAAACACAACGCAGAGAACATTCCTACCGTGAAGCACATCCTCAAAGCTCTCGTGCCTCCACCTGCTTCCCTTAAACCCAACTTTCCCAGACTTTGGCCACACAGCAGATGCAGAAGCAACTTTCCAAGGCACAGCTTCTCCTCTAACCTCAAAAGAGTTGAAATTCTCCCAGTTCCTCAGCAGATCTTTGCCTCATTAAACCCTCCTCTGACCACCGGTGATGGCACGGTTCACGTTGGGGCAGGCTGCCCTCCCCACCTGCCCACAGTGACCTGGGCACCCACATCTGGCCTGCATCAGGAATGGTGTGGCCAGCAGGAGCAGGGAAGTCATTCTGCCCCTGTACTCAGCATTGGTTAGGCCACACCTTGAGTCCTGTGTCCAGTTCTGGGCTCCTCAATTTAAGGACATTGAGACTCTTGAACGTGTCCAGAGAAGGGCAACGAGGCTGGGGAGGGGTCTGGAGCACAGCCCTGTGAGGAGAGGCTGAGGGAGCTGGGGTTGCTTAGCCTGGAGAAGAGGAGGCTCAGGGGAGACCTCATTGCTCTCTACAACTACCTGAAGGTGGGTCTTGGTCTCTTCTCCCAGGCACCCAGCACCAGAACAAGAGGACACAGTTGCAAGCTGCACCAGGGGAGGTTTAGGCTGGAGGTGAGGAGAAAGTTCTTCACTGAGAGAGTTGTTAGCCATTGGAATGTGCTGCCCAGGGAGGTGGTGGAGTCACCATCCCTGGAGATGTTCGAGGGGGACTGGACGTGGCACTTGGTGCCATGGTTTAGTAGTCATGAGGTGTAGGGTGACAGGTTGGACTTGATGATCTTTGAGGTCTCTTCCAACCTTATTGATTCTATGATTCTATGATCTCCTCCATGACCCTTTGTAACCAGAATGGTTGGAGAATGAAGCATTTTAACAGCAGATCTCCAAAGAGAATCACAGAAAACATTTGGTTAGAAGGCACCTTCAAGGTAATCTAGTCCAACTTTTGACCAGGCACTGAAGGGTTAACAGTAAACCATGTCTCATGTTGATAAAGATGTGACTGTTTGGAGGACAGAGCCAGGCTCTGCTCAGGGATGTCCAATGACAGGACAAGGGGCAGTGGGTGCAAGCTGGAGCAGAGGAGGTTCCATGTAAACATAAGAGAAAACTTGTTCCCTATGAGGGTGCCAAAGCCCTGGAGCAGGCTGCCCAGGAGGGTTGTGGAGTCCTTTCTCTGCAGACATTCCAAACCCACCTGGATATGTTCCTGTGTGACCTGCTCCAGGTGCTCCTGCTCTGGCAGGGGGGTTGGACTGGATGAGCTTTGGAGGTCTCTTCTTCTAACCCCTAATATTCTGTGGTTCTGTGCTACCCTAAGCTCCAGGTCTGCACTCTGCTTAAACACCTCCAGGGATGGTGACTCCAGCGCTGCCCTGGGCAGACCATTCCATGGTTTGACAACTCATTCAATGAAGAAATATTTCCTACTATTCAGCCTGTACCTCCCCTGGTGCAGCTTGGGACCATTTCCTCTGGTCCTGCCACTTGCCACCAAGAAGAAGAGGCTGCCCCGCTCCTCGCTGCAGCCTTCCTCTGGGTAGCTGTAGAGAGTGATGAGGTCTCCCCTCAACCTCCTCTCCTCCAGACTGAAAAACCCCAGCTGCCTCAGATGCTCCTCATAGGACATCCAGGTTCCCAGCTGCAGGAAGGAGCTGGGTGGTGAGAGGCAGAGATAACTCCATGTTTTCTGAGGTGGCTGGAGAGCCTTCAGCAACGTCTCTCTCACAGAGCAATGTGTTGCTGTGTCTATTGTATTTGTAAGCTTGTTAGTTGATTAGCCACACTCCAACGCTGGCAGAGAGATTCTTGCTCTGAGTGGCTTCAGCAAGAGCCTGGAACAATAAGATGCACCCAGACTGAGCTTTTAAATGGATAATTAATTGTTCCAGCGTGTAAAGTTTCTGTGCAAGGGTCCTGGTGAATCAGAGTTCTTTTAAACATCACAACTGAGCAGCCACACAGAAAGCATGGGCTGGATTTGAACCTGCTTTAAGAGAGAGGAGGGGAAATGAAGGAACGGTAAGGTCTGGACGTGAACGGGGCAAGGAAATGGGGCCAGTGGCAGCAGCAGCAGAGGTCTGGAAGGGCTTTCTGTGCCAGGAGTGAAAGAGCATTATGCAGAGCTTAACTCCCCATGGATAATCATGCTGTTGAAGTTCGTGCTCCCACCCTGGCTCCCTCCTTCCAGTAACACCCAGAAGTGGCACTCAGAGACTTGAACTGTGAGTACAGGGTGGTGCAAACAGCACCTTGGGATAGGCTGGATGTAATGACAGACCTTGCAGCGTTGATGGTGTTCTGAGAGCTCCTGACAGTGCCTCCTGGACAGTGCCTCCTGGACAGTCTCAGCAGCCAGTTCCTTGGCAGATGGGGGTGAATGGATGTTGGCCCCAAGGAGGTACAGGGCAGAGATGCTGAGCTCAGGGAAGCTGCACCACAAAGGGCCCAGGCTGCAGGAGAAGTAGCCTCAGCTCCCACCCTACTGAACTGGCACCATGATCCTGATTCCCTCCAGGATGGAGGGAAATCAATCAAAGACAGAGGGAGGGAAATCAATCAAAGACAGAGCTGAGACAGAATGGGATAGGATAGGATAGGATAGGATAGGATAGGATAGGATAGGATAGGATAGGATAGAATAGAATAGAATAGAATAGAATAGAATAGAATAGAATAGAATAGAATAGAATAGAATAGAATAGAATAGAATAGAATAGAATAGAATAGAATAAACCAGGTTGGAAGAGACCTCTGAGATCATTGAGTCCAGCCTCTCACCCAACACTATCTAATCAACTAAACCATGGCACCAAGCACCCCATCCAGTCTCTTCCTAAACACCTCCAGTGATGGTGATCCACCATCCCCTTGGGCAGCACATTCCAATGGCCAATCTCTCTTCCTGGGAAGAACTTCTTCCTAACACCCAACCTAAACCTCCCTGGTGCAGCTTCAGACTGTGTCCTCTTGTTCTGGTGCTGGTTGCCTTCTCTCTACACGCTCCAGCATCTCACTGGCCTTCTGGCAGGGCCTGTTTCTGGCTGCTCCCTGCGTGTTTTGGGTGGCTTTGGCCACGCCAGGAGCAGCAGTGCACCCATGCAGGTGTCTGCACTCGCAGCCCCCAGGTGCCTGGGCACATGCTCACACATACATTAGCAGCAGACACATGCTAAGCACACACACACACACGCATATTAATCACTCTCTCCTCTGTCTGTCTCTCTCTCTCTGTGTTTTTTTTTTCCTCTCCTGAGCTGAAAGCCAGGGGAGATTTAGCTGATCACAGCCAAACGCGGGGTACAAAGCGGACTTCAATGGAGCCCCGGTATAATGGCAGATTACATTAGAGAGAACAGACAGACGTGTCCTTGTCATCCCAGGTTAATATGACTATAGATTAATGCTGTAGCTGGTGATTGTTATGGAAATCCCCCCATTTAGCTCCTTCCTAAAGCATTGACAGTTCTAGCCTCGGATTGGAGCAGGGGTGGAACTTGTTAATGGATTTCATTTTCCTGCAGGAAGCCAAAGCATTTAAAGGGAGAGGGAGCGCGAATGTGCTGACTTTCTGGAAGGGTTCCAGCCTGCATTGAGTCAGCCTGGACATTTAATCCCTTGTTCAGATCCAAAGCGATGCAAAGAGCCACGTTGGTCTTGCTTCTCCGGGAAAAAAAAAAAAAAAAAAAAACAAGGGAGGAATTTCGGCTGGGGGAAGTCAGGTTTTGTGGGGTTAGGCCCTCTCAAAACCTCTCCTGACCTGGGTACTGAATGTCTCGGGCAGTCGCCGGTCCCCTACGCAGCCACACGTCCCGCACCTGCAGCAGGGATGCTGCTGTCAGGGTTGGTTGATCGATGCTGACTCAGGGACTGTCGCTGCCGCCGTCCCTCTGCTTTGATGTCAACCTGTAGCTGCCGTGTTTGTTTGCTCGCCTTTCCCTGGCCAGGTGGGAATGCTCTGAGTCCCAGCAGTGCCACTCAGCTGAGCCACTCTCTCCCTCCCTGGTGCTCCTCCTCTTTCATCACTGTTCCCTAGAGCAACAGGAAAACAGCCAACTGCTCCTGAGCAAGCCCAGGATCTCACCCTTATATCCCTACCCCGATGAGTGATTTAGGGCTCAAACCGTGACTCCTGGGGCAGTGGGGACACACTCTCCAAGCCCTCAGTGAAGACGAGCTCTGGCACAGCAGAGGGGTAGCTGGGGCACAGTCACTCCAAATTCAGCTTTGCTTCCAGGTATTTTTGTTATGTTCAATGCCACTGTCATCTCTCCCTTCCCCTCCCTGCTGCCTCTCTCTTGGAGGGATAATTAGTCTTTGCAAGATCATCCAAGGAGCAGAAGGTTGCTCTTTGGCTCTTTCAGCGCTATTTTTACTGCCTGCTGGGGAGATTCAGCAATACTTCATCACCCTCCAAAAGAGATGTAGCCCACCAGCTCCCTTCACCCCATTCTGCACAGGAATGAAGTCAACAGGAAGTGCCATGGCCTTTGTCACCGTGCTGGTTGTTACTGTCAGACCCAAACCCCACGTTTTAAGAGGCCCAGTGGAAGGTGGCTGTGAGCATCCAGCAGCAAAGGGAAATGAGGGGGTGCTTGCCACTCACAAAAATGATGCATTGAAATTGAGATTTACACCCAAAAAAACCCCATGTTTACAGAGAAAATGAGCCTGAAGGGAGACATTCTTTCTCTCTACAGCTCCCTGAAAGGAGGCTGGAGCCAAGTGGCAGTCAGTGTCTTCTCCCAAGCAACAAGAGATAAGACAAGAGGAAACGGCCTCAAGTTGTGCCAGGGGAGGTTTAGGTTGGACATGAGGAACAATTTCTACCCCAGAAGGGTTGTCAAGCCCTGGAAGAGGTTGCCCAGGGCAGCGGTGAAGTCCCCATCCCTGGAGGGGTTTCAAAGCTGTGTAGACATGGTGCTGAGGGACGTGGTTCAGTGGCGACCTGGCAGTGCTGGCTTGATAGTTGGACTCTATGAACTCGAAGGTTTTTCCCAACCAAACCCGGTTCTGTGATCTTTTAGGGGAACCCTGCTGTAAATCGGCGTTTCCAGAAGCCAGGACCGCGTTTAGCAGCAATTTCCTCCGTCCCCGGCACTCAGGATACCTGATCTCGACGGGAGCTTTGGGACGCTGCCGCAGCACACGCCGTGCATAGTAATAACGCTAACGAATCCTCCTTCCCTAATTAGTGCCGGTCCCGGGAGTTACACGTCCCCGCTGGCCCAAGCTCTGCTCAGTGCTGTCACAGTGGCTCTTCGCCCTTCAACCCGGCTCTCCTCTGCCCCGGTGGTAGGGGAGTTGCTGTGGAGATGCCTTGCTGGGGGGGGCGTGGGGGGTCCCCCACTTTGGAGCCTGCCTTCAGGTGGAGGAATAAGCAGCAGGAAGAGCAGATGAGAGTCCGGAGAGACAAAGCTGCTCTTCTCATGCAAATGTCTCTGGTGGTGCCGGGAATGCGGGGAGGGGGAGCACACAGGGGCTCTATGGCCCATAGAGACCCTCCATTGTTTCTAATTAATTAGCATGTTTTCAAAGCTTTCCACGAGTCATTAGCAGCTTTTTAAGGGCGTTTTGCCAAAGAGCATTTACATGGAAATCCCCTGAGATACTGTATATCCTTTGCAGGGTCTCACTGGAAGGTAGATTCTTCCCAGGGGAAACCAGCCCCGAGCTCCTTGTTTAATTTGGAGGGTTATTCGGAGCTCGGATCGGGGGGATTATGGTGTGCTCCAGGGTGAGGCTGACATTCCCGGCTGGCAGCCCGTCTCCTGGGGATGCAGGATAGCTCCCTGCTGCTCTGCGGCCCCGGATCCACCTCCCAGGGGCATGCAGGATGGGTCACTGCTGCTCTGCAGCCTCAGGTCCTCCTCCCAGGGCGATGCAGGGTGGATCACTGCTGCCCAGCAGCCCCAAGTCCTCCTCCCAAGGGGATGCAGGATGGGTCACTGCTGCTCTGCATCCTCCTCCCAGGGGGATGCAGGATGGGTCACTGGGTCTCTGGCCCAAGCACAGGAATTGAAGGAGCTCTTGCTCCAGGCGCTGGGCGGATGGATGCTTTTGTCACCTGCTCTCTGTAATTTCCCTATGATGGCTCTGATATGACCTGTGTGAAATCAGCTGAGGTGGAAAGAGAGGCCCCAGCTGAGCCTGGAGCAGCTCAGCATGATTTCCTGAAGATTTACAGGCTGAAGCCATCCATCAGGGTTTGATAGCCCGAGTTATCAAAAGCAGGTCTCTAAATCAGCATTTGGAGACACAAATAATCTGGCCTGGCCGTCTGAAGCCATGAGGTCCCTGCAGCACCACCCCACCGCTCCTCAATCAAAGACAGATTTAGGAGATGCCTTCCCACAGGCAGCTCAGACAGTGGCTACAGGTCCTGGTGGTGGTCTCAGGCCAGGAGGGATGCTCTGCCGTTAGATTAAGGTCATTCCAGGGTCTGGCTTTGCCCTCGTCACTTTCTGTTCTGACCCGGTGGCAACTCAAATGTTCCTTTCCTAAAAAGATAACAACAGGGACAGGCCCTCCTCATTTGCTCCCTGTGACAGGACAAGGATGAGGATGATTAGGGGACTGGAGCACTGCCTTATGAGGAGAGGCTGAGACCTGGGGCTTTTTAGTCTGGAAAAGAGAAGATTCAGAGGGGATTTAATCAATGTTTATAAATATCTGAGGGCTGGGGGTCAGGAGGGAGGGGGCAGGCTCTGCTCACTTGCTCCCTGGGATAGGACAAGGAGCAATGGAGTGTAAGCTGCAGCACAGGAGGTTCCACCTCAACACGAGGGGGAACTTCTTTACTGTAAGGCTCACAGAACACTGGAGCAGGCTGCCCAGAGAGGTTGTGGAATTTCCTTCTCTGGACACTTTCAAGGCCTGTCTGGATGTGTTCCTCTGTGACCTGAGCTGGATTGTATGGTCCTGCTCTGGCAGGGGGATTGGACTGGATGATCTCTTTGGGTCCCTTCCAACCCCTGACACCCTGTGAGCCTGTGATTCACAGAATCACCGAATCACCAAGGTTGGAAGAGACCTCAAAGATCATCAAGTCCAACCTATCACCCAACACCTCATGACTAAACCATGGCACCAAGAGCCACATCCAATCCCCTCTTGAACACCTCCAGGGACGATGACTCCACCACCTCCCCGGGCAGCACATTCCAATGGCAAATGACTCTCTCTGGGAAGAACTTTCTCCTCACCTCCAGCCTAAACTTCCCCTGGTGCAGCTCGGGACTGTGTCCTCTCGGTCTCAGTGGCATGCCCAAAGCCAGATTGCTGGACCCAGCTCCAAGAGGCACACCTTGTCATGCGAAGGAGGTTGCATTTTCACCTCTCCCCCGCGGGTGCAGGGCTTCAGCGTGGTTTGCCGTGCGGGCACGCGCCTGGGAGGCTCTCTGCCCTGTGATTTATGCCAGGGCTGGAGTTATAACTCACACTTCTGTTTAAGAGCTAAACACTCTAATAGTGGTGGCTATTACTGTCAGCACGTACCAGCCACGCTTCTGAGATCCAATCTAGCCCAGGCCGGCCTGCGTGATATCATCTGTGTGTTTGTCTGCCTGATGGAGCTGCCTTTATTTCTTCCCTCTGGTATATTGCTGTCTCAAGGACTGTTTTCCGAGCAACAATTCATGTCTCCCCCAGTCATCAACCAAAACAATCAGGCTCAATTTTGGGTTTTGGCAGAAATCAAATGCTAAATGAGATCTTGGAACCGTAAACAAGAGCGATGCAGACAAATCAGAGGGAATTCAGAGAGGAACAGCCCAGATGATGAAGGGGCAGGAGGGACTGGCTGATGGGGGAAGATTAAAATAAGTCAAGGCTTACAGCTTGGCTAAAAGAAGACTAATGGGGGGACATAACAGCTGTCTAGGGATATCCAAGGGGTGTAAACACTGAGAAGGGAGAAATATTGTCTGGAACGGTCCAAAAGCTAAGAATATAATACTGCCTGAAGGGAGGTTGTAGCCAGGAGGGGGTTGGTCTCCTCTCCCAGGCAACCAGCACCAGAACAAGAGGACACAGTCTCAAGTTGCACCAGGGGAGGTTTAAGCTGGAGGTGAGGAGAAAGTCCTTCACAGAGAGAGTTGTTAGCCATTGGAACGTGCTGCCCAGGGAGGTGGTGGAGTCATCATCCCTGGAGGTGTTCCAAAAGGAATTGGACATGGCACTTGTTCTTCCCCATGAGAGTGGTGAAGCCCTGGAATGGGTTGTCCAGGGAGTTGGTTGGGGCCCCGTCCCTGGAGGTGTTTAAGCCCAGGCTGGATGGGGCTCTGGCCAGCCTGATCTGGTGTGGGGTGTCCCTGCCCATGGCAGGGGTTGGAACTAGATGATCCTTGTGGTCCCTTCCAACCCTGACTGATACTATGATACTATGATACTGTGATACTATGATACTATGATACTTGGTGCCATGGTTTAGCAGTTGTGAGGTCCTGGGTGGCAGGTTGGACTTGATGATCTTTGAGGTCTTTCCCAACCTTATTGATTCCATGATTCTATGAATAGAGGCAATGAAACTCCACCAAGGGAAGCTCAGCCTCAACACCAGCACAGATCTTCCCCACTTCTACCATGGATTACATGGATTTTCCTAAGGAAAGTGGCAGAAGCAGTGCTGCTGGAGTGCTTGGGGCCTGCAGAGGAGAGCATCCCTTAAATAAGTAACTGGCACATTTTCAGCTCCATGCTATCCTTCCTCCCAACCAGCCGAGATGAATGAATAATCCGTGACCGATAGCTCACTCCAAGCATCTTGCCACTGACATTGCTCACAATCTGCTGGTGAATGGATCACACTTCCCTTCAGTTTATCTGATGCCTCACGTTACTCAGTTCAGGTTTTGGTGAGTGGTTTTGCTCCATGGGCTGAATGCTGCCGGTGCAACCCCCAGAGCCACGCTGGGCGGCAGTGGGAGGCTCAGCAGTCCGTCTCCTGCTCCAAATTCAGATGAATACAGCTCTTCCAAGCAGGAGGAATGGAAGGAGGCCACCAGAGGCTTGACTCTGGAAAAGAAGCCTTAGAATCCTAGAATGACAGAATCATAGAATCATAGTATCAGTCAGGGTTGGAAGGGACCACAAGGATCATCTAGTTCCACCCCCTGCCATGGGCAGGGACACCCCACACCAGATCAGGCTGGCCAGAGCCTCGTCCAGCCTGGTCTTAAACACCTCCAGGGATGGGACCTCAACCACCTCCCTGGACAACCCATTCCAGGGCTTCACCACTCTCATGGTGAAGAACTTCTTCCTCACACCCCTCCTTCAAAGGAGGAGAGTGGATGAGCAGAAGCAGAGTCTTTTACAACATGAAAGACACTTTTGAGGAGTTGTCAGGAGGTGTTAGGTATTAGGTAACAGGTTGGACTCGATGATCTCTGAGGTCTTTTCCAACCTGCTTGTTTCTGTGATTTTTTCCTTCTGGGTGATGCTGACCTTGCTGAGTAAGAGGGTCAAACCAACCTTTCTGAGCGAGAGGGGCCAAACCAACTCAGCCAAAGATGCTGGCTGAACCTTCTGGGCTGCTCCGTGGCTCTGGGTGCCCGCACAAAGACATGTGGTTCTCGTTCTGTGGGTCTGATACCCTGCTCTGACTCCTTCAAGTGGGCTCTGATGAGGAGTTGGTACTCTCTTAGGAACTCACACCCCACCTACACAGCCTGTACCCTGTGGGCCTTCATTTTCCAAGCCATTGGAAGAGAATAATTGGATGTCAGCACAGTTTCCATCCCCAGCTCTGTAATGGGCTTGTGGGTCCTTCTCTGGCTCTCTTTGGAAGCAAGAAGAGCCTGGGTGAGTCACTTGGTGCCATGGTTTAGTTGATTAGATGGTGTTGGGTGATAGGTTGGACTTGATGATCTTGAAGGTCTTTTCCAACCTGGTTAATCCTATCCTATCCTATCCTATCCTATCCTATCCTATCCTATCCTATCCTATCCTATCCTATCCTATCCTATCCTATCCTATCCTACCCTATCCTATTCCATCCTTCTATTCTATTCTATTCTATTCTATTCTATTCTATTCTATTCTATTCTATTCTATTCTATTCTATTCTATTCTATTCTATTCTATTCTATTCTATTCTATGCTATGCTATGCTATGCTATGCTATGCTATGCTATGCTATTCTATCCAAGCCTCGGAGAAATATTTCACCTGGGCTCAATTAATCAGCTTCCCACAAAAGCACTGACTGCTTTGATTGCCTAGGAGGACATGCAAGGTGGGCAACAAGAATTGCAACAGCAAGAGGTGGAGAAACATGGGGGACCCATAGATGTGTGAGTAGTGCCCAAGGCCTTGCCTGCAGCATGGTTTCTTCTTTCCTTATGTGGGTGGTGGTTGTTTTTTCCTGGTGCAGAACACAGCAGCCACAGCAGGGCACAAATGTGGGCAGAGCAGATTAAATTCAGCTGCAGCCCCACAGGCTTTTTGTTTTCCCTCTCAGGCTTTGGTTAGAACGGCAAGCTAAGCTGCAGGCAGATGAGCTGCTGAACAATTAATGCATGCCAGGAAGCAGCACTGCCTCTGCAACATGAGCTCTCTTTGGGGTGAGTCTGATGCTGTCAGGACACAGCCACACTGTGAAATGCTTTGGGATAAGAAACAAAGAAGAGCATGTTGTCCTAAGGCAGGGTGGAGGATGCAACATATGGCCAGGGACCACAGCGATGATAAACTTAGCTTTACCTCTGAAAAGGTAAAGCTTCTGCTGCACTGCCAGGTGTTGGCTAAATAATGAGTCAGGAGGTGGGCAGCCACCCCAAATCATCAGCTGTACCTCTTCAGTGCTCGTGGTCCTCCAAGCACCGTCTTGGGTGGCCCTGGAGCTGAGCTGGGAGGCTCCAGACAGACAATCCCACATCTCTGAATTGGTACCCATGGCTGATCCTGGCTCTCTCCTCCCCACACCTTTATCCTCCTTTGTTAACTCCTCCTCTTCACAGAAGGAGAAAAGCAGCGAGGAGTGGGGAGGCAAGGGGGAAGGGGGCTTTAAGCACAAGCTGGCAGGAATAACATTGAGCAAGACACTCAAACGTGCAGGAGAAACATTTGTCTAGGGCTTTTCACTAGACCATTTCAAAGGAAACTTGTAAGTTGCTGAGCTGTGGAAAGGCTCTGCTCTGGAGAGGACAGGTCATGATCTCCTCTCCCGAATGCAGCTGTAAATCTGGAGCAGCACGTCTGCAGCAAATGTAGTGCACAGGGATTTACAGCAGCCTGGCAGCCAGCAGGACGCTGCCCTGCTGCCCTCTGGTCTCAACCCACAAGCTCAACCCACTGGGGGTGAAACCAGAGGGTTTTCAGCCAAGCTGCCAGCACTAGGAGCACTGCTGTCCTCAGGAATAAAAATAGCAAGAGAAATCCCCTGGCCCCTGCCCAGTTCCCCAGGGATGAAGAGGGAGGTCTGGCTTTTGAAGAGAGGCTTGTCCCAGCCCAGCTCCTGTTGTGTCAGGAGCTCCTGCATTCCAGGTCCATGTGGGGATGTTCAGTCCATTGGTAGTGACACCTGTTTGTAGCATTTAGGAGCTGGAAAATGGGCTGGTTCCCTGGCACTGCTGGTCAGCAGGCAGCCAAAACCTCTTTGTCAAATAAACACTGGCCAGGATCCATCTGGAGTCCCACCAAGGTGTGCAGAGACCTTGTGGACCGGTTGGTCCAGACAGAAGCATAAGCAGGTCCCTGGGCTGTGTCTCCTCCAAGCACTGATGTCTGCTCCAGGCTGGGGTGTCATAATCCTCTCCACAGCCTTTGCAAAGGAGTTTCTTTGCTCTGCTTCATGCTCCTGTCCCTTTCCTTTCTCCCACCAGCTTTGTCCTTGCTGCTGCCAGGTTTGAGCTTCAGCACCTCTTGGCTCTTTCCCTGAGCCTACACAACTGCTTCCCTGTCCTGCCACAGGAGAAGAAGGAGGAAGGTTGTCCCTTCATCCCAACCATCACAGGCTCCCCTTTGACACCTGCTTTTCTTCCCTGAGTCAGGAACTTAACCAAAGACTCAGGAGCTGGCTCCATGCTGGCAGCACAGCTCAGGAACACCACAAGCTGCTGCTGCAGGCACCACTGATCCTGCTCCCACATGTCCCAGTGCTGGTCCCGGCCTGCCCCTGATGCTTGGCTTGGTCCTTCCTGACTTTCAAACTGGTCCTTCCTGACTTCCAGGCATCTGTCAGGATCTGCACTGTTATTTTTTCCCCTGTGTAAACAGGAGTCAGCCACAGCTGCTCACTTCAGCAGCCTCGGCTCTTTGCCACCTGTCACGCCAGCGCTGCGTGGGGATGCCACCAAGCATGGACCTCCCTGAGCCTCTCCCAGGTGAAGGTCACCCCAAGCAGATGCTGCTGTAAGGTGGGTGCCAGCTTCCCGGGGCCCATAACGCTGTTCCTGCTCCTCGAGCCGACGAGCTGAAACTTTTCAGGGGAAAGAATAACAAACAGGGAATCAGGAAAATTGAATCTGCCAGCCTGTGTTTTGGCCAAACAAACACTGCTGCAAGGGTGGCTGCCATGAGGGGCAATCCTGGGGATGCAGCTTGAGCTTCTGCTGCTCTGCAGCCTCAGGTTCTCCTCCCAGGGGGTGCAGGGTGGGTCACTGCTGCCTAGCAGCCCCAGGTTCTCTTTCCAAGAGGGTGCAGGATGGGTCACTGCTGCCTAGCAGCCCCAGGTTCTCCCCCAGAGGGGTGCAGGATGGGTCACTGTGGCTCTGCAGCTCCAGGTTCTCTTCCCAAGAGGGTGCAGGATGGGTCACTGGTGCTTGATGGTCTCTTGAGGCCCTTTTCAATCTCTAATGTACTGTGATACTGTAAATTCTTTCCTCTCCACCTGGTAGCTCCCTAGCTGGGGGAGTTGGGATGTGAATAGAATAGAATAGAATAGAATAGAATAGAATAGAATAGAATAGAATAGAATAGAATAGAATAGAATAGAATAGAATAGAATAGAATAGAATAGGTTGCAAAAGACCTCTGAGATCATTGAGCCCAACCTATCACCCAACACTATCTGATCAACTAAACCATGGCACCAAGCACCCCATCCAATCTCTTCCTAAACACCTTCAGGGATGGTGACTCCACCACCTCCCTGGGCAGCACATTCCAATGGCCAATAACTCCTTCTATGAAGAATTTGTTCCTGCTGCTGCTGGACATCCAGATGCTGTGCTTGGGATGTGAGGTGCTCCAAGCAGGCACAGCTTCCCAGCCCATTTATCCCCAGGGAGGTGAGAGCCCCTCGGTCGCTTTCTCCGGAGCTGCGTGTCCCAGGGTGGGAAGGAGGCTCCTGTACTGCAGGTTCTGCCTCAGGCTCAGGGAGGGCTGCTCGGTGTGGAAACCCAGAACAACAGAAATAGGAAACACATTGGGGATTAGTGGGAGAGATAATACCACCAGACAGGCTGGCCTGGCCTTGATTACTGCAGAATCAGGGCGATCGCTGCTGTTTGCAATTCCAGCAGAAGCGAAGCAATGCAATGCAATCCTCTCCTCTCCTCTCCTCTCCTCTCCTCTCCTCCCTCTCCTCTCCCTCTCCTCTCCTCTCCTCTCCTCTCCTCTCCTCTCCTCTCTCTCTCCTCTCCCTCTCCTCTCCTCTCCTCCCTCTCCTCTCCTCTCCTCTCCTCTCCTCTCCTCTCCTCTCCTCTCCTCTCCTCTCCTCTCCTCTCCTCTCCTCTCCTCTCCTCTCCTCTCCTCTCCTCTCCTCTCCTCTCCTCTCCCTCTCCTCTCTCCTCTCCTCTCCTCTCCTCTCCTCTCCTCTCCTCTCCTCTCCTCTCCTCTCCTCTCCTCTCCTCTCCTCTCCTCTCCTCTCCTCTCTCTCTCCTCTCCTCTCCTCTCTCCTCTCCTCTCTCCTCTCCTCTCCTCTCTCTCTCCTCTCCTCTCTCCTCTCCTCCTCTCCTCTCCTCTCCTCCTCTCTCCTCTCCTCTCCTCTCCTCTCCTCTCCTCTCCTCTCCTCTCCTCTCCTCTCCTCTCCTCTCCTCTCCTCTCCTCTCTCCTCCTCCTCTCCTCTCCTCTCCTCTCCTCTCCTCTCCTCTCCTCTCCTCTCCTCTCCTCTCCTCTCCTCTCCTCTCCTCTCCTCTCCTCTCCTCTCCTCTCCTCTCCTCTCCTCTCTCCTCCTCTCCTCTCCTCTCTCCTCTCCTCTCCTCTCCCTCTCCTCTCCTCTCCTCCTCTCCTCTCCTCTCCTCTCTCCTCTCCTCTCCTCTCCTCTCTCCTCTCCTCTCCTCCTCTCCTCTCCTCTCCTCTCTCTCCTCTCCTCTCCTCTCCCTCTCCTCTCCTCTCCTCTCCTCTCCTCTCCTCTCCTCTCTCCTCTCCCTCTCCTCTCCTCTCCTCTCCTCTCCCTCTCCTCTCCTCTCCTCTCCTCTCCTCTCCTCCTCTCCTCTCCTCTCCTCTCCTCTCCTCTCCTCTCCTCTCCCTCTCCTCTCCTCTCCTCTCTCCTCTCCCTCTCCTCTCTCCTCTCTCCTCTCTCCCCTCCTCTCCTCTCCTCTCCTCTCCTCTCTCCCTCTCCTCTCCTCTCCTCTCTCTCCTCTCCTCTCCTCTCCTCTCCTCTCCTCTCCTCTCCTCTCCTCTCCTCTCCTCTCCTCTCCTCTCCTCTCCTCTCTCCTCTCCTCTCCTCTCCTCTCCTCTCCTCTCCTCTCCTCTCCTCTCCTCTCCCTCTCTCTCTCCTCTCCTCTCCTCTCCTCTCCTCTCCTCTCCTCTCTCCTCTCCTCTCCTCTCCTCTCCTCTCCTCTCCTCTCCTCTCCTCTCCTCTCCTCTCTCCCCTCTTCATTGTGTTTTCTCCTCAGTTGTGTTTTGGGGTTTATAACCTCTCTCTCATGGAGTTAAAGGGACCCTGATGTGTAGCTCAGGATCAAATCTGGACCTGAGAGGGAATTGCTATAATCTGATTAGGTGGGAATGTTGCCCCCCCCCCCCCGCCCAGATCTGAAGCAGTGATAGAAGCATGGAATGCTTTGGGTTGGAGGGGAGCTTAGAGATCATTGCTCCAAGCAGAGCTGCTTTAATTGCATTTGTCTTGGCCTAACAATTTATTCACTTCTTTTTATTAAACAAACTTCACTATTTTGGCCCAAACAGGAACAGTGTGGCCAGCAGGAGGAGGGAGGTAATTGTGCCCCTGTATTCAGCACTGCTTAGGCCACACCTTGAGTCCTGTGTCCAGTTCTGGGCTCCTCAGTTTAGGAAAGATGTTGAGTTGCTGGAAGGTGTCCAAAGAAGGGCAACAAAGCTGGGGAGAGGTCTGGAGCACAGCCCTGTGAGGAGAGGCTGAGGGAGCTGGGGTTGCTGAGCCTGGAGAAGAGGAGGCTCAGGGGAGACCTTTCTTGCTCTCTACAACTCCCTGAAGGGAGGTTGTAGCCAGGTGGGGGTTGGTCTCTTCTCCCAGGCAACCAGCGCTAGAACAAGAGGACACAGTCTCAAGCTGTGCCAGGGGAGGTTTAGGCTGGATGTTAGAAAGAAGTTCTTCATAGAGAGAGAGACTGGCCATTGGGATGTGCTGCCCAGGGAAGTGGTGGAGTCACTGTCCCTGGAAGTATTTAAAATGAGACTGGCTGAGGCACTTGGTGCCATGGTTTAGTTGATTAGATGGTGTTGGGTGATAGGTTGGACTCGATGGTCTCAAAGGTCTTTTCCAGCCTGGTTAATTCTATTCTATTCTATTCTATTCTATTCTATTCTATTCTATTCTATTCTATTCTATTCTATTCTATTCTATTCTATTCTATTCTATTCTATTCCATTCCATTCCATTCCATTCCATTCCATTCCATTCCACTCCATCCATTCTATCATTGAGGTTAGAGCCTTGGTCCTGCTGTTGCACCATGAGTGTCTCATAGCAGAGGGCACTCCACAGAGTGCCATGCTTAGGAACAGCTGTCACCTCTCCCAGCTGATACTCTGCCCAAATATTGCCCACTTTGGGCTATAAACCCGGGGTGGTAGTCAAGCCATGGAGAGAACATGTGGCTGCTCCAGTGGGACATGAGATCTTGTAGGGCAAGCCGTGCCCAAGGATGGCTCCACACAGCTGCAGCAGGCTGGAGGCTGGGCCACACTGCCCTGTGAGAAGAGGCTTTTCCTCCATCTTCCACATGTCTTCACATGCTCTTGTCTGCAGGCTCTGCCGAGGAAACACTAACCCTCACACAGGGAACGCGGTGATTTCGCCAAGGAGCTAACAACCCTCCGAGCAATTAAGCCAGCTCCCGGCCAAGCTGGTGCTCAACGCACAGAGCACCTTGGGGATGGGCACCAGTCAAGTGGCCCCATATGGGGCGGGCCGAGCCGTCTGCTGCTCCGCGGGATGGTGAGCACCGGTGCTTGGCAGTACACTGAAGGCTCCTTTATTCGGCGAGCTGGCCCAGAGCCTGCAGCAAGTGCCGGGGATGCCAGCTGGGCTGGTGGGCCCCGATGCAGCTGTGGCACTGCCCAACGCACCACAGCGTCAGAAAGCGCCGAGGGTAGGGGATTGGTCCGGCGTCTTGTCTGCAGGCTGGCTGCCTTCATCCGAGTGAGGGCTGGGAGAAACAGCCATTAACGGTGCTTGGGGATCAGGGTGAAAAAAAGGGGCCTCTCAGCTTTCAGCCGGCAGAGCAGAGCCTTTCCTCATCACCTCTCCACCCATCCCTTTTGTCCACCTTGATCTATTTTGTCTCTCTGTTCATTTGTCTCTGCATCGTTCTCCCCCCCCAGCACACACACACACACACACACTCCCTGCCTGTCAAATTCGGCTCTCCCTTCATACCTGGAAAGGCTGAATTGGAGGAGTTTGAAAAGCACTTTAGGAGACAACCATCACCCTTTGTTTCTCCACTGGCATATGGTGATAATAACAGCCCAGCAGCCCCCGACCTCCTGGCTTCAATTACTTTACAGGATCAGCTAATCCCGGTTAAAATTACCTATGTAACTGAAGAATAATTGTCAGCCAGGCTCTCTCCTGGACCCTGGTGCTCTGAAAAATTGTTGCTGAGTTGCTCCCTGTGCCAAAGCGGTGGAGGGATCAGCAGATGAGTAACAGGCTCTGGGAGATGCTGTCTCCGAAGATTGGTTTCTTTTCCTTTTCCTTTTCAAAGCAAACTCCAAACAGATGGGCACTCTTTTCCTCTGTGTGTCCCCCCCCCCTCTCTACCCCCAAGGCTCTATGGAGTGGGTGAGGTTGATGTGATGGACAGAAGAGGAGATGCTTCACAAGTTTATTTGCCTGGGTAGAACTCCAGGGGTCGAAATTAGAATCATAGAATCGTGGGACTTCTCCCAGCTTGGCAGGCCTGTCACGAGGAGAGCACAGAATCACAGCATCACAGAATGTTAGGGGTTGGAAGGGACCTCCAGAGATCATCCAGTCCAACCCCTGCCAGAGCAGGAGCACCCAGGGCAGGCTGCACAGGAACACACCCAGGTGGGTTTGGAGTCTCTCCAGAGAAGGAGACTCCACAACCTCTCTGGGCAGCCTGCTTCAGGGCTCCGGCACCCTCGCCATAAAGAACTTTCTCCTCATGCTGAGGTGGAAGCTGCTGTGTTCTAGCTTGTACCTGCTGGTCCTTGTCCCATCACTGGGCACCACCCAAAAGAGAGCATCACCTTCATCTTGACACCCACTCTTCAGATATTTATAGATGCTAATAAGGTTCCCATTGATGGGGATCTCATCATAAGATCCAAGATTGATGCAGAGGATTGCTCAGGAGGGCTCTGTTGGTGCCATCCTGCTGTAAGGTTCCCCAGGGCGTTCTAAGCTTCCCTGGGACAGATGTGCCACCCACACCAGTCCAATGGGACAAAAGCAGAGCAGAGTCCCAAGCCCAGGTAAACACTATGTGAGGCTTCATGTGGGACAGGGCCTTGGTCTTGTCCATCATCAGTTTTATCCTCCTTAGTTGTTCTCAGCCACAAGAGCAGTGGGGAAAGAAATTAGTTGAAAGGCATCAATGAGTAAATTGCTGTACATGACAGGAAGGGACCTGGCTCTGGCACCCCTTGCAGATCTCTTCTCTTCCTGGAGTCTCCCTGGGCTTTCGACCCCACTTTGCAGTCTCAGGACATCTCTCTGGGAGCTCCACTGAGCAAATCTGCCAGTTGCCAGGACAAGACATGATTCTTCTTTAGATGGCAGATAAAGCCCTCCCAGACTGCCAAGCTGTGTTCTGGTTTGATTGCTTTTACCCTTGCAGCAGCTTCTGCAAGCTGTTCCTTTGAATCCTGAAATTCCCTTGATTTAACCCAGTGAGGTCACCTCCTCACCACCCAGCCCCTCCTCCTGGATGTGCCCTGGCTTTTGGCATCCCACATCATTTCACCACCTGCCTCTAGCCAGCAGATGTGTTTTCCCTGGCAGTTGAGTTGGAGGCCTTGATGAAGGATCAGACACTGATAGTTGGAAGACTCAATAAACTTCATGAACTCCTTGACAAGCCTAACACAACTCCTTGCAAGGCTCTGTTATAGGCCCAGGTTTGATGCATCCTGCAGAAAGCCCTGGTCCTACAGTCATAGAATCATAGAACATTAGAGGTTGGAAGGGACCTCCAGAGATCATTGAGTCCAACCCCCCTGCCAAAGCAGGATCACCCAGGGCAGGACACACAGGAACACATCCAGGCAGGTTTTCAAAGTCTCCAGATTAGGAGACTCCACAACCTCTCTGGGCAGCCTGCTCCAGGGCTCCAGCACCCTCACTGTAAAGAAATTTCTCCTCATGTTGAGGTGGAACCTTCTATGTTCAAGTTCGTATCAGTTGTTCCTTGGCTTATTGCTGTGCACCACTGGAAAGAAATTGGCCCCCTCCACTTGACACCCATCCCTCAGACACCAATAGACATTGATCAGATCCCCTCCCAGCCTTCTCTTCTCCAGACTAAGCCCCAAGTCTCTCAGTCTCACTTCATAGGGGAGATGCTCTAGTCCCCCAGTCATCCCTGCAGCTCTTCATTTGACTCTCTCCAGCAGATGCCTGTCTCTTTTGAACTGGGGAGCCCCAAATCTGACACAGCATTCCCACTAGGGCAGAGTAGAGGAAGAGAAGAACCTCCCTAGATGTCCTGATGTTGTTTGGCAAAACTTGTCAACAACTGCAGATCAGATCTCTGAAAAAAACCCACACAAACCACAAATAAAGAGTCAGTCCCAAGAGATGGCATCTGCTCAGGTGCCTCCAAGAACAGCACACGCACAGTGCCAAGCGTGGCACACAGTAACTGATCATAGCATGGAATCATGGAATCAGTAAGGTTGGAAAAGACCTCAAAGATCATCAAGTCCAACCTTTCACCAACCTTTCACCCAACACCTCATGACTACTAGACCATGGCACCAAGTGCCTCTTCCAATCCCCTCTTGAACACCTCCAGGGATGGTGACTCCACCACCTCCCTGGGCAGCACATTCCAATGTCCAGTTTCTCTTTCTATGAAGAACTTCTTCCTAACATCCAGCCTAAACCTCCCCTGGTGCAGCTTGAGACTGTGTCCTCTTGTTCTGGTGCTGGTTGCCTGGGAGAAGAGACCAACCCCCACCTGGCCACAACCACCCTGCAGGTAGCTGTAGAGAGCAATAAGGTGCTCACGAGCAGCAAGCTGTGGTGGGCCCAGGTCACCGTTGCCATGCAGATACCATCAGACCAGTTCTGGTTGCCCTCTGAGCTCCCAGCTCAGTGCCTGAAGGCTGTCTCGACATGCTTGAGCATGCTGTGGATGGATGGTGATGTGGTTAAACCAGAAAGTCAGCTCTGCCAACCAGTTCTCAGAGCGAGGGCAGGGCAGTGAAACGTGAGGCTGTTCTGAAGTAAAAGGGTGAGCAGTAGAGGTCTGCCAATGGCATCTCTCCAGGCTGTGGAATCAGAGAATCAATCATAGATTCCTAGAATCATGGCGTTGGTTTGGTTAGAAGAGAGCTTGAAGATCATTGAGCCCAAGTGCTAACCCAGCACAGCCAGGTCACCACTAAACCGTGTCCCTCAGCACCACATCTACACAGCTTTGAAGCCCTGGGCAGCCTGTTCCAGGCCTTGACAACCCATTCGGAGGAGAAATCGGTCCTCATGTCCAACCTAAACCTCTCCTGACACAACTCGAGGCTCTTTCCTCTAGTCCTATCTCTTGGGAGAAGATGCTGACTGCCACTTGGCTCCAGCCTCCTTTCAGGGAGCTGTAGAAAGAAAGAAGGTCTCCCCTGAGTCTCCCTTCCTCCAGGCTAAACAACCCCAGTTCCCTCAGCTGCTCCTTACAAGAACTGTTCCCTAGACCCTCCACCAGCTTCATCACCCTTCTTTGGACACGCTCCTCCCTCCCAAGAGAAGGGTTTGTCAGCCCAGGGGAGAGGGAGGAGGAACTGCCCAAGCAGTTGAGCTGATTAAAGCAAGAGTTATCTCCAACAGCAGGCACAGGGTCGAAATGCAAACGAGCAGCAGCGGCACGCACAGCCTCTAATTGCAGAGAGGTGTAAATAAAGGGCTGTGCTTGCCTGCAGTTAGCCAAACTAAAGGGGAAACAAAAACCCAACAAAAAACCCACACCAGATAAAAATGAGAATATAGTGGCATGATCAATGTTGCTATTTGGTCCTGCTCAAATTGTTTTTCCTTCAGTAAGTGTAGCCCAGCATTTCTCTTCCCATTATTACTCTCCCCTATTTTTCAGTCTGGTTTATGAAAGCTATTGATCCATCAGAGGCTTGAGGATCCCAAGCTTCTCCTGGCTGGGATGGCTCATCTGAGGCCATTACAGATTCTGCACGCCGCAGTGCTGGAGGATCAATACGGTCCGAGCCCGAGTGGAACTTAATGATAGTTTGGCCAGGAGGTATCAGGGATCCTGGCAGGGTGCATCCGAGGGGAGGCAGAGCCCGGGCCCGGGGGCTGGAATCGCTTTGCGCAGCTGACAGCCGGCATCCGGCTCCTGGCTGCTCCCCTCGCCTTTAATGACATTTGATTTGCCTCTTGCAGCAGATAAATACCTGCACGAGGCCAGGAGCTCGCTCAGAGGAAGGACGAGGGGGAAGGCAGAGCAATTTTCTCGCTTCCAGTCGCCAGCTTGGCGATGCTCTTCCGGCAGAGGAGCGAGGCCGTGCCTGCGCTCCCCGGGGCCTTCGGCCGGATCCCGCTGCTCAGCACCTGTCACCGAGCAGCTGAGACCTGCAGGTAATTGCAGGTGGGGCACAGAGGGGATTTAGGAGGCTTTCACAAGTTGTCTGCTGTGGATTTGTGCAGGTTTGGTTCAAACACACTGAGCTGTGTTTTTAGGTGTGAACAAGCTGCAGGCTCTCAGGAGGGAGGGAAGGGTGGCTCTGAGCCGTGTTTGTCTTGCAATTAAGGGTGGGCACCTGGGGTAGGACTTTGGTTTCTCCTAATCCCACCTATCAGAATGACCCTGACGGGATGGCTGCTGGGGTCCCTCGACATCTGGCCATCTGCCAGACTACCCCTGTACTCAGCACTGCTTAGGCCACACCTTGAGTCCTGGGAACAGTTCTGGGCCCCTCAGTTGAGGAAAGATGTTGAGATGCTGGAAGGTGTCCAGAGAAGGGCAACAAAGCTGGGGAGAGGTCTGGAGCACAGCCCTGTGAGGAGAGGCTGAGGGAGCTGGGGTTGCTTAGCCTGGAGAAGAGGAGGCTCAGGGGAGACCTTCTTGCTCTCTACAACTACCTGAAGGGAGGTTGTAGCCAGGCAGAAGTTGGTCTCTTCTGCCAGGCAACCAGCACCAGAACAAGAGGATACAGTCTCAAGCTGTGCCAGGGGAGGTTTAGGCTGGATGTTAGGAAGAAGTTCTTCATAGAGAGAGAGATTGGCCATTGAAATGTGCTGCCCAGGGAAGTGGTGGAGTCACTGTCCCTGGAAGTGTTTAAAATGAGACTGGCTGAGGCACTTGGTGCCATGGTTTAGTTGATTAGATGGTGTTGGGTGATAGGTTGGACTTGATGATCTCAAAGGTCTTTTCCAACCTGGTTAATTCCATTCCATTCCATTCCATTCCATTCCATTCCATTCCATTCCATTCCATTCCATTCCATTCCATTCCATTCCATTCCATTCCATTCCATTCCATTCCATTCCATTCCATTCATGCTCTCCCCACCCAGGAATGCCCCAGTGAGGTCAACTTCAAGAGCTTTTAACAGTGCAGCATCAGTGTCTTCACCTGGCCAGGGTGAGGGCCATGTCTTCATGCCAAAATTTTTTTTCACATGTGGAACAACTTGTCAAGAGATGGCATAAGGCTCCTCTCCAACTCCTGGACCACTCCTGAACAGCTCTTCTCACTTTCCCAGCTGTCTTCAGGGTGCTCAGGATCCTCTGAGGTCCTTACAGATATTTCTCATTAACATCTCCTGAATTTAAGCTGAAGAAAGAAATGCCTTATGCAGGGTCCCTCTTGTCATGAGCTCCTGGCCAGACTTGGGAAGAAACAAAGCACAACTTGCCTAGAAAACACATTTGGGTTTTCATTTGGTCTCTTGGCACTGGGACACAGGACTGTGAGGTGCTGTATTTCAGATGGAGATTGATAACCCAATCTGGTGCCGTGTGAGCAGCAGAGTGGATGGCAATCTACCTTCATTTGGGAATTAATATCAATTCCAAGCAGACAAGGCCAACCAAACCACACACTGGGGTTATTTGCAGAGCTGATTGGAGGCTCAGTGACATGGAGACATCATTGAGATTTAACTCCCTTTGCTGCTGCTGCCGCTGCCCTGGAAGATGTCACTGGTGGATGGGGCAAGATAAGCCTATAGCTCTGGTTGATGGGAGGCTGAACATGAGCCTGCAGTGTGCCCAGGTGGCCAAGAAGGCCAATTGCACCCGGGCCTGCATCAGGAACAGTGTGGCCAGCAGGAGCAGGGAGGTCATTCTGCCCTGTACTCAGCACTGGTTAGGCCACACCTTGAGTCCTGTGTCCAGTTCTGGGCCTCTCAGTTTAGGAAGGATGTTGGCTTGCTGGAACATGTCCAGAGAAGGGCAACGGAGTTGGTGAGGGGTTTGGAACACAAGCCCTATGAGGAGAGGCTGAGAGAGCTGGGGTTGCTTAGCCTGCAGAAGAGGAGACTGAGGGGTGACCTTCTTGCTCTCTACAACTACCTGAAGGGAGGTTGTAGCCAGGCAGAAGTTGGTCTCTCCTCCCAGGCAGCCAGTACCAGAACAAGAGGACACAGTCTCAGGCTATGCCAGGGCAGGTTTAGGCTGGATGTTAGGAAGAAGTTCTACACAGAGAGAGTGATTGCCCATTGGAGTGGGCTGCCCGTGGAGGTGGTGGAGTCACCTTCATTGGAGGTGTTCAGGAGGAGACTTGATGGGGTGCTTGGTGCCATGGGTTAGTTGTTTAGGTGGGTTGGATTGGTTGATGGGTTGGACATGATGATCTTGAAGGTCTCTTTCAACCTGGTGTATTGTATTGTATTGTATTGTCCGACTTTTGGTGTCTGGGGGAGCTGGCTAGCACCTTGTGAAGGATGGGGAGGAATGGGTTGTGTTGCCTGGAAGAGATACAAAGAGCTCAGCAAGGCAGGTTCCTCCTCTTGCCCCAGGCTTTGGGAAGCTGTTACCACTTAGAGGTGGATGGCATCTCGTCTGCAGCACGATGCTGGTGCTCAGAGGAGCGTAGTGTAAACACAAAGGTGGGGAACTGGAATGACTTCCCAAGCCCTCAGTAGCTCCTTGCTGGCACAGAGCAGCTGATATGTTTCTTGCCTGCAGACTGGCAACGCTCTATTCACTGTTGGGGATCTCTAACGGGGTCCCCTCAGCTCTGCTCCCAGCCTCTCAAACCAGCAACATCCCTTTGTCTGCAGAGAAAGAAAATGGCTCTGGAGAGAATGCACAACTGTAAGGATTTGATCATCCTATTGTGTGTGCTGAGGGAGCCAGCGGGAAAAGTCAGAGAGTTTATGGAATGGTGCTTCCAAGAGGATATGTGCCAAATGGTGGCACCACACATTCAGCCTCTCCAGCGAAAGGAGGGAGGGGAGACAAGGCAGAGACCTCCCACATCCCTTCTACAGAAGTCACTGGAGATCTCACCAGGTTTAGAGGGAGAAAAGGAGAGAGCCATCTTCACTGCAGGTGGGCTTGGTAGGTACATCAGTGCTGCTATAGGCAGGCAGAGATGTTAACCCCCTCATTAGCAAGCAGCTAGAGAAGCGAAAAGAGAGCTCAGGAAGCACCCAGATATACCTTCTTCGGCGTGTGAAGCAAAAGGGGCACCCCGTGACAAGTGCACCAAGTGGATTTCTCTTTCTCTCTTCCACATAATGCTGGTATTTGAAGTGCACACATGTGTACAAACACTCCCCTGTCCTGGCACAGCAGCAGCAGATGACTACAGAGGCTCCAGGGTGGGGATGCCAGTCTGTGCCCAGGCCAACAACCATTTGGCTGCGCAGACAGCAGCAGGGCAAGGGATGGATGATGCTAGGCTGCACAGGCACTGCTGCTGTGGTGGCCAAGTTGGCTTTGGGCTGTTCATCTAAATATCCCCAGTTTTGAGATGCTTAATAAGAATATTCAAAGCCAAACCAAAGGTCTAACAAGTTTTTGGCTGGAGCAGAAATAATTATCCCCTGTTCAGCCTGGCTTCTGCAGTCAGTAGCTTGCAACAGCTGCCGGAGGAATTAGTTCCAAATGCAGGAAGCTGTAGGGGCAGAGTATGGAGGTTCTGCTCACCAAACCACAATGATATCTACCCACCAAAGGAGGGGGAAGAACCTCTGCAGAGAGGGTGTCCTGGTATGGGATGAAGCTGGCAGCGCCCCAGAGTAGAAACATCTATCAGCAAGGTCTAAATAGCTTTGGGAAGGGCTGATCTAATTCCCCTCTCTGAAACCTTGCTGGGTGCCTGCCTGATATCACAGAATCACTGAACTGTTTGGGTTGGAAGAAATCTTTCAGATCATCAAGTCCAACTGTTAACCCAGCACTGCCAGGTCACCACTAAACCACGTCCCTCAGCACCACATCTATAAATCCCTACCTTAGATAATCTGAAACAACCATCAGGCTTTATCCACAAATGGAAGAGCATGCTGACAGAAAACCTCATTTAATTTAACCATGAAAGGAAGGGGGGAAAAGGCTTTCAAAGCATGGGCTGCCCTTGCAGGAGAGCACCATAACCCCACAAGTCATCATGTAGAGCCCTCCAGGGAACGATGCCAATGCACATAGCAGTGGGGAAAGCCTGGAATGAGACTCCCCAGCCAAATCTATGCCCTGTGGCTGATGCGTGCGCCCAGGCAGAGCCAACCCTGCAGCCCACGTTCGGTAATCACACTGCTCAGGAACCCCAGATTTGTGGGTTTTTTCCCATTCTATGCTTTGAATTACGGCAGCAACACTGCAAGCTGTTCAGAGGCAATTTGCAGCCTGAAACCAAGCAGAATTATTCTATTAAACAGGTTATGATGAATAATTCAACCCCGCTCCAGAGGTGAGGGTGGCATCCATTATAAATATCAGAAGGGTTTTGCTGAAGGGGTGAAGGTTTGAGCTCTGATGGGAGGTGAACACTCAGAGTGCCTGACCCAGGGCCTCTGCTGGTGTCAAGAGGCAAAATGTTTTCCCTAAACTGCTTGTCGAGATCAAAGCCTCGCAGCACCTCCAGCAGCTGATCGGCTGAATCATCTCCATCCTCCCACCCGCCCACCGCTGCCCACGGCATCAGAACCGGCAAGAAGCGCATCCCCACCCACCCAGGCAAAGCAGCCAGACTTGGCCAGCCCAGGAGAAACCTTCTTTCACAAGGTGGCAATTAAAATTTTATGCTCTGAGTTTTCCCTGAATGATTTTAAAACGGCTTCTCTGATGACTTCCTGGTAGCAAGTCGAGTAAATTAGAATCTGAGCGCAATCAACATCCTTAATTCAGATGCCAGCCCCGGGTCCATCAGGGAGGCTGTGTCTGAGCAAGTTCTGCCTGCCTAAGAAGGTCAAGGGCTGGGTGTCCTCAGAGGCTTTGCCCTTGGAGTATTATCAGGGAGAAAAAGAAACAGCAGAAAGTAGGACACAGTCCCCCAAGTAGCAGGAAAGTCCCTCCCTGCTCAGCAAACTTTACTTCTTCCCCTCGTCTGTACGTCTTCTGTCACATGCGAGGAGATATGACTTTGATGATGTATGAATAAAGGCTCATCAGACAGCAGCTGTGACAAACCAGCCTGCTCCCGTCTGCAGGGCCCCAGAGCAGGGCAGAGGAGTGATGCTCATCAGCCAGTGCTGGAGCTGGGCGGGAAGGGGGTGTGTCAGGTCACTCCTGCTGGAGGTCAGACCAAGCAATGGGCTGGTGTCCTCCTCCCTCATCACAGACACCCTGACAGTGCCCACTCTTTCGACTGGCACCATATTCCCCTGTTCACCTGTGATACCTGGTGATGCCTCATGCCTTGCCAGTGCTCACCATCCTAGGTGGCTCCATGCTCCCCTGTCCACCTGCGACACCCAGTGATGTGCAACAGCTGCTCAGCCGGGGCTCGGGAGACACCAAGGACTTGGAGAAGTACTCATGCCTGGCAACAGGTCCAGCAGAAGACCCAGTGCGGGCCAAGTCTTCATGTGCACACAGAGACATTCCAGAGCTGCTGGTTCTCTGGAGGCTCCATCCAAGCATCCTCCCAAACATGAAGCAGTTGTGAAACTCCCTGGAGCGGAGCCCCGAGGTGAAACCTTTGGATGGAGACAATCTCGTTAAGAGGAGGAGAGGGGTGGGAGAGGGGTGGGAGAGGGGTGGGAGAGGGGTGGGAGAGGGGGGAGAGGGGTGGGAGGGGGTGGGAGAGGGGTGGGAGAGGGGTGGGAGAGTTTTTCTTTCCAATCACAAGCTCTGAGAGAGGCTCTGACAGGCTGCAGCTGTGGAGGCGGGGGCTGCTCCCCCTTCTCTGGTGTGCACAGGGACAGGCCCAACCTTTAATAAGTGACAGCAGGAATAGTGTGCAGAGGTCAGGCTGGTGGCCAACAGCAGCCCAAGCTCCTCAGAATAGCTTCATGCACTTTGTTTGCAACACTCAGCTTTGCAACCATGTGACAACAGGGACTGGCCCCTCCACAGTGGCTGTGCCCACCCAGGAAGGTGTCAGCAACCACGGGCATCAACAGTGGGTGATGCCTGGGAGCTGTCGGCCAGGCTGGGCATTTCCCTGCAGAGTGGGGAGCTGATCTGGAGGAGAGTCCTGCTGCACGGGGACAGAGAATCACAGAGTTGTCAGGGTTGGAAGGGACCTCAAGGATCATTCAGTTCAAACCCCCTGGCATGGGCAGGGACACCTCACACTCGATCGGGTTGCTCGGAGCCGCATCCAGCTTGGCTTTCAACACTTCCAGGGATGAGGCTTCCACCACCTCCCTGGGCAACCTGCTCCAGTGTCTCACCACCCTCACGGGGAAGGTGCCCAGGGAGGAGCAGCTGGGTCACGCCAGGGTTGGGAGAGGCGAGGCGGTGGGTAGCATGGGCGGGGCTGCCCCTTTCCCCGCGATCCCCTCCGCTGAATGAAAGGTGGTTTTGTTTCAGAGCCGGAGGTGTGTAAACAGGAAGAGTCACTCCCCGCGCTCCGGGAGCAAGGGGGAAAAACGAGGTGCTGAAAAGATGACAACCGGCTCCACCGAGCAGTTCACCTGGCCAGGGAGGTGGGGAGCCAGGGGGTGACGGCGGGGTGAGGGATGAGGAAGGCTGGGGTGGGGGGATCGAGGAGAATAGGAGACACTTGGAAAGTTTTATCTTTTGTTTCAGGAGCAAAAGCTCTTCTCTGTTGCTTCCTGGCATCAAAGGTTTTTCACTTTCTTCCACCTTGAACAAATCAACCCCGTCCCGTCTGCCTGATGAGAGATGGAGGCACGGCAGCGGGGCCGGGCGGGCAGGAGGACGGGCAGGATGCAGCGTATGAAAAGCTCTCTATGCAGCTCAACTCTCCTGTGGGCAATCAGGGGCTGCTGAGAAGCCCAGAAAGGAGCTTTATCGTGGAGTGTTTATTGCTGAGGTCATTTCTACCCTTCCCCGCTTCCAGCCTCCTCCTCCTCCGCCCTCCCCTGCTTGAGGACCAGGCTCAGGGTTTCTCAGAGAGATCATAGAATCATAGAGAGAATGGTCAGGGCTGGAAGGGACTTCCAAAGGCTATCTAGTCCAACCCCTCTGCAGTAAGGAGAGGTATCCTCAACTAGATCAGGTTCCCCAGAGCCCTGTCAAGCCTCACCTTGGATATCTCCAGGGATGGGACCTCAACTACCTCCCTGGACAACCTGTTCCAGTGTTCCACCATCCTCATGGTAAAGAACTTGTTGATAACATCCTGCCATGTGCCAGGTCCTCCCAGCAAGCCCACCCTCAGTGAGTGCCTGTTTTGGGGACAGTCCTCCAGGTGTCCCCACCCTCAGTGGGTGCCTGTTTTGGGGAGAGCCACACTCAGGACACCAGTCCATCAGTGGAGCAGTCAGTCAAGGCAGCCCCACGAAGGCTCTCTGCTCTGCGCCACTGTCACACAGTGCTTGTGCAAAGCCCTTTCCCTCCAAGGGCCATTGGCCAAAATCAATATTTGGTGGCAGGATGAGCTCCCTCCAGCCTTCAGTGCAAGTCCCTTCCAACACCACACAACTCTCCAGGGAGGAATCGTGTTCCACATGTGGAGATGGATGCCCCACACCATGTGGCCATTTCTTTCCCACACGCCAGTGTCCAGGGCTGGGTGGCAGTAGGGGACAACCAGCCTCTGGTGACATCCTGAGATGCACGTTGTTACCACCTGGTGGCACCAGAAAAGGTTGTCAGAGGAAGAACTAATTAATACCAGTTGCAGTCCTTGGCTTGGGAATTCCAGAGCCAGTTTTAGGATCGCTGTGGTTCACTGCGTGGTTGTTAAACACCGAGTCATGTTTTATAGCTGGAGGGTTAATGTTTGTGGGCTTCAGCCTCGCAGCAGGGGATGGGTTTAGGCTCAGGCTGCACAGTGAAATTGAAGGGGGGCAGGAGGGGATGCTCTGCCTAAGGAGCTCAACCCCCTCAACCACCACCCTGCCCATGAATGCTGTCATGGCAATGCCACAATGTCTTCCCCAGGCTGTGAGGTGACTGTGCAATGGCAGCCAGGTGATCCTGTAGGCTCCTAAATCCTTTGGAATGACTCCAAATCTTCCATGCTTGGGCTGAGCTGTCATTTGGGCAAGGCAGGAGTGAGGACCAGGGACGGCTGTCTGGACCAGCTGCATCCCAGTGCTTGTTAGCAGGAGAGCATCAGGGCTGGGGCAGGTCAGCGGGTAGGAAAACCCAGCAGAAATTCCTCCCCAGCCAGAAGGGAGGCTTCAACACCATGGCCTCCAAGGGTAGGACCTCCAGGATAAGAGGCCAGGCCCCTGAGGGGCTGCACTCACTAGTTGTTGACAGCAGCTGGTTGCCAGGGAGCCTCGACATGACCCTAAAACTGTCCAAACAAACCCTGAGCTCAGTGCTCTGCTGCCCAGAGTGTGATCTATCACTGGCCCTGCTGTGTCTCAGGCAGGGAAGTGCTGAGCCTTGCAGGAGCTTCTCACAGCTGTGGCCTTCTTCCTCCCAGGAGAAGCAGGAACTGTGGCATGGACAATGGGGAGAGTGCTTGAGCTGCCCCATGTCACAGCATCATGCTGACACCCTTGTCCCTCCCTGCAAAAACCCTTCTGCATTCTCCAGGAATGACCAGGACAAGAACCCAGGTGGGATGAGTGGAGATGGTGGGACAGTGTCCAACGGTCACAAGTGGGGAAGACAATGTCCTGCTCCAGCTCACGTGAGCAGGGTCTGAAAACAGCCTGAAAAGCTGCAGAGGAGCTGGACTCACCCCAGGAGCACCACCAGTACCCCCAGCCATCAGCCCCTCCACTGCTGCCCTACAAATGCTCTCTCCTTTCCCAGCAGCCTACCTTCCCTCCTTGTTGTGCTATGCTTGCATTGCAGGAAGACCATCCCTGTTTGCAGGACTCCTCTCCAGCTTTCTCACCAGCAACCTTCTCCTCCAGAGACATCAAGTGACCCATGGGCAAGGGCTGCTGCCAAAGGTGATGGAGGCTGTCAGGATGGAGCAGGACAGTGGGACTTGGCTGGGCTGTCTCTGCTCCACATCCCACCCATCTCTGTGCAAGGTCAAAGGAGCCTCCCACGCCCTTCCTTTCCCTGTGATATGACTAAGCAGGAGGTAAATTGGAGGCAAGACATCTGATGAAAGAGACTTTAACTGCTTCAGGTTTCATTCAGAAAACAGAGCTTAAATAAATGGGGGTGGGGGGTATCAGCTCCTGATAGTTTGAGAGATTTATGTATTTCAGCTGCTCCTGATCAGGCCTGGTCACCTTCAGCTCCCCCACTGCCTGTCTTCCACCTTTCCAGGGTTGCCCTGCGTGTTGAAATGTTTGGGTGTCTCCAGAGGACTGAGCCTTGGCCCCCATTAATCCCCCTCACTAACCCGACAACAGGGAGGAAATTGGCTTCAATTAAACGTGTAAGGTCTCATTTCCCTTTGAAGTGCACAGCAGCACAGGAGACTGCTCTGGGGAGGTCTGGAGAATAACCAGATAAAACTGGGCCCAAAAATCTTAAAACTGGGCAATCACAAAGCAGAGGCTAGGCTGAGCCCATGGAGGAGCCTAGCTCCTGCTTCGCCTCCCTTAGGAGAGTGCCCACTTGTCCAAAGCAGTGCTGGAGCAAGGAGCAACGCAGCAGGGAGGGGAAGAGATGCAAAAATGCCCAAAGGATCCATGTGTTGGCACCAGGGTGAGCCCAGGGCATGGGCATGGGGAGAAGGTCCTTTGCAGAAGAGTCCATTATAATAGAGTAGAGTAGAGTAGAGTAGAGTAGAGTAGAGTAGAGTAGAGTAGAGTAGAGTAGAGTAGAGAATGGAATGGAATGGAATGGAATGGAATGGAATGGAATGGAATGGAATGGAATAATGGAATAGAATAGAATAGAATAGAATAGAATAGAATAGAATAGAATAGAATAGAATAGAATAGAATAGAATAGAATAGAATAGAATAGAATAGAATAGAATAGAATTAACCAGGTTGGAAAAGACCTTTGAGATCATCAAGTCCAACCTATCCCCCAACACCATCTCATCATCTAAACCATGGCACCAAGCACCCCAGCCAGTCTCTTCCTAAACACCTCCAGGAATGGTGACTCCACCACCTCCCTGGGCAGCACATTCCAATGGCCAATCTCTCTTGCTGGGAAAAACTTCTTCCTAACCTCCAGCCTAAACCTCCCCTGGTGCAGCTTGAGACTGTGTCCTCTTGTTCTGGTGCTGGTTGCCTGGGAGAAGAGACCAACTCCCTCCTGTCTACAACCTCCCTTCAGGTAGTTGTAGACAGCAATAAGGTCTCCCTGAGCCTCCTCTTCTGCAGGGTAAGCAACCCCAGGTCCCTCAGCCTCTGCTTCAGCCATCGTCCAAGAGAAGATAAACCTCCTCTGCATGGGTACACCTCAGGCTGGGCTTGTGGAGATGGCACCTGGGCACAGACACCTCCTGAGAGCAGGGCTGAATCCCACCCCCCAGGTTCCTCTCTGCCTAGAATGGGTCTCCCAGCCAGCACAACATTGGTGGGCTCACTCAGAGTTGCTCTCCTGACCCTTTCTTTGGGACCTGGAGGCATCCAAGCGCAGGGAGGCCTCGAGCCAGCCCAGAGATGCCCAACGTGCACTTGCTGAAATGATATCCAGAAGCACCCAGGCACATTTTTTTATGCATCTTCTGGTGCACTGTGGGCATAACAGATCACCAGCTACTGCCTGTCATCCATCCTGCTTATTCCCCGTGCAGGGCCTGATTTATGCCCGCATCTCCTTCCTTTGTGCCATCAGCACGCGCTGATAGATGGCCCTGCTCTCTGCTCTTGCTGTCCCCTTGTGCTACATCAACCCATTAATTCTTTGCCAATGTAAACCTGTCTCACCTTCAAGACTTTAATTTTGCAGAAGCATAAACACCTTCTAATCCGTCTTCTCGCTCCCTGGCTCCAGAGCTCCCCTCCCCTTCCATTGGCTGGAGGTTATCTGAGGTGACAAGGTGCCCACGCAGGTGGGAACAGCAGCAGCAAAGGTGGCCAGTGGGGCTGCCCCCCAGGCTCAGCAGCGTGGGGCAGCTGGGAGGAAGGGCTACACCTGCTATCCTCACTGTCCCTCTGAATCACAAAACAGCCTGGGCACACTCTTGCTGAGATGAGGGAGGTTCAGCCAGGACCAACAAGCCCCTATATCCAAGGGTTAAGTGCTTGTCAGGGCACAAAGCGGCCTAAGCCCAGCTTCCATGTCTCTGAATAATGCCCAGAGCTTCTGTGCAGAGAGAGTTTTCACCCTGAACGAATCCTGGGGTTTTTTGGTCCTGATGAAAGACTGAAGATGGAGCTTTGTGACATCCTGGGAGCCAGACACCTTCTTGCTGCCCCGTGTTGCTACTCCCCACTTTGCTCTGCTCCTAGCCTAACTTGCACTCAAGGTATGGAGCTGATAAGAAGATCTGTGGGTGGCAGCTGGGGCTCCCTGTTTGGAGGTACTTCAGATTACACAGAAGTGCTCCAAGGTGCCCTCCAGCACTGGCAGCTTTACCACCACCAGAGAGAAAAAGAAAACTCCAATGATGCTGCAAAAAGAAGCTGTGTAAGTCCTGGGGCTGCACCAGGACATGTCTGTGTCACTGCCCTGCCTTTATTCCAGAGAGAGGGTCATGGCAATCTGTGTCCAGGATTCATTACCCTGAGCAAGCCCCACAGCAGAGCTCAGACCTGCTCAGCCCAGAAGGTTGCCACAGGCACGGTGTGCTTGCCCGTCGGATCCATCGCTGGCCAGCACCTCCCAGCCTCAGCCGAGTCCCCAGCAAGTCCCTGCAGCATTCTGTCCTTCCTTCTCCCCCCCCCCCCCCCCTTTTGATCCTTGAGTCATTTGTCCCCATCTTTGGCAATCCCTGCAGCACACAGAAATATGTGCTGCTTCTCCCTTCGGGGAATGACGTGGAGCCAGTTCCGTGGCTGTAATCCATTTAGTGCCAGGTTATTAAAATGAAGATATCTTTCAGCGCTACAGACCTGTTAATCAGGGGAATGGCTTCAGAGGGCTTTTGTGGGCTCTGTTAATTTGTGCTGCATTGAGCCACGTAGAGCTGAGAGGAGCATTAGGGACGGGAGTGAAGGGAATAAATCAGTGAAGTGGATTGAAGAGTGCTCGGCTGGCTGCTGTTCTGCGGCTGCTGTGTTCTGACTTAAACGTTTCACATCCATCACAGCCCTGCAGATGGAACTCTGGCTCACAGGCAACAGGTTTTGTCCTTATCAGCTCAGAGTGTGCTGTGCAGGTTGATCAGCACGTGGAGCAGGCCTGTGTGGTGGCCCCTGCCTCGTTCAGCTGCTGCGGCACCCATTGAGTCTGGCGAGGTCTTCCCCAGGGCTTTTCTCTGTGCGAAGCGGCAGCTGCAGGGAGCTGGGAGGGGGCTGGGACACTTTTCATTCTGTGAGCTGTGGGCTGTCAGGGAGTTCATATCATATCAATGGTCCTACACAAGTCTTCAGGCTTTGTTTGAGGTCTCTGAGCACTCACCTTGGTGTGGCCTCACAACCAGATACTTCATGTGGATCCCTCTGCTCTCTCAGCTCTCATTTGGGAAGGTGCTGCCCAGCTTAAAAGATGCCCAGAAGCAGCCTTTTGCTGTGTTGTGGCACAAAGTGCTGAGACCAAGCTTGACTCTCCACAACATTCTGCACATGAACCTGAAAACTCCTGTTTCTACCCAGTTCATTCAAACCAGGCACCCGTGCCAGAACTTGGTCTCCTTATGGATGCTTGGAGAAGCAGCAGCTCCAGAAATGAGCTCTGTGTGATTTCTGCTGCTTCTGCTGAGCTGTGGTTAGTGTAAAGGGAGAGCTTGGGTTCCTCTGCTCCTCTCCAGTCAACCTGCACCTAGAAAACGAAAGCCTTGAGGACACACTTGAGTGAACTGCCCAAAAAAAAGGAGAAGCCAAACTCACATCATTTCTCTGTGGTGCCACATCACAGGCTGAGGTTGCCCACAGCCAGTTCTCTGCTCCTGCATCCTGCAGAGAAATGCAGCTGAAGAGTGGGAGGTGAAAGCCAAATGGTGCCGTGCAGGATGATAGTGGAAGCCCCATGGATGCCCTGGGTAAAACACTCTTAACTCCTCCATTGCTTCTGGGCAGCTCCTCCCTGCCAGCATCCCTGACGTAAGCTCGGGAGGGGAGCAGTGACTCAAAATCGTCCTTAACAACCAGCACTGCTCCCCTCCTAGCCTGTGCCAATAGGTTGGCTTTTAGGAGTTCAAAACTTCTGCTGAGTGGGATTCCCCTCTGACAGCAGCAGCATTCTGGCAACCAAATGTGCATCATGCCACCTCCACGGGGCCGTTCTCCCTGTGCTTCCAGCGGGAGACTCTCCAGAGCTGCTGTAAATACAACAGGATTGAGTGAAAGGCCTCTCTGCAGAAGCTCACGCTCTGCCTCCTGGCAGCTCTGATCACTTGTGGTTAATTTGAAGCACGTGTCACCCTCTGTCCTCCTTTGGCTGAGGGGAGCTCTTCCTTCTGAAGGAAACATTGCATTTTCATTGGGTTTAATTCTTCAGGAAAAGGAATCATTCATGTCTCCTGGCTTTGAAAGCCAGAAGCCTTATCATCTTGCTCTTAAAAATGTTCATTTTTTTCTTCTTTCTTTTCTTCTTTTTTGTCTTTTTTTTTTTTCCCCTTTCCTGAAATGTTACAGAACAGCACCTTTCAAGTCTTTGCTGTGGTCAGACAATGGGAAGACAGCATCGGCTCCATGCCTGTGAGCTCCCTCCAGAGATGAATGGGTAGCTGAAGGGCAAGAACAGGAATGACAATTCTCATCCCTGAAGATGTTGCTGCCTCATGGGTTGGATCCATCCCAGTGCTGGTTGCACAGCTCAGGGATGCCAGAGGTGCAAGGCAAACCAGGCTCTCTGCTTCACCAGAACCATGCTTGGTCCTCATCCCCACACCATTATCAACCTGGTTTCACAGAATGTTAGGGGCTGAAAGGTCACCAGTCCAACCCCCGCTCCCAGAGCAGGATCACCTAGAGCAGATCACACTGGCAAGCATCCAGGTGGGTCATGAATATCTCCAGAGAGGGAGACTCCACAACCCCCCTGGGCAGCCTGTTCCAGTCACCCTCAGAGGGAAATAATTCTTCCTCCTGTTTCTGTGGAACTTCCTGTGCCTCAGCTTCCACCCATTGTCCCTTGTGCTGTCATTGGGCATCACCCAGCAGAGCCTGGCTCCATCCTCTGGGCACTCACCCTGCACGTGTAAGTGGGGTCCCACCAGCACTGGTCTTCATACAGCAGGGAGATGTGGTGCTGAGGGACATGGTTTAGTGGTTACTTCTCAGTGTCACATTTTTAGGGGCTTGATCAGGAGCTTCTGCTGTCCTGGGGAACTGCTAGGAGGTCATCTCCATCAGGGGGGTTCTAGTGGTTGGGGTACATTAGCTTTCAGGTATCATCTCAGCTGGTTCTCCCTGGGGTGGCCCCCGGGGTGACTGCGTGGCCACCTCTAAACCTCAACCCCCTTTTTGGACTGCAGAAAACTTGCTCCTAAAGTTAATTTTTTTCCAGTGGAGCTGAGCCCAGTGTCATTAGCTTGCAGGCCTTTTGTGGAGCTCATTAGATGAGGGCCTCTCTCTGAAACTTTGAGGCCAAGGGAACAGCCTCGTTAAGGAAGGTGGCATCATCTCAGCAGAGGAGTTTTGCCATTCATGCCAATTAACAAATTTGATGATGCTTTTAGCTTTTCTTTCCTGATAGCCCAGAGAGAGAGAGGGAGAGAGGGACAGGCTGGAGCTGTGGAGGGTTGTAGAGAGGGCTGGTTAATAAGGAGAACGATATTGGAAGGATTTTGAAGACCCAGGGAAGCTCTGAATGCAGAGCAGTGAGGGTAGGCTGGAGGACAGCCCGCAGAGAAAAAGGGAGCGCTGGCCTGCAGGGTACCCTGGGATGGGGAAGGCTGAATCAGATTGGGCCCTCTGATGGCCTCTGTTGGAAATTATCATAAAATCTTTAAAGCAAATAAAGTCCCCTTCAACTGAAAAGGTATTATTTGAATGCTTTCTGAAAGGAGAGGTTTGAACAGCACGATCTATTCTGCTTCCGAAATGTCACAGAACATTTATACAGCTGCTCAGCTGGCATTAAAATCTAGGTCTTCTGCAGGAGCATGGCAAACAGCTTCAGGTCACTGGGAGAAGTCCAGGACCTCCAGCAAAGGGTGGCTGGGGACTGCTGGCATTCAGCAGCATTGGTCCAACTCCCCCAGAGCAGATGACCCTGCGGCCATGCCAGGCAGCCACTGCTCCTGATTGCAGCAGAAGAGCCCAGGATGGAAACTGGTTTCCCTAAGGACTGCTTCCTGAAATACTGGAAAAGATGGAGAGGAGAAACAAAAGGAGAGGGAGATGCCAGCCTGGGCAGAGGTATCCCCTGTTCCCTTGGCTGTGAGAGCGGAAGAGGAGATCCCAGATGAGCACACAGCCTCTCCTGATGGTGGGAGCTGGGAAGACAGCAACCAGTCGTTTCCAGAGGGCTGGTGACATCTGCAGAAGCAGGGACAGTCTTTGTCTGCTAATTATCTCCTCTCTCCCACTTGGCCTTCTCCTTGCAGCCTGTCTCACCTCACTTCCCCCTCCCTGTCCTCTCCTCTCCCTCTTCGTATCTCAGGAGGCTGAACCACACTGCAGACACAGGCAGACTCTTCGCTCCCTCCCCCTGCCTCGTGCTGGGCTCTGCCAGCCAGCAGCTCTGCTCTGAGGGTCGGAGGCAGGACTGGGGACCACTGTCACCACCACCCTGAGGAGATGGAAGGGTGACAGGCCATGAGATGGGAGTGTGATGAGACACAAACAGCAGGGTGACGGGACACTGCATGAGAGGGCAACGGGGCACAACATGGGGGGCAATGGGCCACGTTCATGTCTTCCATCACCTTGGGAGCTGCCCTGGTGCTCACTAACAGCCCAGCCTGATGCAAGCAGCAGTTTTCCCTCAGCCTGAGCACTAGAAGTCTGCGGCTTTTGGTGAACATCCCATCTTTGATCCTTCTTGTGGCTGTGGTTCCCTGTTTACACAGACAACCACAGCGCTTTGTATCTGCCCTCATTAACTCTTCTGAAGCATTTTCTGATCACCAAGATAAAGCTCCAAGTGTCTGGACAGGGGCCGAGCCCACATCTCCACCTCTCCCATCCTGCCCTGACAGATTCCTCTGAGCATCTCACCAGTGATTTGGGTATGTTGATGGTGGCAGCCATCCCAGACAAACCCATGGTGGGATGGAGCTCTCCTCCCGGGGCAAGCATGTCTTTTGTTCCCCAGGAGGAAAACATATATGAGGAGACCCACCTCGTACAGGCTGCACAATATGCCTCAGTTCCCCTGCTTCTCCTTCATGTGATTATTTTTGGGGGGGTTAGGGGTTGAGGTGAGTTGTTTGGGGTAGTTTTTTTCCCCTATGCTTGCTTTTATCCTCCTTGCCTTTCTGGCAGTCTTTTGAGCACACATAATGACTTGGAAGGTGCAGCAAAGTTCTGGCATCCACGGAGTGCGGCGGGAGCGGAGCCAAGGAGCGGGGCCGCACGGTGGTTTCATCCCATTTGCAGACTATAAGGCTGCCTTTGAGCAGTGGGGGTGGGGGGGGACAGTGCAGAGAAACATGTGCTAAACATCATGTCGGGAAGCTTAGCGCATTAAGGGGAACAGCGTGCCGGCCACGGACAAATGGAAACGGTTTGCGATTTGTTATAGGAAAAGAGGAGGCAAGGAGCCGTCTCTTTTGATTTAGGCTTTGGTGAGCAGCTCTGGCAGGGCAGGTAGGATGGTCTTCTCTAAGGTGTTTTAGCCAAGCAAGTGTCAGAGTGGTATAAATCAAAGGGTTTTACCCAGGGCTGTCAACGCTCGGAGAAGGACTCCTCGGCATCTGAGGGCCTGCACACAAAGAGGAGCACAGACGCAAGGCAGCGAGACGGAAAGAGAGTCCTCGGGGAAAAGAAAGCCTCAGACACAACCCTGCAACGTGTGCTTCAAAACATTGAATCGTAGAATCAGTCAGGTTGGAAAAGACCTCAAAGATCATCAAGTCCAACCTGTCACCCAACACCTCATGGCTACTAAACCATGGCTCCAAGTGCCACATCCAATCCCCTCTTGAACACCTCCAGGGACGGGGACTCCACCACCTCCCTGGGCAGCACATTCCAATGGCTAACAACTCTCTCTGGGAAGAACTTTCTCCTCACCTCCAGCCTAAACTTCCCCTGGCACAGCTTGAGACTGTGTCCTCTTGTTCTGGTGCTGGTTGCCTGGGAGAAGAGACCAACCCCCGCCTGGCTACAACCTCCCTTCAGGTAGTTGTAGAGAGGTAGTTGCAGAGAGCAAGAAGGTCTCCCCTGAGCCTCCTCCTCTCCAGGCTAAACAACCCCAGCTCTGGAGATCCTCTCTGGGCCGTCTGGGATGGCACAGAGATGAGCTGCTCTGCTCAGCTCTGCCACGCAAGCGGAGGTGCCTCCAACAGTTCCCGGGGAAGGGAAAGGCCAGCTAGCGAGGCGTTAGTTTACACAGCGTTTGTGTCATTCCCTTCCTGCCACAACAGAGGCCGTGACATGTGGTGTCCCGTGGCAGACCTGGGCTGACCAGGCTGCTCTCAAAACCCAAATACCTGCCAGACTGAAAGACTTCGTCCATCATCGTGCTACTTGGGATGGTGGCACGGACGGAAGAGTAAACTTCAGAGCTGGAGCTGTGGGTGCTGACGGATGGGATCGGTTGGGTCGGGTTCCCTGGGACTTGGGAGGAAGGTTCAAAGCTGCAGTTAAAAACTAAAATCTCCCCTTCAAAGAAATTCCTATCTGTCCCTTACTTTCCCCACCCCAAGGCTGCAGGAGACCCTTGTGTCAATGCTGGGACAGTGGGCAGGATTCTGATGACAGCTGCAGCCAGATGAGAAGCCCCAAGGTCCTGTAGAAACAGAAGACCCTTTTTAAACTCTGAGCATCCCACAAAGTTAAATACCAAGGTATCAGTTCTGGGAAAGAAAACAGGATCAAAGCAGCAAAAGGAAAGCTGAGAGTCTTTCAGCAAATGGAGGAGGGATGCTCATCCTGCCAGGTCTGCATGGACAAGCGTGAGCACAGAATGCTGTGGACCACGTCTCCAGCATGGTTCAGCCTCAGTGCATCTTCCAAGCTGCGCAGAAGGACCAGCTCAAGGTATTAGCTGGGGTCTGGGCTGCCGTGTGCTGGACAAACCCCAGCTGTTTCCTACCCCAGTGACAAAGAAGCTGGTATGAGAGCACCAAGCACGTGCTCAAAGCCTCTGCCAGCTGCTCCAGAGCCCAGCTGCATGTTGGGTGACCCGAATCGGGGCTGGACGTGGCTCTGTAGATCTTCCCAGAGGTACACCACATCATGATGCAGAGAGGAGAGGGTCTTTGAAGGCATCTTGGTGGCTGAGACATTCTCCTGCTGTTATGCCCCACATCCCCCCTTCCCCTCCCCTCCACCCCCATTCTGGAGTAGTAACAGATCCCACGCTGATGTTGGAGAGATGCAGATGCTGGAACATCACTGGAGAGATGCCTTTCCTGGCACTCATCTCCACCCCAGCACGTGAACAAAGGGAGGTAACCACGACCTGCAGAACAAAGACTCCTGCTCCTGCTGTCTTTGTGCAGTACCCAGCACACCAGCTCACCAACATGCTTTGCAGTGCTGCAGATACAAAGCTTTAATAGCTAGGAACAGAAGGCTGTCTGGGTGGTGGCATCCATCACGCCAGGTTGCTCTGGCATGGGGGAAAGCTGCCTCCCTCTGCATCCCTCGCAGCTTTAATGGGGACAGCAAATAAGTCACACCCGACAAGGATGAAAATGGCATTGCCCCTCTGTGATCTCACTGGGAGGCCAGAGAGAGCAGCTCTGACATCACAGCTCATTAAATCAGCTCTGCTTTGTGAGGGGACCTGGCAATGCCCCACGTATAGCAGGAGCCCCAAATGCGGGTAGTGGGACAGGGCCAGAGGCGAGGGGGCAGCCCTGCTTCACCCCCGCTCCACCAGCAGCTCACAGGCTCGGCTCCACCACTTCTCCCCTCCCTCTCCCCCCCCGCCCCCAGCCTCCCAGCCTCCCTTTTCTTTTTCCATTTGTTTGTTCATTCCTTCTTTACTCCCTGCAATTGTCCTTAATGGAAACAGCATCTCAGCAGAAGTCACCCTGCAGGAAAGCTGCAGCACAGAGGATTTTTGTAGATGGCTTTAATAAAAACACTGAAGGTCTGTTGTTGTTATAGTGCTGCGTGATCCATTAAGTCTATTAAATACAACAGAGGAAAACTGTGAAAAAGCCAGAGGAGGCCGTGATGTCATGAAAAACAAATGAACCAGAGCTGCTGCCCTGGTCCTCTCCAGTCCAGTGGTGCCACAGCTCTGCCCTGCGCTTAGCCGGCCGTGCCAGCAGAGCGTGGACCTGCACTTGCTTGCCCTTCTTCTGCCACGTGTGTGTGCCTGGGCTGCCACAGCTGTGCAGTTTCTAGATATTAAATCCAGAGGATATTGAAGCAGAGGGCCCTGGGAGACCTGCTCTTCCCTGCTGCACAGATCCCTCTCTAGCACACGTGTGGGGGGTAATTGGTAGCTCGTGTGAGCATGCAGGTGTCTGGGGCTACGCTGCTGGTTTTGGGTGGCCCTCATCAGAAGAGGGACTGGCTGTGCTCTCCCCTCCCCATAAAACACTCATCAGCTGCAGACAGAGATGGGCCTGATGATACGTGTTCCTCCTCCACCTGCCAAAGCTCAGGTCTAGACTGCAGGCTCCGACCTGGAGACTGAACCAGGCTGGAATCCAGCCCCAAGTTCAAGCTCAGCACAAAGTGCTCATAAAGGGGTGGAAGGATGAGGGAAGTTTTCCTTGCTGAGCAGCTGGTTGTGTGGTGGGAAATGTGTTCTGCAGAGAGGAGAGAGCGGTGGAAGGTGCAGCTAGGAAAGGGACGGCTGAGGGCAGGCGGTGGAGTCATGGTGTGGGACTCCCCAGCACAGCACTGAGCTCCAGCTCTCTCACACCACCTCTTGCATCTACCATCACAAAAAGCTCCTCAAATACAAAGGCTGGACCTCCCTGAGTCCTGGGGGGCTGATGTGCCCTCCAGCAATGCCGTGGGCATCGTCACCAAACCTCACTTGGTGACTGAATGGCTGTCTGGAAAGTGCTTGGAGATCCTCTGGTGGAAGAGAATATGGATTACATTTAAATTTATCTCTCTCTTTTGCATGTCTTTGTGCAGCCAGGCTAGGTTTTGCTCTGTTCTAAGCCTTTATTTTTAGAGAAGGGATTTAGCAAAGGCAGGAGGCAAGGAAGTGGAGAGACAAGAGGTCTTCCCGACGCGCACTTCACCCGCAGAGCAGGTAGAAGGTGCTTGTGTGGGAACACACACGCCGTGAAGGGCTGAAACATCCCCCAGTTGCTTCAGCACACATAACCACCATGGGTGCAACCAGTCCACAGCCTGGGCAAACCAGCTGGCTGCAGACTGCTCCCTGAGCCCCAGGAACAATGGGGGCAGGCTGGAGCCAGCCCCCATGGAAAGCAAGGCCAGGCCCCTGGCGGCTTGGCTGAGCGGCGGCAGCAGGCAGGCATTCCAGCAATTCCCTGCACAAACACCACGGGATAATCCATCTATTCTGTTTATTTGCAGAAGATAATTTTTTTGTTGACATTCGAGAACCTTTTTCCTCTGTTCCTCCTCCCCTGATGTGGCTATAAAACATTAACCTCTGGTCTCACAGCAGCACAACAGCCTCCAGCCAGGAAAGCTGATGAGACCTGGGCGGGCAGCATGCAGGAGGCACCGCGGCCATGGCCATGATGCTTTATGGCCTTGGTGAGCGGGGAGTGCTGATGCTGCTGCATCCTGGGCCACCCTTGCCCAGCAGCATCCCATCCTTCCTGCCCCAGAGCTGCTCTCCCCAGGTCACTGCCTGGGGTGCAGGATGTTCACCAGCTCCCCTCTCCCTGTGCCTGCAGCCTCCCTGACAAAGACCCTTTGTTGATATTACAACTCTTAGACAAAAATAAGGGGCCCAACCAAAAGCGCCTCCAGAGCAGCTTGGTGCTCCCAGCCGTGGCCAGATGTGGTTTCTCAAAGAAGAGCCCCAGAATTAAGTCATGCGCAGAGTGATTTTATCCCTTGTGTATCCTCCCACATTCTGCCAGGCTATGGTTTATACTTCTGGAGTTGCTTAATAACCCCTCTTGGACTTGCCTTCAAAGGCAGCATCTAATCCCTTCTGGAAACCTATTAATACCTTTGGCTACTACAGTGTGTTGTGGCTATGAATTACCGTGTGACTGGCCAGTCCTTTGTCAGCATCAGGCCTGTGATGACTTAGGAAGGATCTGCAGATGTTAAATAGAACCCCAAAACTCTTATCCCCACGCATCCACCCCTCCAGCTCCCAGCTGTTTATCTGTGCTTAGTGGCTGTGGCTTTTGGGAAGCTATGGCCACTGGGAGCAAAGCAGCAGAGAAGGTCTCTGGGTGCAGACACCAGCCACAGAAACATTTAGTTATTCTCCTGCTGTTCTTGCCTTCATAAACAAGGGGAAAATCACTTTCCCAGGATGTGGTGCCAGAATGTGTTCACAAACATTATCTTGGGCTTTGCAAGGAAAAAAGGACTAGAACTTGAATGTTTCAAGCCAATGGATGTGCAAACCTGTGATGCAAGCTTGGAGCCTACTGAGCAGGCTGTGACTTTAAACACCCAAACAGCAGGAACTGGGCACAGGGACTCTTCTCATGTTCATTGGTTGTCCCTTTTTGGATCATTTCTCTCTGTAGGAAGGGTGTTCAGCCACTGTGCTTTCATCAATGCAGCACCAGCCCATGGGATGTGCAGTGTGAGTTGCTGATGTGAGCAGGAGGCATTCATGAAGAATGCGAATGGGTTCACTTCTTGACTTCTCAGGGCTCCAGCTCTTGATGCCAGTGTTAAGTGGGTGTCAGTGTTTTCCTTCGGACACGGCACAGAAAGCTCTCTGTGCTCTCCAGGCCTGGCTGTGGGATAGCCACAGACAGACACATCACTCACTGCACCAAGTTCTTTGAGGAAATGCTGGCTGCTCTGTTTTCCCTCGGTAAATCAAAGGGCTGGAGTGTCTAATTTTGTGCTAAATACACCCAGAGCAGAGGCCAGAGCGAAGGGGCTGACGTGCCACCCACGATGCCGCCCAGCTCTGCTCCCATGGGATCGCAACATCCCAGGAGGGTCCTCGGCTGCTCCAGCCCCCTCCCAGACTGGAGGGGCACCCATGTCCGGGAGCAATGACAGTAAAACACAGCACAAAGTCCAAATCAATCTTCAGGAATCAGCCTGCAGGAATCAACCCCACATAGCCCTATTTCCTGTTCCTTTCTGACATTACCTGCTGAGCACGTGTGGCTGCTTGGCTGGGGCTTAATCCTCAGATTAGGACCCTTTAAACCAACAAATTGTGATTTTTCCTTCCCTTAAGCTCAGTGCAGTGGACAAGATGCAGGTGTCCCTGCACAGCTCTGACTCAGAGCTAATTCAAGCAAGGCACTTCCTTATTTGCAAGAGAGCGTTGCCAGAAATGGGTCTGGATAAAGAAGTTTGGTCTTGGGGTAACAATATTCAGAGCAATAGACTGCATTTGATAATGTCCCATAATAAAAGGTATTAGAGTATTACCCAGGCACAGGAGTGCAGAGGGAAGGAAGGAACAGACGTGACAGTGATAAATCAACCTGGAGGAGAAATACCAAATGCAATATCTTCTTTGTCTCCTTTTGTTTGAGACTCCAATAGATGTTTCCAGGCTCAAATAATAGAGCTTGCAGGAACACACTTCTGCTCCTACTCTCCTACTTAGGCACTAAGCTGATTTTATAAAGCACTTAGTAAACAATCACTGTGATGCATTTCTCCCATTTCCAGCTGTTCCACAGATGCTGGGCTGTGGAGCAGGAGGGGCTGCACTTACAGGTCAGATAATTCATCTTAAAATTGCTCCTGATGAAGATAATGTGGGGCCTTGAGGAGGCTGAGAATTAAATTGATTCTAAAAGTTGTCAGTCCCAGAATCCCAGCACAGTGGGGGTTGGAAGGGACCTCTGGAGATCATCTAACCCGACCCTGCTCCTAAAGCAGGGCGCCCGCAGCACCTTGCCCAGCACCACAATGTCCAGGTGGGTTTGGAATCTCTTAAGAGAAGGAAACTCCACAACCTCTCTGGGCAGCCTGCTCCAGGGCTCCAGCATCCCCACAGCAAAGAAATTTCTCCTCATGTTCAGGTGGAACCACCTGGGCTCCAGTTTCTGCCTTGTTGCCCCTTGTCCTGTTGATGGGCACCACTGAAGAGTCTGGTCCCATCCTCTTGGCCCCTGCCCTTAGCAGGGCATTGATGAGCATTGAGCCCTCATGCTGCTCTTCTCCAGGCTGAACAGCTCCAGATCTCTTCAGCCTTTCCTCCTCACAGAGATGCTGCAGTCCCCTCAGCATCTTTGTAGCCTCTGTTAGACCCTCTGGAGTAGTTCCAGTCTCTCTTGAACTGGAGGGCCCTGAACTGGACCCAGTACTCCAGATGTTGCCTCACTAAGGCAGAGTAGAGAGGGAGGAGAACCTCCCTTGACCTGCTGGCCACACTCTTCTTAATACCCCCAGGAGAGCTTTGGCCTTTTTGGCCACCAGTGCACATTGCTGGCTCATGGGCAACTTTTCCCTCAGCACTCCAGGGTCTTTCTGGTGCAAGGAGCAAATTAGGAGCAAGTGGCAAAGGAGGCAAATAGAGGCCATGGGGCTGCAAACTCCCCTAGACTACATCAAGGTGCCTTCTGCAGCAAGGACAATCCACCCCTGCCTGTCCTGGGGACTGTTTTACTGCTGTACTTATAAGGTAATTTAACTTTTGAGGGCTCTGTTCAGCCAGGGCATTAATCACCTGCTTAATTTCCAACACTTAAATCCACTGACTTCAGTGATTTTCTTCAAAGGGACAACCCAGCTCTCAGAAGGGGCATCAGGCCCCCTGGTTCTCCTCCCAGGGCTTCCCAGCTGCTCTTCAAACTGACCAACCTCTGGTACGGAGAGGTCATTTTCTTCATTTCTGCTGCTGTCAATTTACTTCTCTGGTGACTTTTAACCAGAGGGAACCAGAGGCCTGACTTTTTTTTTTTTTTTGTTGTTGTTGTTTTTCACTATGGAAATTAGGAGGGGGAAATGGTGACCTGTGACTCCATCCAAAGGGATTGGGTTGTCACATCTCATAACATCTGCTGGAGTTTCACTCAGCCTGTCACACTGCTCCAGCCAGGCAGTGCTCAGGAAGGCAATGGGATAACTACCAGCAGTTGGGACTATTTTAAGTAACAACAATTCAGCCCTCCTAAAGTTTTCCAGGTGGATTTGGGGCTTCCTTGCACTGTTTTGTGGTGCAGCTCAGTGTATGGCTGCAAGCTGCCCTGCTCCTGCCTGTCCTTCAGTGTGGGCATCTGTGCCTGATCCTGCCCATCCCTCAGCTGTCCCTTTGCTGTCACACAAACAGGCATTATAGGGACAGCTGCCCTCAGCCCTCATTTCTGTGATGGTCCTTGACCCCTGAAGGTTCTGGTGACTAATTGTGGTTAGGCTCTGGTAACTAACTGTGATTAGCAGCCAGAGGGAAAGAGAACAGCTTGGGGTTTACTTTTTCTTTATTCATTTTTACATTAAAAAGGGCAACATTTCTTCCTTCATTTTTTGTTGTTCTAATGACCCAAGGGCACATATGAAAGATGGCTGTGGCACCTTGTGCTGGTCCCCCAGCAGGACAAGGAGCCAGAGTCCAAAGAACCAGATGCCTGCTGCCCACAAGGGATGTAGCACACCCCCCCAGCCCAGCATCCCCCTGCACAGCCAATGGGAGGAGAAGGAATGGATGGGCCAGGGAGCTATGGATGCTGGGTGCCCCATGGGTGTCCTATAGATACTGGGTACCCTATGGATACTGGGTGCCCTGTAGATGCTGGGTGCCCCATGGATGTCCTATAGATACTAGGTACCCTATGGATGCTGGGTGCCCTATGGATGTTGGGTGCCCTGTGGATGCTGGGTGCCCTGTAGATGCTGGGTGCCCTAGGGATATCCTATAGATTCTGGGTACCCTATAGATGCTGGGTGCCCTGTGGATGCTGGGCCCTTATAGATGCTGGGTGCTTGCAGTGAGCAGGAACACTTCCAACACCTCTCTGAGCATCTCAACTTGCTTAGGAGGATGTTCCTCCAGCATTTCTCCTCCTCTCACATGGAGGTAGGAGAGCAAACCCACCAGGAGGTATGCCCAGGAGCCCTTCTCTCCAGCTCCCTCTGACCAACCTCCTTTCTCCTCTCTGCTCTTTTTTCCATCCTTCTATTTTTGTTTTCACCATGACATCCCCTCCCTGTCACCTCTACACTTCCCCCCCAACTCCCCCCGGCTCCCTTGTCTCTCTCTGGATACCAAAGCAGCTTACAGTTTCTTTAATTACATATCTGTTTGGTGCTGGTGTCTCCAAGCTTCTCCCACAGCCGAGCTGGCTCAGATGTTATTGCAGGCAGGCTTTCTGCTTGGTTACACTTGTTTATTACTCGTTCATTAGCTTTTTTACATTGCTGGAGATCTGAGCCACTCACACAGCAAAGGAGGCTCGAAGTGACAGCAGCAAAAGCCTCTGCTAGTGAGATTATAGCTGCTTGCTGGCTCGGATGGGAGAGACGGAGAGGGCAAGGGGAGAGCGCTGCCTTTGTGCTGAGCTGAAAGGCCCCTGTCAGTGTGCGTCAGGCAGCCTCCCGGAAAACAGGGAACTTTCCAAAACCCCATCAAAACTGGTTAAATTAACTCTTTCCCTGGCAGCCACCCCCTGAGAGGCTCTGGGCAGAGGCAAGGGAGATGCCTGTGCCCAGCTGTGGGCCCCACGATGGGTGGTACGTGTGCCTTCACGCCTCAGTTCACCACAAACCCTCTCCACCCTTGATGAGCAGGCATACTTTTATCACATCAGGAGAGAAACTTCCAAATCTTGTGATAAGCCAAGCAGACAATTGTAAGTTCACCCTTAAAACAGCTCCACCTTGTCCTTAAGGCATTAATTCCCCGAGCTCACCGTACGTGCAGGTGCCCAGCACCACAGACCCCTCTGCGCTGGGCCCATCCAGCCTGCGCCTCTGCAGCCATCCACCATGGTCCCTTCATCCTTCTCTGCCCTTGTTCCTCCAAGAACCCAGGGGAGAGGAGCAGGAGGGGACTGCATCTCCAAAGAATGGCCACGGACAGCGGAGGAGCCTGTTTGGATTCAACCCAAATTCTCTTGAATTGCAGAGGAATTAATGGAGCAGAGGAAGCACAGTGGTGGAGAGGCCGAATGGTCCTAATGGGCTGTGTAATCTGTTAGGAGGGTCAGTGGCAGTTGCAGGCAGCTCCGGCGGGCACCATGGCGAGAGCTGGGGTGTCCAAGACAATGCTGGAATCAACAGGAGCCCTGCTTCCAGGAAAGGAGTTCCCTGCTACTGTGGCAGGGGTGTTTACACTGGAACCTGACAGATGGGCCAGGGCTGCCACTGTTTATACAGCATCTCCAGGAGGCAGCCAGGAGGGCCCCGCGAGCTTCCAGAGAGCTCTTGCCTCCTGCTCCCAGCCTGGTTTCTGGGAGAGAAGCTCTGTGAGCTGGACAGCATCCTGATGAGGCTGGTGGTGACCTCCAAACCCCTCCCCAGCTCATCCCTCTCAGTCAAACACCACTACCAGCACGGCTGCAGGACCGCCTGGTGTCACTGCTGCCTGCACAGTCACTAGTGACCATCACCTGATGTATCTTAAAGCCCTGGGGATGGCAAGGGAAATAAAGACCTGGCATGGTCCTACATGCTGTGCCATGGTGCCCCATGGTATGGACCCCAAGGCTTGACATGGTGCCCTGTGGTGTGGCATGGTGCAGCACAGTGTCATAACCAAGCTGTGGTGCAACAGCAGCAGCTCAGGGGTGAGGAGCTCCCTGCTCGCTGCCAGTCCCAAGCCCCCCAGCAGCGACTGGCAGTGCCCCACTGCTGTCACACCTCTGGAGCTCACTCCTGTGACAAGCCCTCTGCAAAAAGCCACAAGGACTGGCAGACTTCTCCGTGCCCACTTCAACATCCAAGGACCTTTCCCCTGGGGAGGAGCAAGGTACCAGGAGCACATGACATTTTGTCTCCCAAACAAGTGCCTGGCACAGCCTCCGGCCCTTCCCCGGCAGCAGCTCTAACGAACGCAGCCATTAATGGGGCTGGAAGGGCTTTAATTGCTCCCACGCCCACCCCCAAACCGGAGCCAGCGCTCCGGGGTGGGGGCACACGCGTGAGAAAGGTTTCCTCTCCCTATTTGCATTGTTCCAGAAGAAGCAATGCGGGTTTGGTGTGGGTTGTTTGTTGGGTGTTTTTTTCCCCAACTCCTAATGAATATTGCAAATTCCAAGGGCTGGAGGAGATGACTCCTGCCAGGGCGGATCGCGGGCTGCAGAAACACTTTGTCACTCGCTGTTCCCATCATGTGCTCCTTAACAGCCCGATAAAGCCCGGCTCATGATTATGGACAGCTCGCCTCTTCAAAGCCCCCGCCGACGGTCTCGCATTTCAGGTCATGGAAATGCCACTGTCACTTCAATGTCTAAATGTCCCAAACACCTTGTCAATAGGGATGTGAAATGCCCTGAGCCAAGGGAAAGGGAGACAAAGGCAGCGGGGTGCTCGCAGCCGCTTCCCGGCGCGCAGCCCTAAGAGCTTCTCGCAACTGCGCCGGGGCTTGCTTCCCATGCCCAGCCTGGGACGACTTAGTAGCTCCAAAAATAGGCAAGGAACCCCCTTAGCTGGGCAGCACAGGGGTGTGTGTGTTGGCACACACTCAGCATGCATCCTGCACACACCCAGCGTACACCTAACACATATCCAACAGAAACCCAAAACACATCCAACACACACCCAGCGTGCACCCAACAGACACCCAACACACACACAGCACACATCCAGCACACACCTAACACATCCAACACACACCTAACACACATCCAACATACACCCAGCATGCATCCTGCACACACCCAGCATACACCTAACACATATTCAGCATGCATCCAGCATGCACCCTGCACACACCCAACACACACCCAGCACAGACCCAGCACGCATCCAGCACGCGTCCAGGGTGCATCCCAGGGTGCATCCAGGGTGCATCCAGCATAGAGAGCTGTTTAATCTGCATGGGCACAGGCACAGGAATTTCATGGATGGGATACCAGCAGAAACACCATCGTGCAGTAGCAACAACAGCAAGAACAATTTCTACCCAAGTCAGGCTGATTTTCAGCAAAGCCAAAGTGGAGCTGGCAGCAGATCCGAGCCCTGTTAAATTAGCTGCTAGCTGACTTCAGTGCCTCTTTTTCAGCCCAGTTAAATAATGATATCGTTTCCTTCCCAGCGGTAAGATGTTCCTCTAAAGAGAAGGGATGTGGAGAAAGAAGCTGCACATAAAGGTCAGGGTTTCCATGGCCGGCGTGGGGCTATCCCAGGGTGGCTTTCAGCTGGCAGAGCTCAAGCTCTGCTGAGGAAAAGGGACCAGGGTGTCCTTGCCTCAGGAGTGGTGGCTTGGGCATGCAAACAGAGGGAGCACTGGGCAGGGCCATGGTCAGAAGCAGCAAGGTCTCAGCATCCATCCCGGGCTCACAGCGGGACAAAGCTCCTGTCTCTGCAAGCTGGAGTCCTTGCATTGCTTTAGATCACACTGGCAGCACCTGGATAATATTTACCAAGAGCTTTCCTGCTTCATAGTGTCAGGAGGTCACATTTTAGGACAAAACACCACACTATTTTCCTGTGAGCCTGTTCTTTGCTGCTCTCATTCAAAATGCAGCGTGTTTACAAACACCAAAGCACCTGGGAACACACTTCACCGTGGCCAGAGGATGCTGTGTGTTGCTACTGACATTTACCAGCAATGACCACAAAAGTTTAAACAATTAAGACAAAGTTTGGCCCAGCCAAGCAAAATGTTTTGCTGATGCTGCAAGACCCACAGAGGCAGAGAGAAGGTGGCGAGCTGAGCACATCTGTGTGGTGGGGATGGGCAGGGCAGCAGGTCTGAAATACTTGTTATTGTTCACCGGGAATGATTTGTTGCTATCCACCAGGGACAACCATCTCACTCGGGGAATCCTCCCGGAGAGTGGCAAGGAGGGGTGGCTGTGTCCATGTGCAGCAGGTCAGCTCTCCCCAGGTCCTCTCACCGCTCCCCCTTTGTTTTTACAACTGACACAACCATTTCCTTCCCTGCTTTTCTCAGGGTTTTATTCACCACCAGACGCTCTTTGGCCAATGTGAACTCCTCAATCTCCTTGCTGGGCACATTCCCCCAGCAGCCTTCCAGGCTGAGAACAAAACAAACACTCAGATTAAAGCTCATTTTTAATCCTGGGTATTTTTGCTCGTGCTTTGGCACTGCTCTCTCTTATTTCCCCCATCCATTTTGTGGCCATCACGTCTTGGATGGTTCAAATGCTTGCATTTTGCAGACACTCTCCCAGGGAAACAGGAGATGGAGAAGTTGTTTGGGAATCCTCTGTGTTATTCGCTTCCCCCTTTCGTTTAGTTGTTATTTGGTTGTGGATTTAAAGCTGGGACCGAAAACTGCAGAGGAAAGTAAGAGGTGGCGGTGGTGAGGAGCAAAGGATTGCAAACACAAGGAATTCCCAGTTTTTCAGTGCAGCAGAGGAAGAGCAAGCAGTTCCAGTCCCATGGGATGGGGATTTGGATGGGGAGGGAAATGGGGATTTGAATGGAGATAGAAAAGGGAATTTGAATGGGAATGGCCAGGCTAGGGATGCCAGCACACACACCCCCAGCCCATCAGGGGAAATGCTGAAGCAGCAGCAAGTCTTCGTTGCTTCTATACAAAAAAGCCCCTAAATACCATACTTAAAGTGGAAAATTATTCCCAGCAAGACATTTTTAGGCATTTTCTGTTTGCAAGGACATTTGGGGCACCGCAGCCATGGCATTTCCAAGGGGCTGTGGGCACAGGACCCTGGCTCAGGGCAAGGCAGCCTCCTACCTAACCTGTGCTTGTTTGACCTGCTGAAAACATTTCTTCCAGGCATTCCAATGTTTGGATGGGGAGATTCATAGCAAACCCCTTCACTTCAGGTCTAATACAATCAGATTTTAAGGAAGGAAACAGGAATATTGGGTTCCTGGTTGGGGTTTTTTTCATTATTATTATCAATTTTATTGTTGTTTTTATTATTAAAGGAAAAAAAAAAAAAAAGAAACAACAAAGAGTAATAACTGTACACAGCCTCATGGAGAAAAAAATATCCTTCAAGTCAATTCCCTTTGACTGAAATTAAACCAGAAATATGTTTGCTTTGTGCAGCCAAGAGGCAGCTCTGGAGCTCTTCAGCTGGGGAAAAAAAAAGCAGCCCATGCAGGTTCCCAGCATCGGGGGGCTGGGGGGTCTCCACCTGCTTATTCATGTTTGCCACGGGAAAGAATTCTGTCTTTTCCTTCACCTTTTGTGCTGCATTAAGTGGCCAAGAGCACAAAGGCATCCCGCTTTGATCATGAGAAAGTCCTTGACACCCTCCCGTCGCCTGGCAAGAGCAAGGTCCTGCTTCCTGCAGGCAGTGCTGGGGAAAACTTGACTAATAAGAGTTGTTGTTGTTGTTATTGGAAGCGGCAAGCAAAGGCAAAGAGCATGTGTTTGGTTTGCGCTCGGCATCATCATTAATAGTGGTCTGCAGTCGGAGGGGCGAGAAAAACATCTTCATTTCGGCGGGAGCCAGCAGCCACAGGGGCTTCCTGGCACTGTATTGCTGCCTGGTGCAGCATCCTGCAGCCAGGACAGGGACCTCGGGCACGCAGAGCCCCCGCCCCCGCCCCGTGCCCCTCGAAGCCCCTCGCTGCTCCTTTAAGCAGTAAGTAGGTCACGGACGGGGGTCCAACTCCCCCCACACACACACGCCCCGCTGACATGATCGCAGGCGATGAGGTCGCTTTCACGCTGCTCCACTCCTGCTGCCCGCTTGTCAGGAGCCATCGCTTCCGAGCCAGGGGCCACTCCGCTGCCTGGGGAGTGGGGCGATGGGCTGAGGGGCTGCAGGGTCCTCTCCCCATGCTAGCCCCACCCAGCACTCACAGGGATAAATCAAGTCCTTTGATCACGAGCCTGGAGAAGAGGAGGCTCAGGGGAGACCTTATTGCTGTCTACAACTACCTGAAGGGAGGCTGTAGCCAGGTGGGGGTTGGTCTCTTCTCCCAGGCAACCAGCACCAGAACAAGAGGACAGTCTTAAGCTGAACAAGGGGAATCTTAGGCTTGATCTTAGAAAGAAGTTGTTGACAGACAGAGCCACTGCCCATTGGAACGGGCTCCCCGGGGCGGGGGTGGAGTGGAAGTCCCTGGAGGTGTTTAAGAAAAGCCTGGACGAGGCACTCAGTGAGGGCCATGGTCTAGCTGATTAGTTAGGGCTTGGTGATCAGTTGGTCTTGATGGTCTTAGAGGTCTCTTCCAGCCTGGTTGATTCTGTGATCTTGGTATCACTTCTCTGGTGGGGTGGTTGCCAAACATTCATGGAATCAAGGAATGGTTTGGGTGGAAAGGGACCTTCAAAGGCCATCTAATCAAACACCTTGCAGTGAGCAGGAACATCTTAAACTGGATCAGGCTGCTCAGAGTCCAGTCCGACCACTGCGTCTGGGCATGAGGCATCTGCCACCTCTCTCAGAAACCTGGTTCAGTGTCTCAACACCTTCAGCTTAAAAAAGCCTCTTCCCTCCCTCTAGCCTGAATCTCCCTCTTTTAGTTCAAACCCATCACCCCTTGTCCTGTCACAACAGGCCCTGCTAAAAAGTCTGTCCCCAGCTTTCTTACAGCCCCTTTAAGTACTGAATGGCCACAAGAAGAGCTCCCTGGAGCCTTCTCGTCTCCAGGCTGAACAAGCCCAGCTTTTCAGCCTGGCCTCACAGCAGAGGGACTCCTCTGCTTCTCCTCCTGATGGCCCTTGCTCAGTCAGGCACGTGTTCTGGGTGGAAGTATTGGGGTCAGTGGGTTTCACAAGCGTTTCCTAGAGATGACCTGGCACACATTTAGCATTCAGTTTCAGTCGGGGACTGGCTGCCCAGCGCTGTGCCTGGCTGTTTGCATCCTGCTAGCTGCATATGGGAGCTGCTGGTGAGGTCCTGAGGAGCCCAGGAAGAGGGCGGGAGAGGGCTGCAGGGGACAGACGGAGCTGGCATGTTTCTAGTCTCCTCCTGTTTTCTTTTGCACAAGGCTGAATATTTTCTCTGGCTGTGTGCATCGTCCCTGAACTTAAATACAGCCACGTTCCTTCCTGCTGGAGTGGAGCAGTTTGCTTTTTCTAGATGTGTCAGGCAGATTCCTCATTCCCCTCACACCCAGTAATTGCTCCTGGAGACAGGAGGCTGAGGGGAGGGTGTCTTGCAAAGGTGCCCTCGCTGGATTTTGGGGCAATAATCCTCCAGCTGACATTCAGGGGGTTTCCACAAGTCAGTTTTCCACTGCTCTTCTCTAAGCGTTCCTCTTGCTGTCTCCAGGAAGCTGAGGGATGGAGCTCCTCACTGCCATGCTCAGGGTCAGGGACTTGTGCTAGTAATGTAAAGAATATTAGAGCATCTCCCCACTGAGGAGCTGCCATGGAGCAGTGAGCTTCTCCTTGCGCTCATCAGATAGCTTGCACTGCTGCCTCGGGACAACCACAGCACAGCACTCGCCCAAAGTGCTCAGCTCTGGAAGGAGCCTCAGCTCTGCAGACAGATGAAGGTTGAGCCTGGGAGCTATGGGCCAGGCTGGTGGTTTGAGCAGGGTAGGGTACAGTCTCTTTGCTTCGCTTCTTTCCTCTCTTGGGGAGGTCACTGCTGTCTGCTAGAGCCATCCCTGTGGTGATCTTGCCCAGAGGGACAGCGAGTACAAGCACATCTTCATGGAATCATAGAACTGGTTGGGTTAGAAGGGGCCTTAAAGATGCTTGACCCAAATGCAGAATATTTCCCTGCCCACACCATCTCCAGCCTGGGAGCAGAGGGGCACAGGGTGCCTCACCTTGGAAGGGGTAGCAGAGGGTCTGGATTTAGGTCCCAGAGACCTAAATTTAAACCAACCCTCTCCTCTTCCCTATTCCCAGAGCAGTTTTCGCTCTCACACTGCTGGTGTACCAAAGACATGTGAACCTGGGCCCCCCCGTTGTGTTGTGGCTGGCTTCCAGAGGTGTTTACAGAGAGAGCCTTGTACATGCTGTGTTTTGGTGAGCTTTTTCCCCCCACCCAGCTCTCCTGTCCAACCCCCTACACACGCACACTCCCCACCTCTCCCCTCCATACGAACACAGCTGAGCAGCTACCAGATATTCCGAGCCGTGAAGGTTGATAAACAAAAGTGAGATAGGACATGGCACCAGAAAGACCTCAGCTAATGGAATTTTTAAGCTACTTAATTTGGGGGCTTGTCAACCTTGACAGCAGCCCTTTAATAAATGATGTGGTGTAATTCCCAGGGAGCTTTGTAGGTGTGGGGACCGCGGAGCAGAGGAGATCCAGATGCGTGGAGACCCCAGCACACACGTGAGCAAAGCGTGGCCGTGGGGACGGTGCTGAGCAGGGTCTGCTGAGGTGCAGAGGGTCCGGCTGAACCCCCAACAGCTCTCCCAGTGCAGGGGTGGCCTTGCTGAAGCCTTTGGCAATGCTTTAGAAGTGCAAAGCAATGGCAGACACCCCACAGCTGCCTTCACTCAGGCCCGTATCTCCTGTCCCACTCCCCAGGATGCATCGCCCATGGACCCCACAGACCCCACGGGGTCACCAAGGGGCAAGGCTATGCATCCTACACACACACCTGAATTCTCTGTGATTCTCCCCCCACACAACCCCCTCCCCTTTGCCCCCCATCACTCCATGCCAAGGAGTGCGAGTGCCATCCAGCGTCAGCCAGCCGGCAGTGGCCCCCCGACTCACGTCCCCGGGGGGGATGCATGGGGGTGGGAGGGGCCTGGAACCTCAGCAGCAGCAAGGTGGGGGCTGGGGAAAAGGTTGGAACCCAATTAGGGGCTTCCCTTGTGTGAGGTGTGTGCATGGAGTCCCGGAGGGAGGACCTGTGTGAGGGGAAGTGTCACCCACCTCTGTCTCTGGGATCTGCCTGGGTCACACAGACCTGCCCATGTGTGAGAAGAAGTGTCACCCACCTCTGTCTCTGGGATCTGCCTGGGTCACACAGACCTGCCCATGTGAGAAGGGAAGTGTCACCCACCTCTGTCTCTGGGATCTGCCTGGGTCACACAGACCTGCCCATGTGAGAGGGGAAGTGTCACCCACCTCTGTCTCTGGGATCTGCCTGGGTCACACAGACCTGCCCATGTGAGAGGGGAAGTGTCACCCACCTCTGTCTCTGGGATCTGCCTGGGTCACACAGACCTGCCCATGTGAGAGGGGAAGTGTCACCCACCTCTGTCTCTGGGATCTGCCTGGGTCACACAAACCTGCCCATCCTCACCCTGCAGCCTTGCTGGACGAGGCTAGGCTGAAGGAGACAAAAGATGACACAGCGTGGTCATGCTGTGACACTCATCACCTTGTGACCCCAGCACCTCTTTTGAGGGTCTTGGTCTTATTTTAGGGTCCCTCATGGGACCTTTCCCACTCCATGGGAAGTGACCTAGAACAGCTCAGTAGAAGATGAAGTGACAAGGAGTAAAGCTGAAAGCAGAAGGTTCAACAAACCCACTGGGCATTCCCCAGGGATTGTCCAGGGTGGGAGGGCACTGCAGCAGCATTTGGGCAGCAAGGAGGTAGAAAACAGCAGCTACCCCTTGCTAAGGGTGCCAAAATGTGTTGCCCCAGATGGAGTGCAGAGCCAAGCCTTGGACCACTGGTGATCTGGAGGTGGCAGAAGCCAGCACTTAAGCTGCTGAGCCCAGAGGAGAAGCAAGTCAGAGAGAAAGTATCCAGGCTGGGAAGGAGCCAGATGGTAGGGAAGCAGATGTGAAACGTAAAACATTCTGTGCATAGCACTGAGCCCTCAGGTCCTGCGTGGAGGGACACCCTCAGCCCTGAGAGCTGGAGCTGTAGAGCTGCCAGGGCCATGAGGCCAGCAACGAGCCTGCCCACAGAGTGGCAAGGCTGAAGCATCCTGCCCAGGCTCTCTGGATCTCCTGCCTGTATCTCCAGGTTTCTTCCAGCACCTTCTCCCACCTCCAGCAGCCATCCTGCTCTGCTGGGCCCTTCTGCTAGCAGTTGGCTGGCCTTGGAAAGCCTCATCACTTTGGAATGTGTCTTTGCTTTGGAAACCCTCTTCCACAGCATCTTCACGTAGATCAGCACCCAGAGGGCTGAGCTAAGGGATAGGGAAGAGAGCTGGGCTCTGAGAGAGACCACATGCACAAAGATGGTGGTAGAAGTACAAGCAAGAGGCCTGGTGGAGAGAGGAGACAGAGCCAGCGAGGTGCTGTGAAGCATTTCACTACTAGGACTTGCAAAGGATTGCCCTCATCCCACCAAAACTGAGTCATCACCTTCCAGAGGTCCATGCCTGATAAGATGTAGGGGATGGGATGGAAAAGGGTCTCCAGCATAGAATAGAATCATAGAATGGTTTGGGTTGGAAGGGACCTCTAAAGCTCATCCAGTCCAACCCCCTGCAGTCAGCAGGGACATCCTCCACTAGAGCAGGCTGCCCAGAGCCCCTTCAAGCCTCCCCTTGAGTATCTCCAGGGATAGGGCCTCCACCACCTCTCTGGGCAACCTGTTCCAGTATTCAACCACCCTGATTGTAAAGAACTTTTTCCTACCATCCAACCTAAATCTACTCTTCTCAGCCCTCGGGAAGGATATCCTTATACCCTGACCCTTGGGACTATTACCTTGTACCTGAGCCCCTGGGCTGCAGCGTGCAGAGCTGCCTGCTTCTCGTGGCTCACTCTGTGCCTCCAGCCCTGCAGCAAAAAATGTCTCCAGCTAGAAGCATTCAGCAAAATTAGCTGACAATCCCGAGGAGGTGTGAGATGCCTGAAATCACATTTTAAAGCAAATTTCTCATTTCCCAAATCGCTCCTGCCTGCCTCTACAAACGTCTGCGGGAGGCCCCCAGTCCTGTGGGAAGAGGGGAGTTGATGGAGAGCCAGAGGACCAGGGGTGGAATCAGCAGCACCAGGACCCACACCAGGTTGAGGCCAGGGTTGTAGGACTTGAGCTGCTGGTCCAGATGGTTCCAGACGCCACGGGGTCGAGCAGCGCTGTGGTAGATCCTGCTCGGAGCTGCAGCGGCCAGCCGAGCTGAGCTGAGCCGAGCTGAGCACTGCACTGCACTGCACTGCACTCTCTGGAGCTTTATAGCCGCTGAAATGGATGTTTTAAAAGTCCCTCCATGATCTCTGGTATCTAGTGCTTGGCTGACAAGTCAGATGGTCTCCAGCCACCCGGCCTCACATCCATATGGCAGAGAAAGGCAGGGGAAACCAGAGCCCCCTCCAGCTGAGGAGCATGAGGGTGTCAGGGCCACGATTACCAGCGTGTGCTGGGAACTCACGTGAGAGCACGAGCAGAGCAGGACAAGCCATGGTGGGGATGGATCTGAACTGTTTGGAGAGCAAACAGCAGATTGGCTGCCTGGCTCCTTTGCTTTCCAGCTATCCTTGCTCCAGTCTGGCAGTGGAGAGCAGCTGAATGCATCAGGGACAACTTTACACCCTGCTGAGGTGGGCAGGACAGAAGTAAGGAGGAAAAGCAGTGAAGCAGGGGAAGAGTGCATAAGGTGGGCTTGGATAAGAGCCTGGGTGGGCAGCTGGACTGGGCAGAACTATAAAACCCAGTGCCTCAGTCACTGCCCTCCTTACCTCTGATTTCCCAAGGGGCAAAGAGCACCAGGGAGCTGCAGGCCAGGCTGAGCCCCTGAAAAACCACCACAAGAGAGTGAGAAAAAGGGGCGTGGGAGACCAGGCAGGACATCACCACCTGCACACTGAGAAAAGGGGGAAGCATCAGTCTGGGACTGCACAGGAGCTGGTGTTGGATGAGGAATCCTGCAGCATGCAGGGATGACAGGGAGAGCTGGATGAAGGATGCTGCAGCATGCAAGGACCCTGAGAAATGGAGAGAGCTGGATGAGGGATGCTGTAGCATGCAGGGACCTTGTGGGATGGGGAGAGCTGGATGAGGGATGCTGCAGCATGCAGGGACCCTGTGGGATAGGGAGAGCTGGATGAAGGATGCTGCAGCATGCAGGGACCCTGTGGGATAGGGAGAGCTGGATGAGGGATGCTGCAGCACACAGAGACCTTGTGGGATGGGGAGAGCTGGATACCACAGCACACAAGGACCCCACGGGGTGACAAGAGCAGTCACGGATGAGCTACCATGGACAGGAAACACGAGCACTGCGCTCCTGAAAGAAACCCAAACCCCTCATTACCAGCTGCCTCCAGCACTCAATTAGGGATTTGCAAATACATGGGACCTGGGTGGCTTAATTATAACTCCTGTTATTTCCCAGGCACAGGCAGGCGGAGGGCAGGCTGCGCATCCAAAGCTTCCTCTCCAGAACCTCGCCGCTAGGTGCTTGCTTTGCAGTCTGCAGCAGCTTCCCTCCTTTTCCTGCTGTTTGACATAAGCTTTCTGGAGATGCCAGATGGACACTGCTCGCCTTGCGGGAGGAGGAGGGAAAGCGTGTGTGGGCTCTGGGGACGCGCTGGGCTCCTCGGCTCTGCGGGGACAGAGGATCTTTGCCGGCCCGAGCCCAGGCACCAGGCTGTCCCCAGCCTTCCCGGGGCTGCCCGGATGGGTGGTGGGCCCGCTGGGAAATGCCAGCCTCCGCTTTCCCAGCCCCAGCAGGTCAAAGCACAGGGGGAAGCAAACCTCCAGCAGCCCAAGCAATTACTCAGGACTTTTTTTGTTATCATCATCACTGGAAACGAAACCCAGCGCCTATAAATAACCAGGATCTCTGTCTTAATAGCTGCATTTCAGCGGATTTTTAATTATCATTTTATGAATGGGTGCATTAGAGGATATTTAAATAGCAACTTAGCCGTGCTGTTAATGAGGCAGGACCGTTCCAGGCCAGGTCTGGCTGGATATTCCGTCGGTATCTACATGTGCTGCGACATCGCATTGAAAAATTAGCTATTTCAAGCGGAAAATTATAATTGGTTTGTCTAATAAAAGGATAAATAAATATCTATTTAACTTCATTACTGTCAAAGGCAGGAGGCTTTCCTCCATTGTCTCCTTAGGGTTTTATGGCAGAAAAGCTAATTAGCTGTAATTGGGTGGATCCGAGGCGGACGAAGGCGGGCGGGCGGCGGCGGCTGGGAATGGGGCACCGGTGCCTTTCCCGGGCTGCTCTCCCTGTCTCGGCGGGGGGTGGCACCGCTGTGGCACCACCCATGGGCTCTGCCCCTGTGCCCAGCTCTGGGCATGTGGCTGGGGTGGGTGCTCGTGCAGCAAGGCTGGTTTGCAAGGTCACTTCGGCGGCCAGCTGCTGCCTTTTGTGTTTTGATGGTCCCTCTGCCAGGCATCCCTCCGTCATGCCTTGCTCTGAGGCGGACGCTGGCATCCCAAATGCTGCCCAGGACCTCCACCCCCAGTCAGGGTTTGCTCATCTCTGTTTTGGGAGAAATCCAGCATGCGTGTCCCACACCCTCACAGGCTTCCCAGAGCTACCCTGCAGAGCTCCTCCTGACCATAAAGCAGGAGGAGAAGCCCCTGCCCAGCTTGCCCCAATGCCGCTTGCCAAGGCAGACCTGCTCTGAGCAAGGATGTTTCACCTCGGGGTTCCCCGAGCCTGGCAGAGGGGTTCTGGCTGCAAGGGAGGCATTCAGGGCCTGCCTTCTTTCTTCTGCAGGATCTAAGGCATAGTTAAAGCCCCTCTCCACCCCATGCCACACCCTTGCAGAAGGAGGTATTTAGGTATTTGTGCAGCCTGCTCTACCCCTCTGCAGGTTCTAGAGGGTGGTTCTTGCTGCCCCCCATTCTCATCACCCCCAAGCCCCAGGCCCTGACCCTGGCTGACAACAGCCCTGTGCATTAATAAAGTCACCAGTCAAGATCCCATCAGCAGGAGGAAGGGATTAAAATGTCCTCTGGGGACAGTTCCTGACCCAAAGGAAGAGCTGCCCTAAACAACACCCCTCGCAGAGCAGGCTGCCCCACTGAGCTTGGCTGGGCTGCCCGGCTCTCTGCCCCTCTGTGTTCCTGCTCCCACTCCAGTGGCTTCTCTTTCACAGCTCAGAGCTCAGAAACCATTGGGAGTTAGAAAAGAGCCTTGTTGGATGGCAGAGGACCACTGTGCACAGCAGTGCCTGGGTGCACATGCATACATTCCTCTTGCATGTCATTTGACACGAGGCGAGCAAGAAGCAGCCCTGACACCCACAGCAAATCATTGTGCTGCCAACAAAAAAATCCTTCCTTTTCCACCTCTTTAAGGAAGGGAGAAGGCTGGAATGTTAATCATTGCCCAGCCACCCCCAGTGACGAGCACTGGGCTTGGGGGGAGCACGCCTGCTCCCGGGCATTAGCGTGGGGGACGGTGTCTGGGTTTTGCTTATCAGTTCTGCTTGTTGAGTGCGTTCCAAGGATGGAAGAAATGCCAACAGACAGCGTGGAAAATTAATTTTTAATGCCTTTTATTAGTGCTTAAGCCATTCTGAGAGGATGAAATAATCCCAGTTTAGGTAGAGTGGCAAAGGTCTTAGAGGGCTGTCAGGAGGCTGAGTCGCTCCACCGGCCAAAATGATCCAAATCCATCTCCCCAGCCTTCTGCAGAGGCTCAGAACGTTGGGAGCCCAATCCCCCTGCCCTGAGGCACTGCAGCATCCTCCTGCCTGGGCATTAGGAATGGGAAAAAAGTTTCCCTCACATGGAAGGGAGCCAAGAGCCTCATCCCTCCCCTTTCCACCCCGTGGTGCTCCGTGCCACCTCTGCCACCTCTCAGCACCCTGACAAGCAGTGGCACTGGGATGCAGGGGCAGTGATACAGACCCCCACTGGGAGCAGGTGTGGTGCCCATGAGCAATCCTTGCAGGCAGGATGAGTCCAGCCCCTCCTTGCAATGGGCACCAACCACTGCATCAATGCTGATCAGAAGGGCCTGAGCTGTCCCCAGCTCTGCAGATCCCCCAGAGCCATGAAAGCAGGCAGACAGGGCTGGGAAGCTGCTGCCATATGTCCCTATCCCCAGCAGCCCCCGGGCAGACAGTGACAGGGAAGGGACCCTGTCTCCATCCAATACTCCTAGCAGGGTTGCTGCTGGTGGGCTGGACAGGCAGCTCCGTGTTGGGATGGTGCTGGAGGAACAAACCCTGCCCCTGCTTCTCCATTCCCTGGGCCCTGGTGACAGCCTCTTAATGAGGCAGCAAAACAAATACATCAAGGCTTAAGGAAGGGTTTGGAAGGGGAGCAGGGAGAGCCGGCAATGGGCAGTCTGTGGCTGTTAAGAGAAGGTTCCTTTGCCTGGGGCTAGCACTCGGTGGGTGATCTCAGTGATGCCATCTGGCTTCATGCTCATTACAGCATCCTCGTTAGTGCAGCGAGGACCTGTCAGGACCAGGCTCGGGGCTGTGCCCAGCTCTCCCAAAGCCAGCAGCCACGGCTGGGTGTGCAGAGCATTCCCTCACAGGGGTCCCAGAGCATCCCTGTCCCTGGTAGCATACCACTGGGGAGCAAAGCAGCTGGAAGCCCAGCAGCTCCGTGCTCACAGAGGTACCTCCTGCACGGGCTGAAAATCCCTCTCACGCTGCTTGCCTGCAGCTGAACTTCCCCAGGAATATTTCAACCATTCCCCAGGGTGAGCAGGAAACTCTTCCCCCTCTTTTTTTTTCCCTCCCACATTAAAAATCATCACATCAGTTCACCCAGGAATTAACATGCCTCACACTGGAGAGCTGGAGGCTGCCCTGGCAGAGGGCTGCTCCTGTGGCAGGCATGTGATCCCACGGGAAGGCCAGCATGGGTCTGGGTAATTAAAACCTGCATCATGACACATGCTCACAAAGGGCTGACTTAGACCCACACAAACGACCCCTTTGCTTCTCCAGTGTGCTCTTTCTGCCATCTATTTGCCTTCCAGGGTGTGCATTAAGCACCAGTAATGGATCCTCTGCCCACTTCTAATGAATGTTATCTCTCTGCATGCATATGCCTGGGAGTGTTATCTCTGCACAACATACATGTGGATGAGTTACATACCTGCCCTGGTGCCTAAGTGATCCACCTGAAGCAGGAGAAGGTTCAGCTGCACCAGCAACAGCAGCCAACACAGGGCTGATATCCCATGGGCAATGCCCACACCTGCTCCCAGCCTGCCCGTCCTCACACCTAGGAGCTACATCTGAGCTGCCCACCTTCCCTAGGGTTTCCCCCTGCATGCCCACCTTTGAACTGCCCACCTTCCCTAGGGCTTCCCCCTGCATGCCCACCTTTGAACTGCCCACCTTCCCTAGGGCTTCCCCCTGCATGCCCACCTTTGAACTGCCCACCTTCCCTAGGGCTTCCCCCTGCATGCCCACCTTTGAGCTGCCCACCTTCCCTAGGGCTTCCCCTGCATGCCCACCTTTGAGCTGCCCACCTTCCCTAGGGTTTCCCCCTGCATGCCCACCTTTCAGCTGCCCACCTTCCTTAGGGCTTCCCCCTGCATGCCCACCTTTGAACTGCCCACCTTCCCTAGGGCTTCCCCCTGCATGCCCACCTTTGAACTGCCCACCTTCCCTAGGGCTTCCCCCTGCATGCCCACCTTTGAGCTGCCCACCTTCCCTAGGGTTTCCCCCTGCATGCCCACCTTTCAGCTGCCCACCTTCCTTAGGGCCTCCCCCTGCATGCCTACCTTTGAGCTGCCCACCTTCCCTAGGGTTTCCCCCTGCATGCCCACCTTTCAGCTGCCCACCTTCCCTAGGGTTTCCCCCTGCATGCCCAGCTCTGAGCTGCCCACCTTCCCCAACATCCTGGGCTCAGACCTTAGCCCCAGGATGCCAAAGGAAGCAGAGGTCTTTCCCCAGAAGGAAGGAAGCTCTGAAGAGCCTCTTCACATGATGAATTTTAACATTGCTTTCCACATCCAGACAGACCAAGCAAAATCCTTCAAAGTATGAGCCCAGCACAGCAGAACTAATTTGAAATGTCACCAGGGTCAAGCCTGGCTTCCCCAGCCATTAACCTGCCTCTCAAGCTGCACACTTCATATTTGTTTACATAGTCACATATTTATTTAAGCCTGGGATCCCAGATATAGGAAGGGACGTGGTGTGTGTGGAGGGAGGAAGCTTTCTGCTGCAGGGCCCTGAGCTGCTCCCACCCTGGGTATCTCTTCTGAGGGGCTCCACATCCAGGGTGTGATGGAGGAGGATGAGGAGAATAGAATAGAATAGAATAGAATAGAATAGAATAGAATAGAATAGAATAGAATAGAATAGGATAGGATAGGATAGGATAGGATAGGATAGGATAGGATAGGATAGGATAGGATAGGATAGGATAGGATAGGATAGGATAGGATAGGATAGGATAGGACAGGATAGGATAGAATATAGAATAGGATAGGATAGGATAGGATAGGATAGGATAGGATAGGATAGGATAGGATAGAATAGAATAGAATAGAATAGAATAGAATAGAATAGAATAGAATAGAATAGAATAGAATAGAATAGAATAGAATAGAACAGAATAGGATAGGGTAGAATAGAATAGAATAGAATAGAATAGAATAGAATAGAATAGAACAGGAATAGAATAGAATAGAATAGAATAGAATAGAATAGAATAGAAGAATAGAATAGAATAGAATAGAATAGAATAGAATAGAATAGAATAGAATAGAATAGAATTAACCAGGTTGGAAAAGACCTTTGAGATCATCGAGTCCAACCTATCACCCAACACTACCTGATCAACCAAACCATGGCACCAAGAGCCTCCTCCAGTCCCCTCTTGATCTTCAGGCAGTTTGCTGTTCCACCCCAGCCTTTCTGGTTGTGTTTCTCCTCAGGTTGTTCCTGTGCACAGCTCTTCCTTTCCACTCAAGTCTTTCCCAGGCACAAGCCTGAGTAAGTTTAGTCAGTGATGCTGATTTACAGGAGCCCAAGCTCCTCTGGTTTTCAGCCTTTGCTTCTTCTCCCAGGCAGATGAGAACACACAGGGGCCAGGGCAATGTTTCTGCTGCCAGAGTTTTGTCATTTCTCCACTTTGTGTCCTGCCTCTTAGCCATCCTGGTGGCCCAGAAGTCATGGAGAATGTCAGACCCAGACTCCACCATATTCTGCATTCCTGTCCCATGGACCTCTGTCCTTGGTGTTACTGCAGCTTTGTGATACCTGCAGATAAAATCAGAACCCTTTTTTACCCCTGCCCCCCAAAGCCCCCATGCCAGCATCCCCCATGCTCTACTCCTCAAGGATGTAGGCACTGCATCTTCCCTGGCCCAGTCCCACTGGCATGAACCAAACCAGCCTGATTTGCACCATGAGGAGATGTTTGATGGCACAAGAGCCTCCTGAGAGCAGCATCTTCCTAAATGCTTTTCCACTGGGATGTGCCAATTAGGAAAACCTCCTGCTGGGACATGCCTGGGACCAGCTGGGGCTGCTTATTTGTAAGTGGGTGCAGAGAGGGTCTCTGGGCAAAGGGAGACCAGGCAGATGCTGTGGGTACTGAAGAGGAGGATGTCTGGGAGGAATCTGGCTGAGCAAACTTGGGCATCAGCAGTGCATTTGTGATCCCAAGCTGCTGCATGGCACCAGGGCTGCGTCCCCTCACCCTGCTGAGCTCGTCTTGACAGCCAGCAGGTGCTGTGCTGGGGAGGAGGTGGCTTTGCCACGGTTGTTCCAAACGTCCTCTCCTCTCCTGGAACCCAGAGGTTGGGCTGTCACAGAGGGGTCTGTCTCCCCATCTTCCTTCCTGCTGGGAGAACTGTGAACCACAGCCTGACCTTTCTCCTTTTCTCTTTATTTCTGCTCTTGCTCCTCACTTGCATGTTTAATTCAAGGCTGTGGAGCTGGCTAGCCTGTGGTTTAAAAACAAAAACACTCCCCCCCCCCCCCCTGTATTTTAAAAGCCCTGGCAGGGAATTAAAGGAGTTTGTAATAACTTGAATTTAGCAGCACCATCTGAGGCAGATGTTGTGAACCTGGGAAGAGGAACTTACTTGCTGTGTCTCTTCTCTGCTGCTCTTTAAATGATACTAATTTGATGCCGGTTTTTTGTTTCTTTTTTCTTAAAACCAAACACCTCTAGGGTAGGATAATGAAGACCTGTGGCCCTCTTATGATATTCCAGCACCACCTTCTTTTCTTGCTTTCTTCCTCTTCCAGCAGGCTCTGCTCCTGACCCGTGGGGCCACCAGCGCAGGCAGGCATGGTGCTGGCTCCCACAGGCTGTGCCTGGAGCTGCCTCCCCGCGTGTTTGCTGTCCTCCCCACGTGCTCACTGTCCTCCCCGGGTGCTCCAGGTGCCACATGAAGTTCGTGGCCAGCTCCACAGCCAGCAAATCTTCACGTTTTGGCTTTGCTTTGGTTTGTGGGCAGGAGGGTGCAGCTGCCCGGGGAGGTTTGTTTCTTTGCTGAGATAACAGCATGTGTGAAAAGGGGGAAGAGAAGCAATGAAAAATGGGGCAGTTCTACTGTTTCCAAGCTGATTTCTCTGGTGCAGTCAGAGGCAAGATGGGTGGAAGGACCCTCATCACACCCTCTGTCTTCTGCAGTGGCAGCTTTGGGAGATTCTTGCCCAAAGGGATGTGCTGGCTGCATGTTCCCTTTCCAGGCTGTGTTAGTTCACCTTTTGGGGAGTGCCTTGAAATCATAACCTGGCTTCAGAAGAGTGCAGAGGGGAGGGAGGTGTGAGGTTCTCAACGAGGTTAACCTCTGCTGCTCCTCCTAAAGGAGGCTGTGGCAGGGCAGGAGCAGAGGAGCCCGGAGCGGCTGTGACAGCAGGGAGAGCAATATCAAACCCTGCCAGAACAAAAGGCAAGACAAAATGGTTTGAGGACGAAAAGCTTCTTGTCAGCAGAGCTGTCAGAGATTAAAGAGCACCTGCCACATCCCCAAAGGTTGTGTTATGGTCCTGGAGGCGAGGCAGGAGTGAGCTGGAAATAGTCTCACTTGCTGGCCACATGCTGAGGCAGTGATGCTCTGCCCATGCCCTTCTCTGCAAACCCTTTGTGCATGCCAGGCCCCTTCTCCCCGTGTGCTGCTCTGCTCATGCCTCCTTCTCCTCCTCAGGTGTGCTTGAATCTTCTTCTCATCTGGGTTTTGCAACCCTGAGCTTGAGGCAACATGCCAGTGCTGTGGGGTGGGCTTGAGGGATGCACCAGCCTACAGCTAGCCAAGTGGGGCCAGAACAGGGAAACCTGTGGACACTGTCTAAATGACCATGGGCTTCAGCCTCAGAGGTGGGAAGCTGGGGGAGCATCCAAGAGCCCTTGCTCAGCACCTCTCTTCTTGGGTGGGCTTTGTACCCCTCATCATGCTCTGCAGGATGGGGGTTGTGGAGGAGACACAGATGCCTACATGTGTCCATGGGTGTTTTATCCATTCCTTTGTAACCTCAGGTGCTCCAGCGTGTCCAGAAAGCCTTGGAGATCCTCCACCAGCTGTGAGCAAGCTCATCCTGACATCATCACCAGGGCAGCTGGGCTCTACCTCAGCTTTTCCAGCTGCTCTGAGCAGGAGCAAGCATCCTCACCCCCCATATTATGGATAGCAGGGCACAGAGGAGGCCCAGCACCCAGCAGGTCTGCGATGCTGCAACCCTGCCCAAATGTGCTCCAGGGCTGGATGCTCCAGTGGGAGCCTGGAGCTGCCGGGGCCGAGCTGCTGCTGTGGTAACGCTGCAAATTATGCATTAAAGAGAGGCTGGAGCAGCCCCCAGGGTGACGGGCTGGAAGTGCACAGGGCTAATCCAAACAGCGAGTGTCTGTCAGCTGCACGGCTGTTACAGGAGTTAATGAGAGCCGCGGTGTCTGAGCTCCGGCAATCAATTCCACTTCCTATCACCCTGCGAGAGGTGAGCACCCGTGCTGCTCTGATGTTGTTAACTCCGGGTGATGCTCCCGCTTTCAGCTCTGACGCCAGAGGAAATTGCTGGCTAACGTCTCTGTGCTGCTCAAGGTAGAGCCGGGGGGTGTGGGTGGGTGACATTATTCTCCTGGATGGCCCTGCTCAAAGGGAAGGTCTCCGTTCAAGGTGCAGTCACCTAAGAACACCTCTCCCTCTGCATCCACAAAATCAAATCACCCCTCGGTTAGGCGGAAACGTGCCCAGCGGTCAGGGAAGACGGATGCAGCAAGGAGCAGGTGTACCGGGGGCAGCGGGGAGCTGATGGCTTGTTTACTGAAAGCAGGAAACTGGCCAGTTTTTCTTCCCCCAGCACAGGTTTGTTTACAGGGCCCTAAAAGCAAGGAGAGGCGTCCCTGGACCCACACGCTAGAGCCTGCCCTGGGACCGGCCAGGTTGTTCGGGATGCTCTTGCCTGGGAATGGAGCTACTGGAGCGGGTGGGCAGGAGGGGCATTTCCCGGGCATACTGAAGCCCCTGGAATGCTTCCCTTGTGGAGGAAGCAGGAGGATAAGCAAAGGTGGTGTCCTTCAGTTTGCTCTTTGACTATTTTCCTTCCCTTACAGTCTGGATTTTCCTCGCCCAGGTTCAGTTATTGCTTTGCCAGCCTTGAAGTGACACCTGCAGATGCTGTGATGTAGGTAACATCACATTCAGTTCCTGTCACAACTGGAACCGCGGGGTTAAGCTCCTGCGAGTGTCAGTGGAGTCGTGGAGAGGATCCTTTGCCTTGCTGCTAGCTGGCACAAAGCTGGGAAGCCAGATGAGGGACGGCACCAGCGCGGCACGCTGCGGGACAAACGAGCCCAGCACAACCAGAGCCAGCAGGCGGGGAGGGAAGGGACGGGGATGAGCTGTATGTAAATGTGATGAGCAGAGATGTGCAACATCGCGCCGGCTGCGGGCTCTTCTGAAATGCAAATCCCGACAAGGACCCGTCAGCAGCCGTGTCTGCGGAACAAGACAGCCGCTCTGTACACAACCCGGCACCGATTTGCTACCGATTACGGCAGCGGGTGACACTTGTGCCTTTGATCTGAGGAGAGCAGAGCAGGAGGGAGGCTCCTGGAGCCTTGCTCTGCCCAGGCAGCGACTGTGGCAGGGCGGTGAGCTGCTGCTTGGTGGCAGGGAAGAGCAGGCAGTGTCTGTGAGGCGCTGAAGAGAATGTGTCTGTGGAAATCAGTCACTTCTGGGGGCCCCACTCAAATGTGAGGGGCCGAAGGAAGAAGGAAGGAAGAAGCTAGAAGCTACTGCACAGCCTGAGCCTTCTGCTGCTTTAGGTGATGCTTTGGGCATCCATTCTTTCTTGCTGCCTGAAACCTTCTGGTCACTTAGGCTGTTGCACTTCCTCCCAGCCTCCTGCCTCAGGAAAAGCAGGTCCAGCTGCTCCAAGTCTGGCACCTCTGCGGTTTTGCTGAGAGGAGTGAAGGGGCAGGGGCTTGTGCACCGCAACTGAGCAGCCTCAGACGTTCTGCTTGGCTTTAGTGTACCCTGTGGGGTCTTGCTCCTCTCACAAGTGCAGGTACTTCTCATTAGGGGCCTCATGGCCTCAGGGTTTATGTCTCCAAGAGCTCATGTTGCTGTGGTCGTCTTGAGGGAGAGCAGTGAGATTTGGCTTTGAGATACAAGGCAGTGGGCTTTATCTCACTCACTGTTGCAAAGGAGTTGGTCCCAGGGGTTTCTGCAGCCCCCCACTCTACCCCCTTGGTTTGTGTAGTGTGAGAGGCTGCAAAATCCTCTTCTCTTTACAAGCACTTGCAGGGCTTCTCTGCAGGGCCCCAACTGCCTTCAGCACCCTGCCATCAGCTCTGGATGGCCCCCAGTCACTCACTGGTGCTCACTGAGTGGTTTAACAGGAATCCAGCCCAGATCATTTTTCTGTAGCCACGGGGCATGTGGTACTACCTTAGCTGGCACACTTCCCTTCAGCAGGGCCCAGAGAAGCCAAGCAGCCCTCTGGCAGCTTCAGGAATTTATGAGACCTTCTCATGCCTTGGGGAGCCCAGGGCCAGGGGAACGTGGGAGCAAGGGCCAGCAGATATAAATCACCATGAGCTCCACCAGCTCTGTTTTACCAGCAGAGAAACCAGCCCCTGGCCTTTGTACTCTTCCCACTGGCCACAAATGAGCAGCATGCAGGTCCCCAAGCACTGATTTTGGTTTGGGCTGGAGAGGAAGTCTGGGAAGTGTGTGTAGAAAAACGTCTCTGTGTATATGAAACATGCATAGATATATAGGTGTGTGTTTATAGCAACGCTTAGCAGAGGCCAATACTTGATCCTGCACAAACATACCCCCCCCAGGGGTTAATCATCACAAATGGGAGAGGGAAATAATTGCTGTTAATGGAGGGAGGTGGTGTTGTGCTGGTGAGGTGTGAGTGGCTCAGCCCCAGCTCCAGCCTCCTCCTCTCCACTCTCTCTCCAGCCCAAAACTTTCCACTCTTTTTTTTTTTGCAGCTTTTGCAGGGACAGCAGCCCCCAGCCCAAGTTTACCCCCGTGTCTTATTCCTGCCTCCATCACCCCTGCCCCAGAGTGGGCTGGAGAGCTGTGGGTGGATGGGTTGTGTCCATCCCTGTTCAGGCAGCCTGCAAGCAAGGAGCTGTCGCTGCCCTCCTTATCACCACAGCCAAGCACTGCCAGAGAGGGCTTAAGCATCTCAGTAATCAGCTCCCCAAACACCACACTGCACTGAACTATAGCCTTTACCTGATGATTTGTAAAGACTTCTCTGGAACTGAGAAAGGACCACTGGGCCATAAGTACCTTGGCTGCCTGCCACTGCCCATCTGCCATTGGGTGCCAGGGGACTGTGTGGCATTGCTCCAATGAAGCCATGGGAGAGGGGAGAGGATGTGGCATTTGCTGCTCTGCCTGTGCTGAGACAGGAAGGAAACACAGCCCTGGCTTGGCCATACCTCGGGAGAGGGGACCCTGGTGGGGCGGCCATGCCATTTGATGAGCAGGCAATAGGGATAGGTTGATTTACCACTCCCAGCTATCCCCTGCTAGCGAAGCACCTTTCACTTCTCCCCATTTCAGGCCCATAAAACAGGCACTGGCAGAATTATTTGGCAGGGTGCAAGTGGTGGCCCAGGACTGACTAGGTGGTCAGGCTGTCCTGCCTTGAGTCCCACACAGCTCCCGTGGCTCCCCCCTGCCCCCCCCCCCAGCTCCCCCCACGGAGCGTAGGAGTGGGGAGGAAGGATGCCTTGCTCTGTGATAGAGGAGTGTGTGGGTTTCTCATGGTTGTGTGTGATTGTACCACAGTTTTGTGTGATTGTGTCCCACATGACAGCATCTTGGCACCAGCCAGGCTGTTAAAATCCCCTTGAAAAAGGAAGGATCTGTGGCAAATTGCTGCTGGTAGGATAAGTGCCATGGTTTAGCCCCAGCTCCATGCAGCCACTTGCTTGTTCCCACCTGGTGGGATGGGGGAGAGAATAAGAAGGGTGAAACTGAGGACATGGCCCCATAACTGCTGCTTTGAAGAAAACTAGCTCTGTCCCAGCCCAGACAAGAAAGATAATCACAGAACTGTCAGGGTTGGAAGGGACCTCAAGGATCATCTAGTTCCAAACCACCTGCCATGGACAGGGACGCCTTCCAGTTGATCAGGTTGCCCAGAGCCACATCCAGCCTGGCCTTAAAAACATCCAGGGATGGGGCTGCCACCACCTGCCTGGGCAACCTGTTCCAATCTGACCATATGTGATTGATGCTGCAGGGTTTGGTGCTGTGTCCCACTCTTCCAAGCTGCTTGGGATGACTTCAGTGCTTCTGTTGGGAAGGGGATGAGGACAGTGAGGCTCACTGCCGTGGCTCAAGCACCGGCTGCCGACAGAATCCATGCCTTGGTCCTTCCCTGGGAAGAGCACAAGCAGGGGATGGGAAGGCAGGAGCTGCAGGGATTGTGATGTTCTTACAAGTCTCTCTGATCAAGAAGGGGCATCAGCAAGACAAACAAATGAAATGGCATCCAAAGGAAGAGAGGAACTCGTGGAGCTGTGGAAATAAGGCAGGAATAAAAGGCACTTGTGGAAACTCCGTGTGTCGCTGCATATATTTGACCACACCGATGCTTAACAAAAGAAAACCCAGGCTCATTACACAGAAACATCAAACCAGCCAAGATAATTATCTCTAATTAGTGCTAATTTAAAAGTGAGGTCTGTTCTATAGCTGAATTGTTGCATATTTCATTAGTTCATTAGACGCCGAGCAGACAACACAGATAAGAGCATCGGCTCAGTGGGACGAGAGAAATTCCATCCTCTCTGCATGAGGAAGCAACTTGGGGGTCCATTGCCATGGCACAGGCTCTGTGCTGGGCCACACAGCCCAAACACAGCAGCCCAGAGCACTCAGTGGCTCATCCTCTGGGGAAAGTTCTCTGAAAAACTGCACTGACTTTGCAGAAATGAGAAGCAGAGGCAGAAGCAGGCTGCCAGTCAGGGTCATCAGCTCCCTCTCTCTGCAAGTATCAATCAGTTCCAGGTCTCTCTCCTTGCCTGGATGGGGAGGACAAAGGTTGTGCGCTTCAGATTTACCCCCAGGAAAGGGGAAAGGCCCCAAAGCAGGGAGTGGGCTTCAGCTGAGTATGTGCCATGAGCTGCTACCCATCCTCACACAGGCAGCAGTCCCACCCTAGAGACACAGCCAGGCGGGAACCGAGACCCTGGCCTGCCCTTGTCATGGGAAGAAGATTCTGACCCATGTGGGTGGTCATCCAGCTTTATGCACACCCAAGGTCTGGATGAAACGGAGGGGACAAAACTCAGTCCTATCTTGCTCCAGGGTCTCCAGATTATCTGCTCTGGCCCTTCTGATTTCATTATCCTGACCAGTCTTCTTCAACTCATTTTCCATCTCTTCTTCATCCACCATGTTTTTCATCTCTTCTTCACTCCCTCTTCCATCTGTTCTTTACCCCTTCTCCCATCTCCATCCATCACCTCTTCCATCTTTTCTTCATCAGCTTTTCCATCTCTTCATCATCTTTTCCATCTCTTCTTCATGCCTCCCTTTTCCCAACTCTTGCAAGACTGCTTTGCTCTGAAGTGGGTCCTTCCTCTGGCCACCACTGAACCACAGCATCCAGCTGTGCCTTACACCCTGCTGGGAAGTCTCACTGTGCCAGACAGAGCCTCTCCCTGCAGAGAGGGGATTGGCAGCCATGAGCCTCACTCTGCAGCTTCACTTCATCTCCAGGTCCCCTCCCCAAGACAGGGCTTGGCAGTCACTTCTGTTACTGGGGAAACAAAGCAGTGGCTTGGGACATGTTGGATTTTCAGACTTCTGCTTGATGTGGAGCTCGATGCCAAGGTTCTGGTAGTGGCCAGGAGGGACAATGCTGAGCAATCCATGCAATGATGCCACGAAAGGGCCATGTCACAGCAGAGATTTCCACCTCAGTAGAGCTGTGCCTCATCCAGTGCAGTGGCATCATCCTCTGTAATAACATAAATGCCAACTCTCCCCTGAAGAGTTGGAGAGGAGCACCTGGAGGAGACACTGCCATGATAGAATCGAATTTAATCGAGTCAAGTTGAATAGAATAGAATAGAATAGAATAGAATAGAATAGAATAGAATAGAATTAGAATAGAATAGAATAGAATAGAATAGAATAGAATAGAATAGAATAGAATAGAATAGAATAGAATAGAATAGAATAGACCAGACCAGACCAGGTTGGAAGAGATCTTTGAGATCACCGAGTCCAATCTATCACCCAACACCATCTAATCAACTAAACCATGGCACCAAGCACCTTACCAAGTCTCCTAAACACCTCCAGTGGATGGTGACTCCACCACCTCCCTGGGCAGCACATTCCAATGGCCAATCTCTCTCTCTCTATGAAGACTTTCTTCCTAACATCCAACCTAAACTTCCTCTGGCACAGCTTGAGACTGTGTCCTCTTGTTCTGGTTGCCCATGAGAAGAGACCAACCCCATCCTGGCTACAACCTCCCTTCAGGTAGTTGTAGAGAGCAAGAAGGTCTCCCTGAGCCTCCTCTTCTCCAGGCTAAGCAACCCCAGCTCCCTCAGCCTCTCCTCCCAGGGCTGTGCTCCAAACCCCTCCCCATCTTTGTTGCCCTTGCTGTCGTATCCACACCTTCCCTTACCAGCTTCTAGTGATCAGCTCTCACATCCTTGAACCATTTACTTCCTGCAGCAATCCCCGCCCTGGCCCAGGGAAGCTGTGACTTGTGAGATGAGGAGCAAAAATTGGCACTTAAGCCATGAAGTGTGAGCAGGAACAATGAATTTGACTTTCAGATCCACTTGGAGATTGCAGGCAAATGTCCCTTCCCGCTCGTAAACTGCACACGGGCCAGGACCCCGACAATAAACCCTCCCCTCCTCTCTTCACACTGCAGGTTTTTAATCAGATTAACCTGACTTTATGAAGCTCTTCCAGCTGCCACTGGTGGAGCGAGGGCCCAGCTCAGTGCAAGCTGTTGTCAAGCCAAAAGCACAGAGAGTTTTTAATCCCTGAGAAGTTACAGAGCGGGAATATGGTAATTGAAGAAAGTTACTGCAGGGGGGTTGGAGCTGGAATTAATCTTTGAGAAAGAGAGGAAAGCTCTGAGGTCTTTAAAGGAGCTAAGTTTGGGGCCATAGAGCGTTTCAGAAGAGTAAAGTGAATGGGGATGGAACATGCAAGGGGAGAAGCACTGCTGTGAAGTAGGTTTGGGAGGGCTGGAGAGGGGAAATTCTGGGAATGAGAGGATGATGGAGAAACCCTTTCTGGTACCCTGGGGTGAAGGGGCCTGGCAGTGATGGGCAGGTGTGGTAATGATGGTGTAGGAACCATCTGGGGGTACTGGTTGATGGTAGGCTGAACATGAGCCAGCAGTGTGCCCAGGTGGCCAAGAAGGCCAATGGCATCCTGGCCTGCATCAGGAACAGTGTGGCCAGCAGGACCAGGGAGGTCATTCTGCCCCTGTACACTGCACTGGTTAGGCCACACCTTGAGTCCTGTGTCCAGTTCTGGGCCCCTCAGTTGAGGAAAGATGTTGAGATGCTGGAAGGTGTCCAGAGAAGGGCAACAAAGCTGGGGAGGGGGTCTGGAGCACAGCCCTGTGAGGAGAGGCTGAGGGAGCTGGGGTTGCTTAGCCTGCAGAAGAGGAGGCTCAGGGGAGACCTTCTTGCTATCTACAGCTACCTGAAAGGTGGTTACAACCAGGACGGGGTTGGTCTCTTCTCCCAGGCAAGCAGCACCGGAACAAGAGGACACAGTCTCCAGCTGCACCAGGGGAAGTTTAGACTCGAGGTGAGGATAAAGGTCTTCCCAGAGAGAGTAATTGGCCATTGGAATGTGCTGCCCAGGGAGGTGGTGGAGTCACCGTCCCTGGAGGTGTTTAGCAAAAGGGGATTGGACGTGGCGCTTGGTGCCATGGTTTAGTAGTCAGGAGGTGTTGGGTGACAGGTTGGACTTGATGATCTTTGAGGTCTTTTCCAACCTTGTTGATTCTATGAGTCTTGAAGACCCATTGATCATCATGTTCCAGGAGCCAGACCCAAGTCCCAGCCTGGCTCAGCTGTGAGGTTCCTGATGCTGGAATGCTGCTTTCAGAAGTGCTGCTGGAAGGGCCAGACATGGCTAAATGGCTACATACAAGACGGGCAGCAGGAGATAGCAACTGTGCCACTGAGAAACCCAGGCACAGCACAATTAGTTAACAGCTGCCATTATGGACAGCCAAGAACTGTGGAGATTTAATGAAGGGCAATTTAACTTATTGATTAACCAGAGAGCTTCCCTCTCTGCCTAATGCTCTCTGACTTCAGGAGGCATCTCCCTTCTGACTGGTCCCTGTTCTCCATCACTGCTGCCTAGTGCAAAGAGCAGGAATCTGGGGAGCAGGAGTTCAGGGAACTGGCACAGTGAGAGCTACTTTTCCATGCACCCTCTCACTCCCATTCCCACCACACTGTCCCAAGGGCTGACTTCTTCCTTCTGCCTCTGAGTTTCTTCATCCTCCCCCAAAAATGAACCAGGAAACTGTTGCCTCCTGTATGTGGGTCTCCTTTATAGCACTGCCTGGTCTCACACAGGGTCTTGCCTTCACCCTCACATCTAGGAGCCTTCCCGTGGCTAATTAAGCAAAAGGTTCCTCACCTTCACCCTCCGAGAAGCTTCACATGACCAAAGCATTTGATTTCATCTGATTCTACTTAAAATGTGTCTTCTGAGGATGTAGTCAGAGATGCTGCACTCTGAGAAGCCACCACTGGTGAGAAGGTGCTCAGGTTTGTGATGGTTCCTTAGATTTCAGGGCAAGTTCCTTCCACAGGCTGGGAACCCCTCTCCAAAGCCTCTCTCTACCAGCAGCCGGCTTGAGGGAAGCGCTCTGCCCGAGCTGGCTCTGCCCTTTATCCCTCACTCTGTGTCTCCATCAGCTGTCACCAGAAGGGATGTTCAGATTTCATGCTCAATATTCTTGCTGCGAGTCAAACATCAAAACCTCAGCAGGGTGCCTGGGAAAGCCTAAGTGAGAGCATCAGAGGAATCTGTCTCTACAAAGCGAGAGGAATGAGCGCAGGCTGCGTCGAGGGATTGTTTTGTCATCCTGGAGCAGGCACACAAATAATTGGTTTAGACTTGGGGTTTTTTTTTTATTATTATTATCACCCTTCCTGATAACAATCTCTGCTTTTCATTCCAATAAATATTGACTTGTGCTGTAAGAAAGAGACGTGTCCTCTCTGCCGCTTATCTCTCTGCAGGCACGGCGGAGGGGACGTGGGCAGCGGGATTAGTTGTCTCCAGTTCTGCTCATCACCACCACCCCCTGGCAGTGCTGGAAGGCCACAGAGCCAAGGGGCTGGCCTAGGAGACCTTCAGGTGTGTGTTCATCTGAATGGAGCTGGGCTGTTGAATCACAGCTGTGGTCCTCTTTGTCACTGAATCCTTGAGTTTCAGCGTGAGGAGGGTTGGAAAGCACCTCTGGGGATCACCCAGTCACAGCATCACAGTATCACCAAGGTTGGAAGAGACCTCCAAGATCATCAAGCCCAACCTGTCACCACAGACCTCACAACTAGATCGTGGCACCAAGTGCCACATCCAATCCCCTCTTGAACACCTCCAGGGATGGTGACTCCACCACCTCCCTGGGCAGCACATTCCAAAGCCCAACAACTCTCTGGGAAGAACTTTCTCCTCACCTCGAGCCCAACCCCCTGCTAAAGCAGGGTCACTCACAGCAGTTCCCCGGGGTCACAGTGTTCAGGTGGGTTTGGCATCTCTCCAGAGAAGGAGAGTTCCACAGCCTCTCTGGGCAGCCTGCTCCAGTATGCTCACAGCAGAGAATTTTTTCCTCAAGTTCAGACGGACCCTTCTGGGTTCCAGTTTGTGCCCCTTGTCCCTTGTCCTGTCACTGGGCACTGCTGGATAAAATCCTGGCCCCATCCTTTTGTTCCCCACCCTTTAGCTATTGTTCAGCATTGAGCAGATTCCCTCTCATGCTGCTCTTCTCCAGGCTAAACAGCCCCAGGGCTCTCAGCCTTTCCTTCTCACAGAGATGCTCCAGGCCCCTCAGCATCTCTGTAGCCTCTATGGGACTCTCTCCAGCAGTTCCTTGGCTCTTTTGAACTGAGAAGCCCTGAACTAGACCAAAGAGTCCAGATGTGGCCTGCTCTGGAGAGATGGTTAAAACAGTCCCCTGAAGTGTTGCTTCTTTCCTTCTCTCTGTTGCCACAAGGCAGGACAAATGCTTTGTAAGCTGCTGCTGCTGAGTTTTCTTGCCAGTGAACAATTTTCCTGCTCCAAGACATCTTCAGGGCGCTGGCCTCATTCCTTTGGTGTGTCTGTACAGTCCCTGGCACAGCTCTTGGGCCACGTTCATTATCTTCCACGTGGAATTTGTTTTGCGTCAACAGAAATGTGCTCAGGTTAGCACAAGAAGGGAAATAAAAATAGCTCCTACCCCCAGAAGAGCTCTCTGGTTGTGCAAGGTGGAGAAAAACCCAGAGCAGGGGAAAGGATAACTCCACGGGCTTGTTGGTGAAGTCAGCCCTCGAGCAGCCCAGCAGCAGCTCAGCTGAAGCAGGGGGGTATAACCCCTGTCGTCAGGAGGGAGGTCAGGAGGGTCCCCCTCCCACCCAGGCAAAGCTCTGCTGCTGTGCTGGGGGTGCTGAAGCACAAACTGCAAGCCCAGCCTGGCAAACCCCGGCACCGCCTTGGCCGCGGGCTGGGGAGGAGGGAGAGCAGAGAGGGGAGGGTTGGCGGCCCAAAGGCTTCCAGGCTTTGCTTGGCATGGGAAAAGCACTTACCCTCATAAGCCAGTGCTTCCAGACTCAACTATGAGCACAGCCAGAACCATTTTCATCATCATCATATCAACAAGATCTGCATGAATAAATGTTTTCTAGCAGCCCAGGGAGCCCTGTTTAAAGTGGAGCCTCAGTTCCAAGCACCTGCCAGCCCCAGAGCAAACCACAGGCAGTTTCTGCTGGGGAATGAACCAAGGACTCTGCTTGTCTCATTACCTGCCTTTGCCCTCAGGCACTCTTGGGCTACACCTGAGCCCGGGGGCTGCGGGGAGGGAGGGGAAAACTATTGTGTTGCATTCAAAACAAAACAACAACAACAAAAAGAAAGAAAGAAAGAAAGAAAGAAAGAAAGTGATTTTTATCAGGAAGCTTTTATTTATCAGCTTTGTTGAAGTGCCATCTCCCAGAGCCAGGGAGTCAGGAGATAATCTTGCCTTTCAGTTAACCAGAAATCCAGGTTTCTCACAGTCAGAGCTGAGAAATTACCTGAAGTGAGGAGAATCTGGCACCGTTCTGCATCCCAAACCCGTACCTCAAACACGGGGTCCAGGTTTGGGTCCCTCGCTGCAAAGACTCAGAGGTGCTGGAGGATGTCTAGATGAAACCAAGCTGGGGGCGGGTGTTGATGTGTTAGAGGGTAGGAGAGCTCTGCAGAGTGACCTGGACAGATGGGCAGAGTCCAAGGGCATGAGAATGAACACATCTAAGTTCCAGGTTCTACACATTGGCCACAACAACCCCAGGCAGTGCTACAGGCTGAGGTCAGAGTGGCTGGAGATCAGCTAGGCAGAGAGGGACCTGGGGGTACCGGTTGATGGTAGGCTGAACATGAGCCAGCAGTGTGCCCACGTGGCCAAGAAGGCCAAGGGCATCCGGGCCTGCATCAGGAACAGTGTGGCCAGCAGGAGCAGGGAGGTCATTCTGCCCCTGTACTCAGCACTGGTTAGGCCACACCTTGAGTCCTGTGTCCAGTTCTGTGCTCCACAATTCAAGAGAGACGTTGAGGTACTGAAACATGTCCAGAGAAGGGCAACGAGGCTGAGGAGGGGTCTGGAGCACAGCCCTGTGAGGAGAGGCTGAGGGAGCTGGGCTTGCTTAGCCTACAGAAGAGGAGGCTCAGGGGAGACCTTCTTGCTCTCCCCAACTCCCTGAAGGGAGGTTGTAGCCAGGTGGGGGTTGGTCTCTTCTCCCAGGCAACCAACACCAGAACAAGAGGACACAGTCTCAAGCTGTGCCAGGGGAGGTTTAGGCTGGATGGTAGGAAGAAGTTCTTCCCAGCAAGAGAGATTTGCCATTGGAATGTGCTGCCCAGGGAGGTGGTGGAGTCACCATCACTGGAGATGTTTAGGAAGAGACTGGATGAGGCTCTTGGTGCCATGGTTGAATTGATTCGATGGTGTTGGGGGATAGGTTGGACTTGATGATCTCAAAGGTCTTTGCCAACCTGGTTAATTCAATTCAATTCAATTCAATTCAATTCAATTCAATTCAATTCAATTCAATTCAATTCAATTCAATTCAATTCAAGTCTGGTCTGGTCTGGTCTGTTCTACTCTATGGTTCTGTGATATCTCCAACCCCTCACACCCTGTGATCCCGTGACCCAGGGCAGTGCGCTCCCAGCACCCTGGGCCAAGCGGATCGGGCTCTTAACGTTAACCGGAGGAGTTTTGCACCCCCAAAAGGAACCTTCTGCCGATGCATCCCTCCCAGCATCCCATCAGGGCAGGCAGCCCCATCCCAGGGCCCCCGAGCCCAGCCCCCGTGGCGCAGGGCGGCGCGGGAGCAGGATTTGTAAGCTGTTGACACGGACATCCTGCGTAGGCGACGGAGGCTTTGCTATTGGGGAGCAGACACCTCCAGCAGACGCTTTCACTAACAGATTTATTAGTGCTGGGGAGGAAAACGAAACCATGTGGAGCCTCAGCCTGCAGAGCCCAGGAAAGGGGCTTGCCACTCGGAGGCAGACGGGAATTTCCTGGAAGGTGAATATGGCAGAGCATTAGAAGGCAAATAAATAAAAGGAGCCTTGCTTTATTCCTCTGGCTCGGCTCTGCCTCGACTTGCCCCAAAGCCCAGATAATGCAGGAGCCTAAGAACCGCCATAAAGGGCCAGAGCACTCTGTGTCTGCACACCCATCCTCTCCCAGATGCTGCAAGGAAGGCCTGAGATGTCCCATAAAGAACGCTGATGGGGCGACCTGCGCTGAGGAGATATTTCTGCCCAGCTCCAGGGAGCTGGAGGATGCTTTAAGAGCTGAGGCAGGCAGGTTTAGCTCCTCTATATTTTTCTCCCGTTTGCAGCAGTGTTCCTGGTGAATCTGGAGCACATTAGCACAGTTATGGTTTTTTATCTCTGAAGCAGCCTCACCTGGAAGCCACAGAGAAGCATCATCTCACCTCAGCTTGCCCCCCCGTAGCAAAACAGGGACCAAGACCCCGGCAGGAGGCTGAAGGAGCCCCTCTCCTCTTGAACCTCCAGGTGATGCCAACAGACATGGCTGTGGCCAGGAGGATGGGCATGCCCTGTGCCCAGCTCTGAGCCTGGCAGACGGAGGCTGGCTTGGCACAGAGGAGAGCTGCCTGGCATATTCCCACAGTGACAGTGTTTTTCCTGTGCATACTTCTCTCTCCTGCTCCCACCACCTCTTCCCCGCCTGCCACGTTGGGCCCAGATGTCTCCTTTAAAGGGGAACTGCAAAGTTTTGTTTAAAATAACACTATTTAAAGGGGGGGAAAAAAAGGAGAGAAGAAAAAAAAACAACCCCTCCAAGATCCCTGGCAATTAATCACCTCTACGTGCAGGCTCCAAACTTGCAATCACAAACTACTCGGAGCTCAGCTTCCCCCCTGCTCACCTGCTGAGTACTGCTGTTGGGATTTGAGGTATTCCCTGCCAGAGCTGGTTGTGCATCACTGTCCCAGCCCAGGCTATGCTCCAAGGAGATGCAGAGGGAGGATTGCAAGGCAGAGGCTTGTCTGGTCCTGCATTCCTTCAGCACGGAGCTTTAGGTGCTTAACTGTGAAAACAAGGAGAGCTGAGTGTCCAGGGCCCTGCCTGGAAATTCCCACTGTGCTTGACTGCAGGATCAGTGATATCTTGGCTGCTACCAGTGGATAGCAAGGTGCCCATGAGGTAAAAATGTGCTCTTGTGGCCAAGGTCAGTGGTTTCCTGGGGTGCCTTAAGAAGAGTGTGGCCAGCAGGTTGAGTGGTGTTCTTGTGCCACTCTACTCTGCCTTAGTGAGGCTACATCTGGAATACTGGGTGCATTTCTGGGCTCCCTAGCTCAGGAGAGACAAGGAAGTACTGGAGAGAGTCCCACAGAGGCTACAATGATGATTCAGTGTCTGTGCAGAGGAAAGGATGGAAGATCTGGGGCTGTTCAGCCTGGAGAAAAGCCAGCTGAGACCTCAATACTCACCGAGAGTTAAAGGGCAGGGTACAAGAGGCTGGAGCCAGACTCTTTGGAGTGGTGCCCAGTGATAGGGCAAAGGGCAAGGGGCACAAACTGGAACCCAGGAGGTTCCACCTGAACAGCAGGAAAAGCTTCTTTGCTGTGAGGCTGGTCTGCAGCCACCCCTCAGCTCACAATGCTGCTCTTGTCCCACCATTCCTCTGATGGCTTCTACCAAGCAGCTTCACTCAGGTCCTGCTCAGGTCCTGCAGGGGGCTGCCTCAGCATCCTGGTAGGCAAGAGGAACTTTGCTCCTCATCCCCATCCCCAAGGGTGAAGGTCCAAGCTTGCTGGCTGCAGCCCCATCTCAACCCAGGACAGCTTCTCAAGCCCCCAGTCTCTAAACAACTCCCCTCCCCCTGACCTGCTCCCTGCCCCCCCAGCCTAAGTTTTGATTTATCAGGGGCATTATTAAAACAGCCATTTCTCAGCTGTCTAATGTTTCAAACCCCTGCTCTCATTCATCTGATAAATATTTACAGAGCTTGACATTGTCTTCAGCCCGTTCCCTTCTGCGCCAAACAATCCCAAACACTCGCTTCCCTTCCCCTGCAGCTCATGGAGCGGGGCTGCCTGCCCCAGCATGGCCACAGCCATGTGCCCCCCTCCCCTGCACCCCTCCTCAGGGGCAACAGAAGGGCAGGAATTACTCATCCCTCCCTCTGATTTGTCCCCTCTCCCTCTGTGTGAGTTTACAGGGCTGCGGGATGCTGGGTGCTTGGAGCGCAAGGCCCTTGCATGGAGCTTCTGCAGTTCGAAGCAAGTCCCTGCACCTTGGCCAGCCTGTCCCCAAGCCTCAGCCAGCCTGTCCCCAAGCTTCAGCCAGCCTGTCCCCAAGCCACAGCCAGCCTGTCCCCAAGCCTCAGTCAGCCTGTCCCCAAGCCACAGTCAGCCTGTCCCCGAGCTTCAGCCAGCCTGTCCCCAAACCTTGGCCAGCCTGTCCCCAAGCCTCAGCCAGCCTGTCCCCAAGCCTCAGTCAGCCTGTCCCCAAACCTTGGCCAGCCTGTCCCCAAGCTTCAGCCAGCCTGTCCCCAAGCCTCAGTCAGCCTGTCCCCAAACCTTGGCCAGCCTGTCCCCAAGCTTCAGCCAGCCTGTCCCCAAGCTTCAGCCAGCCTGTCCCCAAGCCTCAGTCAGCCTGTCCCCAAGCCTCAGTCAGCCTGTCCCCAAACCTTGGCCAGCCTGTCCCCAAGCTTCAGCCAGCCTGTCCCCAAGCCTCAGTCAGCCTGTCCCCAAACCTTGGCCAGCCTGTCCCCAAGCCACAGTCAGCCTGTCCCCAAACTTTGGCCAGCCTGTCCCCAAGCTTCAGCCAGCCTGTCCCCAAGCCACAGCCAGCCTGTCCCCAAGCCTCAGTCAGCCTGTCCCCAAGCCACAGCCAGCCTGTCCCCAAGCCTCAGTCAGCCTGTCCCCAAACCTTGGCCAGCCTGTCCCCAAGCTTCAGCCAGCCTGTCCCCAAGCCTCAGCCAGCCTGTCCCCAAGCTTCAGCCAGCCTGTCCCCAAGCCACAGCCAGCCTGTCCCCAAGCCTCAGTCAGCCTGTCCCCAAACCTTGGCCAGCCTGTCCCCAAGCCTCAGTCAGCCTGTCCCCAAACCTTGGCCAGCCTGTCCCCAAGCCTCAGCCAGCCTGTCCCCAAGCTTCAGCCAGCCTGTCCCCAAGCCTCAGCCAGCCTGTCCCCAAGCCTCAGTCAGCCTGTCCCCAAACCTTGGCCAGCCTGTCCCCAAGCTTCAGCCAGCCTGTCCCCAAGCCTCAGTCAGCCTGTCCCCAAACCTTGGCCAGCCTGTCCCCAAGCTTCAGCCAGCCTGTCCCCAAGCCTCAGTCAGCCTGTCCCCAAACCTTGGCCAGCCTGTCCCCAAGCCACAGTCAGCCTGTCCCCAAACTTTGGCCAGCCTGTCCCCAAGCTTCAGCCAGCCTGTCCCCAAGCCACAGCCAGCCTGTCCCCAAGCCTCAGTCAGCCTGTCCCCAAGCCACAGCCAGCCTGTCCCCAAGCCTCAGTCAGCCTGTCCCCAAGCCTCAGTCAGCCTGTCCCCAAACCTTGGCCAGCCTGTCCCCAAGCTTCAGCCAGCCTGTCCCCAAGCCTCAGCCAGCCTGTCCCCAAGCTTCAGCCAGCCTGTCCCCAAGCCACAGCCAGCCTGTCCCCAAGCCTCAGTCAGCCTGTCCCCAAACCTTGGCCAGCCTGTCCCCAAGCCTCAGTCAGCCTGTCCCCAAACCTTGGCCAGCCTGTCCCCAAGCCTCAGCCAGCCTGTCCCCAAGCTTCAGCCAGCCTGTCCCCAAGCCTCAGCCAGCCTGTCCCCAAGCCTCAGTCAGCCTGTCCCCAAACCTTGGCCAGCCTGTCCCCAAGCTTCAGCCAGCCTGTCCCCAAGCTTCAGCCAGCCTGTCCCCAAGCCTCAGTCAGCCTGTCCCCAAGCCTCAGTCAGCCTGTCCCCAAACCTTGGCCAGCCTGTCCCCAAGCTTCAGCCAGCCTGTCCCCAAGCCTCAGTCAGCCTGTCCCCAAACCTTGGCCAGCCTGTCCCCAAGCCACAGTCAGCCTGTCCCCAAACTTTGGCCAGCCTGTCCCCAAGCTTCAGCCAGCCTGTCCCCAAGCCACAGCCAGCCTGTCCCCAAGCCTCAGTCAGCCTGTCCCCAAGCCACAGCCAGCCTGTCCCCAAGCCTCAGTCAGCCTGTCCCCAAACCTTGGCCAGCCTGTCCCCAAGCTTCAGCCAGCCTGTCCCCAAGCCTCAGCCAGCCTGTCCCCAAGCTTCAGCCAGCCTGTCCCCAAGCCACAGCCAGCCTGTCCCCAAGCCTCAGTCAGCCTGTCCCCAAACCTTGGCCAGCCTGTCCCCAAGCCTCAGTCAGCCTGTCCCCAAACCTTGGCCAGCCTGTCCCCAAGCCTCAGCCAGCCTGTCCCCAAGCTTCAGCCAGCCTGTCCCCAAGCCTCAGCCAGCCTGTCCCCAAGCTTCAGCCAGCCTGTCCCCAAGCCTCAGCCAGCCTGTCCCCAAGCTTCAGCCAGCCTGTCCCCAAGCCTCAGTCAGCCTGTCCCCAAGCCTCAGCCAGCCTGTCCCCAAGCTTCAGTCAGCCTGTCCCCAAGCCTCAGTCAGCCTGTCCCCAAGCTTCAGTCAGCCTGTCCCCAAGCCTCAGTCAGCCTGTCCCCAAACCTTGGCCAGCCTGTCCCCAAGCTTCAGTCAGCCTGTCCCCAAGCCACAGTCAGCCTGTCCCCAAGCCACAGTCAGCCTGTCCCCAAACCTTGGCCAGCCTGTCCCCAAGCTTCAGCCACCCTGTCCCCAAGCCACAGCCAGCCTGTCCCCAAGCCTCAGTCAGCCTGTCCCCAAGCCACAGTCAGCCTGTCCCCAAGCCTCAGTCAGCCTGTCCCCAAACCTTGGCCAGCCTGTCCCCAAGCCTCAGTCAGCCTGTCCCCAAACCTTGGCCAGCCTGTCCCCAAGCCTCAGCCAGCCTGTCCCCAAGTCACAGTCAGCCTGTCCCCAAGCCTCAGCCAGCCTGTCCCCAAGCTTCAGTCAGCCTGTCCCCAAGCTTCAGTCAGCCTGTCCCCAAGCCTCAGTCAGCCTGTCCCCAAGCTTCAGTCAGCCTGTCCCCAAGCCTCAGTCATCCTGTCCCCAAACCTTGGCCAGCCTGTCCCTAAGCTTCAGTCAGCCTGTCCCCAAGCCACAGTCAGCCTGTCCCCAAGCCACAGTCAGCCTGTCCCCAAACCTTTGGCCAGCCTGTCCCCAAGCTTCAGCCAGCCTGTCCCCAAGCCACAGCCAGCCTGTCCCCAAGCCTCAGTCAGCCTGTCCCCAAACCTTGGCCAGCCTGTCCCCAAGCTTCAGCCAGCCTGTCCCCAAGCCACAGCCAGCCTGTCCCCAAGCCACAGTCAGCCTGTCCCCAAACCTTGGCCAGCCTGTCCCCAAGCTTCAGCCAGCCTGTCCCCAAGCCTCAGTCAGCCTGTCCCCAAACCTTGGCCAGCCTGTCCCCAAGCCACAGTCAGCCTGTCCCCAAACTTTGGCCAGCCTGTCCCCAAGCTTCAGCCAGCCTGTCCCCAAGCCACAGCCAGCCTGTCCCCAAGCCTCAGTCAGCCTGTCCCCAAGCCACAGCCAGCCTGTCCCCAAGCCTCAGTCAGCCTGTCCCCAAGCCTCAGTCAGCCTGTCCCCAAACCTTGGCCAGCCTGTCCCCAAGCTTCAGCCAGCCTGTCCCCAAGCCTCAGCCAGCCTGTCCCCAAGCTTCAGCCAGCCTGTCCCCAAGCCACAGCCAGCCTGTCCCCAAGCCTCAGTCAGCCTGTCCCCAAACCTTGGCCAGCCTGTCCCCAAGCCTCAGTCAGCCTGTCCCCAAACCTTGGCCAGCCTGTCCCCAAGCCTCAGCCAGCCTGTCCCCAAGCTTCAGCCAGCCTGTCCCCAAGCCTCAGCCAGCCTGTCCCCAAGCCTCAGTCAGCCTGTCCCCAAACCTTGGCCAGCCTGTCCCCAAGCTTCAGCCAGCCTGTCCCCAAGCCTCAGTCAGCCTGTCCCCAAGCCTCACCTTCCCCAAACCTTGGCCAGCCTGTCCCCAAGCTTCAGCCAGCCTGTCCCCAAGCTTCAGCCAGCCTGTCCCCAAGCCTCAGTCAGCCTGTCCCCAAGCCTCAGTCAGCCTGTCCCCAAACCTTGGCCAGCCTGTCCCCAAGCTTCAGCCAGCCTGTCCCCAAGCCTCAGTCAGCCTGTCCCCAAACCTTGGCCAGCCTGTCCCCAAGCCACAGTCAGCCTGTCCCCAAACTTTGGCCAGCCTGTCCCCAAGCTTCAGCCAGCCTGTCCCCAAGCCACAGCCAGCCTGTCCCCAAGCCTCAGTCAGCCTGTCCCCAAGCCACAGCCAGCCTGTCCCCAAGCCTCAGTCAGCCTGTCCCCAAACCTTGGCCAGCCTGTCCCCAAGCTTCAGCCAGCCTGTCCCCAAGCCTCAGCCAGCCTGTCCCCAAGCTTCAGCCAGCCTGTCCCCAAGCCACAGCCAGCCTGTCCCCAAGCCTCAGTCAGCCTGTCCCCAAACCTTGGCCAGCCTGTCCCCAAGCTTCAGTCAGCCTGTCCCCAAGCCACAGTCAGCCTGTCCCCAAGCCACAGTCAGCCTGTCCCCAAACCTTGGCCAGCCTGTCCCCAAGCTTCAGCCACCCTGTCCCCAAGCCACAGCCAGCCTGTCCCCAAGCCTCAGTCAGCCTGTCCCCAAGCCACAGTCAGCCTGTCCCCAAGCCTCAGTCAGCCTGTCCCCAAACCTTGGCCAGCCTGTCCCCAAGCCTCAGTCAGCCTGTCCCCAAACCTTGGCCAGCCTGTCCCCAAGCCTCAGCCAGCCTGTCCCCAAGTCACAGTCAGCCTGTCCCCAAGCCTCAGCCAGCCTGTCCCCAAGCTTCAGTCAGCCTGTCCCCAAGCTTCAGTCAGCCTGTCCCCAAGCCTCAGTCAGCCTGTCCCCAAGCTTCAGTCAGCCTGTCCCCAAGCCTCAGTCATCCTGTCCCCAAACCTTGGCCAGCCTGTCCCTAAGCTTCAGTCAGCCTGTCCCCAAGCCACAGTCAGCCTGTCCCCAAGCCACAGTCAGCCTGTCCCCAAACCTTGGCCAGCCTGTCCCCAAGCTTCAGCCAGCCTGTCCCCAAGCCACAGCCAGCCTGTCCCCAAGCCTCAGTCAGCCTGTCCCCAAGCTTCAGTCAGCCTGTCCCCAAGCCTCAGTCAGCCTGTCCCCAAACCTTGGCCAGCCTGTCCCCAAGCCTCAGTCAGCCTGTCCCCAAGCTTCAGTCAGCCTGTCCCCAAGCCTCAGTCATCCTGTCCCCAAACCTTGGCCAGCCTGTCCCTAAGCTTCAGTCAGCCTGTCCCCAAACCTTGGCCAGCCTGTCCCCAAGCCTCAGTCAGCCTGTCCCCAAACCTTGGCCAGCCTGTCCCCAAGCCTCAGTCAGCCTGTCCCCAAACCTTGGCCAGCCTGTCCCCAAGCCTCAGTCAGCCTGTCCCCAAGTCACAGTCAGCCTGTCCCCAAGCCTCAGCCAGCCTGTCCCCAAGCTTCAGCCAGCCTGTCCCCACACCTTGGCCAGCACTGGCAGCCCTGACTCCAGTGTCACCAGCTGAGTTACAGCCTGCAGTAGCCATCCCTGGCCGGCTTTCACTCAGGAGCTGTGCCTGAGCCTGCCCCCTCACTGCTGACATCTCCTGCAGCTTCACTCCAAGGGCATGCTGTCCAACAGCAGTTCCTGTCATCCTCCTGCTGTAATTAACTTCCAACAACACACAGAACCTGCTCCTGTACACCAGCATCCCTCACACTCTCACCCCTCTGCTCCAAGGGCTCGCCTGGCCGTGGGACTGACACCTAACAAGACAGCTGCAGAAACAAGGCCACGGGTTGACACATCTGGTCTTTAGCTGCAGGTTGGTGTTTGCAGCGTGGAAGTGATGCCTCATTACCCTGCTGCAGTGATCTCCTTAAATGCCAAGTTCAAACCTGACCACAGAGGAGTGGAGCACAGGATTTGATGCATTGCAGGCAGGAGGAATCTGCAGCCTGTCCTGGAGTCCCTTCACTGTGATGCCGTGGGGAGAAATGAAAAAGGTCTTTTTATCTTCTCACCTCCCTCCACGGGCCAGTGCAGGCCTGCACATGAACCTCCAGGGCTTCCTCCACTCTAAATTTAAACAGCTCAGGGTTTCTATCGCTCCCTTCAGGATGCTGCTCTGAAGTCTGTGGAGCTGCTCTGCTCTGTGCAGTCTCCCTGGGAGTCAGCCTAAATACTTAATTCCTTCTGCCTTTGTCCTAATTAGAGCTAGCAAAATAATGAGAGCATTATTTACAAACCACCCCAAGCCCAGGTCTGCACCCAGCAGCTCAGTGAGGGTGGAGCACCTTTGTGGGGTGCATGTGTGAACCAGGCACTGTATGTATATGACACCCACATGGAGCTATCATTCACCTGGCTCTGTTCAAATTCACTCCCAGAGGACTTTCCCAAACCCTTTGGTCCTTACCCCCTTCCAACCCTGGGACAAACCCCTCGGAGATGCCTGCTCAGCCTTCCAGAGCCTTGCACGTTGCCTTGTGCGTGGTGTCCCCATGGGGCTGATGCTGCAGGATACCATCCCAGCCCACCTCTGAGCATGTGAGCTCCTTTCCCATGCACCAAGCACAGGGCTTGCTTGGGGATGGTCTGCCCTGGCACCTGGAACTCTCTCCTCTCTGCCCCCCGTCCCTCGCTGCTCACCACAGCCCAGAGTTAGGGAGCTTGGGGGCTCCCCACCATGAAACCTCGCAGCAAGACACTGCCGCTGAAGGCAGAGCTGTAACGTCAGTCCAGGGGGTAATGTTGTCCCTGTCGTGGAAAAAAATGCCTTGGGAAAGGGATGGAGCAGGATATGAACACATTGCAATCCACCACGTGCTGCCCTGGAGTGGAGAGGTCTGTGGAGACTCCAGTTCTAAGCCCCTCTTTCAAAGGCTTTTATTGCATACTTAGTCATAAACCGTTGCCTGGGGCTGCTTTGGCACAGGGTCCTCGGCCCGGAAGCCAAACCCTTTTCATTTTTTAATAACATTTCATGAAAATCCATTTGGCCCTTTGTAGCTTGGACAGGTGGGAAAACAATCGAGCCCCGCGTTTCCCGCCGCCGGGGCCGGCTGGGACGCTCGCCCAGGGCTGCAGCCCGCTCCACGCGCGCAGGCTGGGGAGGGACTGCTAATCCCAAGCCCTACAGCAGGCTGCTGGGAGGTGGGGGTTGTTTTACCCGGCGTGGGCCAGGAGGGCTGCTGCCATCCCACGCTGCCTGGGCGCTTCCCACACCAGCCTTGATGCAGGGCTGGAGATCCCCGGTGCCTCCAGCACCCATGAATCCCCGTGCCCCGAGCTGGCCCACGCTCGTTCAGCAGGAGCAGGGAAGTCATTGTGCCCCTGCACTCAGCACTGGTTAGGCCACACCTTGTGTCCTGTGCCCAGTTCTGGGCTCCTCAATTTAAGAAGGACATTGAGACACTTGAATGTGTCCAGAGAAGGGCAACGAGGCTGGGGAGGGGGCTGGAGCACAGCCCTGTGAGGAGAGGCTGAGGGAGCTGGGGTTGCTTAGCCTGGAGAAGAGGAAGCTCAGGGAGACCTTCTTGCTCTCTACAATTACCTGAAGGGAGGTTGCAACCAAATGGGGGTTGGTCTCTTCTCCCAGGCAACCAGCACCAGAACAAGAGGACACAGCCTCAAGCTGCACCAGGGGAAGTTTAGACTGGAGGCGAGGAGTAGGTTCTTCACAGAGAGAGTTGTTAGCTGTTGGAATGTGCTGCCCAGGGAGGTGGTAGAGTCACCGTCCCTGGAGGTGCTCAAGAGGGGACTGGACGTGGCACTCGGTGCCATGGTTTAGTAGTCATGAGGTGTTGGGTGACAGGTTGGACTTGATGATCCTTGAGATCTCTTCCAACCTTATTGATTCTATGATTCCCTGGCCAGGTACTGAAATGTCTCCCCAAATCCTGCCCTCCGAGCTGTGATCTGGACACTCTAACCATCACTGGAGCCTGTTCTAGAGAAAGAGTTTTACCTCTTTCACCTCTTACCTGAGTCCCTCTCTCACCTCCCGTGACAGAATTTTGCCCACAGAAGGGCAATGAAGCTGGTGAAGGGTCTAGAGCACAACTCCTGTGAGGAGCACCTGAGGGAACTGGGGTTGTTCAGCCTGGAGAAAAGGAGGCTGAGGGGAGACCTTCTCATTCTCTACAACTCCCTGAAAGGAGGTTGGAGACAGGTGGGAATCAGTCTCTTCTCCCAAGGAACAAGCGATAGCACAAGACGAAACAACCTCAAGTTGCACCAAGGGAGGTTTAGGTTGGACATGAGGAACAATTTCTTCCCTAGAAGGGTTGTCAAGCCCTGGAACAGGCTGCCCAGGGCAGTGATGGTGTCCCCATCCCTAAAGGGGTTTCAAAGCTCTGTAGATGTGGTGCTGAGGTACATGGGTTAGTGGTGATCTAACAGTGCTGGGTTAATGGTTGGACTCAGTGGCCTTAAGGTCTTTTGCAACCCAAATGTGACTCCAAGTTCCATCTGTAATGGGACCAGCACCTCAGAAAAGTTGCCACAGGGTGAGGAGCCCTAGTGAAAGCCAAGTTGTTTGCTGGAGCATCCATGCAGCCAGCTTTCTCCAACCCTTTCCTGAGCTTTGATCCAGTCCTCCCCCCACAACAGCCTCCTTTCCCAGGCATCCTCCCTTCCCTCCAGCCTCAAATCCAGCTTCCAGCCAGCTTCTGGATGAGAGCAGGAGGCCCGGGGCTGTGCTCACCTCTTCTTGAGATCCACTGCAGGCTGCAGATTGCCGACTTCATGTCCCCATCCTGACACCTCCCACCTGGAGGCTGAGCCCCCCACTCGCCACGCCGCTAGGTCACCCGAGGATTGGGAAGCAGTGGAAGGAGAGAGCTGCAGCTGCTGGCAGGCTGACATAAAGTTCAAAGACGTGTTAGATGGGTCTCTTGGCATCAGGCTCTATTTTTACAGCTTGTGCATTAATGCTACCAAAGTTTAAACAATTGTGAGGGACCAGCAGCTTGGAAGGGAAAGAACATGTCAGGTTTAGCACAGCCGGCGTGCGCTGAGCCCTGCACAGGGGGACTTCCCAAAAGCCCTCACACAAGCTCCAGGAAGGCTCCTTTGCTGTCCCAGGGAGAGCCAGCATGGGCATGGTGGCCAGGGGACAACCAGCGTGGCAAGGAGGGAAGGGCAGTGCCTGCTGCCTGCACTCGAGGGAGAGGGGATCCCAGAATCCAGAAGCCCACAATGGTGGGGGTTAGAAAGGATCCCTGGAGATCATCCAGCCCAACCCAGGGGGCACCCAGAGCAGCTTGCCCAGGATCACAATGTCCAGGTGGGTTTGGAATCTCTCCAGAGAAGACTTCACAGTCTGGCCTCGTCCTCTTGCCCCCTGCCCTTTAGCTGTTGATCGGCATTGAGCACATTCCCTCTCAGTCTGCTCTTCTCTGGGATAAACACACCCAGGGCTCCCAGCCTTTCCTCATCACAGAGATGCTGCAGTTCCCTCAGCATCTTCATAACCTTTGCTGTATTCTCTCCAGTAGTTCTCTGTCTCTCTTGAACTGGGGAACATGGAACTGTACCCAGGACTCCAGACAGGATTGCCATGAAGGACTCTGTGACAGGGAGAACAGCCAAAGGAATGAGCGGCTCACGGGTGATGCTGGCAAGGTGCTGCTCAGCAAGGATCTGGAGGCTTTGGCACAGGACTTGCTGTGCTCTTTGCTGAAGCATCTGATCCTGGGAGCTGCAGAGAGCTGACTTCCTTCTCTGCTCACAGCACAGCCGGACCACGGTGCTGGCAGAGGGTCCCCAAACCCAGTGTCCCTCTGTCACAGGAGATGCTCTGAGACAGCACACTCTGACAGCAGGGGAGCGGAGCCGTTCCTTGCCACGAGCCCGGGCCGTTGTCAGGCAGACCCTCCGGAGCGCTGATCCCAAGCTGAGACGGGGGTGGTGAGCCCATGCAGGAGGACGGAGAGCAAACCTGCTGCACAGGAAAGCCCTCGTGGCCGTGAACCTGGCAACCAGCATTTGCAGCTCTGCAGCAAAAACAAAACAGACACAGACGGCACATATTTTCTTGCCTTTGAAAGGGAAAACAGAAAGTCAAAGGATTTAAACACCCTCCCAACCCCCCCTATCCCCGTTTCCCCCCCCCCAACTCCCCCCATCCCCGTTCCCCCCCCCCAACTCCCCCCATCCCCGTCCCCCCCCCCCCCAACCCAACCTCCCCCCCCCCTTTTTTTTTTTTTTTAAGAGGAATTAAAACAAAAATTCACATCTGGAATGACAACTCCTAACCCTACCCTGTACCCCCCAAATTAATCAGGCCCTGTAATGGAAATGCTGACAGAGTCATAACTCCAAGCTTTCAAACACAGAGCTGGTATGAAACTGCCCCTGCAGCTCTCTGAGGAGCAGAGCTGGGGCGACAGAGGTTTGCAGGCGCTGAAGGAGGCACAAGCAGAGCAGCTTGGTGGCTGGTGTTGGGGAACTTATCCCCTCTGCCCATCCAGGGTCACCATTTGCTCCTTCTGCAGCACAAGGCTGCTCCTTTGAGTGCTACAGGCAAGCATAGGCACCCCTACAACCCCCTGACCCTGGGGAGGAATTACCCTCTGCACCAGTACATGTTTGAGACTGACCTGCTTGAAAGCAGCTCTGCAGAGAAAGACTTGGGAGTGCTGGGGGACAAGAAGTTCACCACGAGCCAGTAATGCACTCTTGGGGCCAGTGGTTTCCTGGGGGGCATGAAGAAGAGTGTGACCAGCAGGTTGAGAGAGATTCTCCTCCCCCTCTACTCTGTCCTGGACCTGAGTCTTGCTCTGGGCTTTTCAGTCCAAGAGAGACAGCAAACTACTGAGGAGAGTAAAGTAGAAGGCTATGAGGATGATGAGGAGACTGGAGCATCCCTCTGATGAGGAAGGGCTGAGAGACTTGGGCCTGTTTAGCCTGGGGAAGCCTGCCAGGGGATTGTCTCAATGCTCACCAATAGCCAAAGGGCAGGGGGCAGCTTCCCTTCAGTGGTGACCCGTGGTAGAGCAAGGGGCACAAACCGGAATCCAGGAGATTCCAACTGAGCAGGAGGTAAAATGTCGTTGCTGGGAGGGTTCCAGGGCCCTGGCCTAGGCTGCCCAGAGGGGCTGTGGAATCTCCTTCTCTGGAAAGATTCCAGGTGCCTCTGGACATTGCAATCCTGATCAAGCTGCCATGGGTGCTTTAGCAGGGGGGTTGGACTAGGTGATCCCCAGAGGTCCTTTCCAAACCCTACCTTGCTGGGATTCTGAGATGCTGTGTTTGCTCTGGCAGAGCAAAAGCAGAGCTTGCCATCCCTGGAGATGTTTAAGCCCAGGCTGGATGAGGCTCTGGCCAGCCTGATCTAGTGTGAGGTGTCCCTGCCCATGGTAGAAGGATTGGAACTAGATGATCCTTGTGGTCCCTTCCAACCCTGACTGATTCTATGATTCACCCAGGAAAAGAGGTCTGCAGCCCACGCTGGGTGGGAGTGCTCCAGGCTGTCCCCACTCTCCGTGGCTCTCACGCACGTCACATCCCCCTCCCCAGCCACGGGTGGGAGCGCAGCTCGCAGGAAGGATCCCAGCTGCTGTTCCTCCCCACGCCGTGGCTCTGAAAGATAATTAAGAGGTGGTGGACTCAGGATACAAGCAATGGGCATGGAGCTCTGCAAAGCTCAGAAACAAAAGGGCCAGGATTTGCTGCAGCTGCTGGGTGGGATGCGGAGGGGGCCGTGCGATGGCGAATTTCCTTTTATTGCCATCTTTTCACTCGAAAATCCGCCTGGCAGCTTGTCAGCTCCTCGCAGAGAGACTCTTGTTGTTGCTACTGCTGCTGCTGCTGTTGTTGCTGCCAGAAAAAGACTTGCAAATACTCTTCTCCATTAAAAGCTGACTCGATATCAAACTTGGGATCAGCATTTTTCAGCGAGGGCTCGTGCGGGGGCTGAAGGAGCCGGGCTCGAGCCTCGAGTGCCTGCATCTGTGCCACACAGACTGGCATTGTTGGCGCTGCTGGGGCTGGCAGGGATGCCAGGGAGCCGGCAGGAGAGCCCCGTGCCGGCCAAGCCATAGTCCTTGTTCCGCTCTCCTGCTGCTCCAGCCCTTCTTGAGACCGTGGATGTGACTTCTTGGCTGTGGGTCAGGGCTGGCATCCCCCATCGAGTGCCCCCTGCGTGCCTGGGGGACTCTCCTCGGTGTGGCAGCTGAGTGGCTTTACTGGGCTTTTGAGAGGAGACCCAGTGATGGGGCTTTCTGGTCTCTGATCAAGTGAGCTTTGATTTCCAGAACTTCTCAGTAATTGTGTTTAACTCCTTCAAACACACCAGACCTCCAGGCACTCTCTCCCTCCTAACCAAGCTGCCCTTTGCATAGAATCAGAATTGTCAGGGTTGGAAGGGACCTCAAGGCTCAGTCAGTTCCAACCCCTGCCATGGGCAGGGACACCTCACACTACAGCAGGTTGCTCACAGCCACATCCAGCCTGGCCTTCAAAACCTCCAGGGATGAGGCTTCCACCACCTCCCTGGGCAGCCTGTGCCAGGCTCTCACCACCCTCATGAGGAACAACTTCTTCCTAACATCCAGTCTGAATCTACCCATTTCTAGTTTTGTTCCATTCCCCCCAGTCCTATCACTTCCTGACAGCCTAAAAAGTCCCTCCCCAGCTTTCTTGTAGCCCCCTTCAGATACTGGAAGGCCACAAGAATGTCTCCTCAGAGCCTTCTCTTCTCCAGACTGAACAGCCCCAACTCCCTCAGTCTGTCCTCACAGCAGCTCCAGCTCTCTGCTCATCCTCATGGCCCTTCTCTGGACACCTTCCAGCACCTCCAGATCCTTCCTGTAATAGGAACTTCAGGGTGACCATCCTGCCACAAACTCTCACAGCCTTCAGCAGAGGCAGTGCCGTGGCCAGAATCAAGCTTCGAAGCTTCACTGGGAGCTGTCAGGGGAAGACTTGATCCTGGTGTCTACAAACCAGCCATGGCTCTGTCTCCTCTTCAACTTGAATCCAAACTGAGTGGGCAAGTGAGAACTGGAGAACCAAGTATCCCAAGGGAGGCAAACCGGCCAGGGATGATAGCAACAAAGATTGCTAAGGAAGAGCAAAGAGTTGTGGAGGCACAGACAGAGCTGTCTGCTGGGTGATATAAGGCTGGGTGGGGAAGGGCTGAGCCTGTCCAGGGTGGATGGACTGGGCAGCTGAGAGGTCTTGTCCTGCTTTGTTTCTGATTGCCCTTGGACTGACTGTAGAGCTGTGAGCAGCAGGGAGGAAACAGATCAAGTAGAGAGCTGCCTAATGGAAATGAATTCATCTCTTTTAACTAAATAAAGCAGCAGCCAGCCCTTAGGGGGAGTTCTGCAAGGGCTGTCTATACAGGGCGGGGTGAGAGGGACTGCTGGTGGCCCTGCAGGGTGTAGGGACCTGTTTGATAAGTAGCTAAACCAAATACAGTAATAGGTGTGGAGCTCTGTAGGTAGCTATCTGCATTCCTAAAACCTGCTGTATAACACCACCAAGTCATAACCTACGTGGTCCAAGCCATCCCACAAGCGGTTTGGGTGCCCCTGGGGCCACCAACATCCCACACATGCTTCTGAAGCCCAGCTCACATCTGACACAACTGATGGACTTTCTTCCTGAGGAAATTTTGCTGACAGAAAGAAAAACTGCAGGAAAAACACTGTTAAGGAATCAAAATGTGATCAAGGGAAAGGAAACCATTCCCAACCAGGGGGTGTCTTGGGCAGGGATCTGACACTGCTCCTCAGCTGGAAGTTTTGCCTCTATTTGCTGAAAGTCCCAGGAGCAGCTCGGGGAGGTTGTTTCCAGAGTGACAGCTGATGGATGGGGAGCTGCTGGAGGGCAGGGAGTGAGGAGAGGAGCACTCACCCTGCCACAGAGCTGTAGGGCTGCAGGGGTTGCCTCCCACTTTGCTCTGGTCCCTGGCCCTTGCTCCCATCCCCAAACTCTGGTCCCTGGCAAAGAGACTCCTCTGAGCTGCTCGCTGTACAGATGCTCCACAGCTTGGACACCGAGACTCCTGCTCTGCTCCCTTTGGAGCATGAAAGCAGCTCACAGGGTGATTTTCACAGCTTTTAACAAATAATTCCTTTGGTCTCTATTATTTTATACCATTTAGGAGCCTAACCATGGGCCTGAAATAGCCACATCATCCCTGAGCCCCTCTCTGTCCAGCCAACAGGGATATGGCTGATGCCAGGATCAGTAAGCACCTGGAAGAGCAGCTTAGTGGAGTTGTATGCATGGATCTCAGGATGGGAGCACAGGGAGGAGTGCATGTGAGGGCTGGAGCAAAGGGTGTTTTGCTCTGCACCATGAAAATGAATACCTGGGCTCTTTGTGGAACAGCAGGGGTGTGGGCAGGCAGCATCCTCACTTCTGAGGCAAGCCACAAGGCTGAGGCAAGCCACAAGGAAAAGCAGGTGTGTAGATTTGATAGGACAAGAGGGAATGGCCTCAAGTTGTGCCACTGCCATGGGTTTGGATTGCACACTAGGAACTATTTCTACTCCCAAAGGGTTGTCAGGCTCTGGAACAGGCTGCCCAGGGCAGTGGTGGAGTTCCCATCCTTACAGAGCTTTAGAAGCTGTGTAGATGCGGTGCTGAGGGACGTGGTTTAGTGGTGAGCTGGCACTGGTGGGTTAGCACTTTGACTCAATGACCTGAAAGGTCTCTTCTAACCCAGATGATTCCATGATTCTGTGATTTCCTGGCAGTGCTTCGACTCAATGACCTGAAAGGTCTCTTCTAACCCAAATGATTCCATGATTCTGTGATTTCTGGACACTGAGGACTTCTAAGGCTTCTTTGTTCTCCATCAACCCCTGGCACCAAGGCACAAGCACAGACCCACACAGGATTTTCTGATCAGGGCTTGGAAAGCAATGCCAGGCCCAGGGTCAGCCCACTGTGACTACACCTCCCATGGCATGGGGCAAGGCAGCAGGCTGGGCACAGCCTTCAGCAGCTTTCACAGCCCGTTTTTCCAGGCAAATACCACAGGAGATTGGAGCACCAAAGAGATGCCCTTTGCAGCAGCCAGCACAGGCTTGAATTCACCAGGCATGACCCAGCAACCTCAGGTCAGCTCCAGCACACTGAAACTGTTCATCCCAGCTTTACAGAGCTGATCTCGCACACAGAGGTGACAGAGCAGCCCTGGACAGGGAATTCCACCTCCCACAGCACATTTTTTCCATAGCTCTCCTGCATTTCCCCAGCTTTTTCTCCCCCCTTTTTTTTCCCCCTTGCTGTTTCTCCCTGCCTTTTTTTTTCCCCCCCTTTACTTTTGCTGGCCCAGAGTGTGGGGAGCAGATGTAGGTGGGGTGGGGAAGGGTTGAGAGGAGGGGGCTCCTGTGTGCAGATGAAGTCAGTCATGGAAACGCAAACAGCGTGTGCCTTCGCACGTCAGCCTGCGAGCAGCGTGGGGGCTTGTGCTTCCCAAAGGAGGCTGGGAAGTGGACAAATAATTGTTTCAGGGCTTGGTTGGAGTTCATTGAGTTGGTTTTGTTGGGTTGGGGTTTTTTTTTGGTTGGTTGTTTTGGGGGAGGTTGGTTGGTTGGTTGTTTCTTTCCTTCTGGCAAATTCTCACACTGTGGGAATCTGGGGCAGGCAGGTGAGAGGGATGTTCAGTGAAGACCAGCAGCCCAGCCTAGGGTGGGTGAAAGCAGGAGCTTCTGCAAGCTCATCTCTCATAGAATTATAGAATGTTAGGGGTTGGAAGGGATCTCCAGAGACTGTCAGGTCCAACCCCTCCTGCCAAAGTAGGATCACCCAGGGCAGGTCACACAGGAATACGTCCAGGTTGGTTTTGAAAGTCTCCAGAGCAGGAGACTCCACAACCTCCCTGAGTAGCCTGTTCCAGGGCTCTGTCACCCTCACAGTAGAGAAGTTTCTCCCCATGTTGAGGTGGAACTTCCTGTGCTCTAGCTTATATCCATTATTCCTTGTCCTGTTACCAGGTGGCACTGAAAAAAGCCTGGCCCCTTCCTCTTGACACCCACCCCCCACCCCAGATATTTATAGACATTAATAAGATCCCCTCTACAGCCTTCTCTTCTCCAGACTAAACAGTCCCACTTCTCTCAGTCTTTCTTCATAGGAGGGATGTTCAAATCCCTCAATCATCCTCATTGTTGGACCCTCTCCAGTAGATCCCTGTGTTTGGAATAGAATAGAGTAGAATAGAATAGAATAGAATAGAATAGGAATAGGAATAGGAATAGGAATAGGAATAGGAATAGGAATAGGAATAGGAATAGGAATAGGAATAGGAATAGGAATAGGAATAGGAATAGGAATAGGAATAGGAATAGGAATAGGATAGAATTAACCAGGTTGGAAGAGACCTTTGAGATCATCGAGTCCAACCTATCACCCAACACCATCTAATCAACTAAACCATGGCACCAAGTGCCTCACCCAGTCTCTTCCTAAACACCTCCAGTGACGGAGACTCCACCACCTCCCTGGGCAGCACATCCCAATGGCCAATCTCTCTTCCTGGGAAGAACTTCTTCCTAACATCCAGCCTAAACCTCCCCTGGCGCAGCTTGAGACCGTGTCCTCTTATTCTGGTGCTGATCGCCTGGGAGAAGAGACCAACCCCCACCTGGCTACAACCTCCCTTCAGGGAGTTGGAGAGAGCAAGAAGGTCTCCCCTGAGCCTCCTCTTCTCCAGGCTAAAACTTGAACTGGATACAGTATTCCAGGTGTGGTGTCACCAGGGCAAAGTAGAGAGGGAGAAGAACCTTCCTAGACCTGCTGGAGACACTTTTACTGACACACCCCAGGATACCATTGGCCTTCTTTCATCTTTCCTCCATTGCTGTGGCAGGATGGAGCAGGTCCCTCTGCCATCCCCACGGCTGCTGGTACTGCAATGCTGTGCTGGTGTGAGAAGGACCATCTGTCACCCCCACCTTGCCCCGGGGATGTAGTTGTGACTTCCCCAGAGAAGCACCATCAATTCACAGGCAGTTCTTGCTGTCAGGGAGCTGCCCACCACGGTGGGAGGAGGAGGAACCATCCAGTGAGGGAAAGAAAATGGCTCATTTTTCAAAGTGATGAATGGGAGGAAAAGAAAGTGGAAAGGCGGACAAGGGGAAGAGAAGGGAACTGATTTCCAGATAAAGTTCTCAGGACACTTAAATAAACATCTCAGCCCGCAGAGCAACTGGTGGGGATGGCTGGAGGGATGTGTGTGTGAGCTGGGCAGAGCTGGGAGCATTTCAGCAGGACACTTCAAATAAACAGCATTTAAACACCGAGTGTGCTCTCTGTCACAGGGCTTTGCCTCTGAGATTCCCTCTCTGCAACTGCCACCCTGTCTTCAGCTCAGTCCAAAGCCTGGAAGCATTGCCAGACCCCTTTTATGCCCCAGAAGGGGAGATGCTGGTATGAGAGACCCTCACCATTTCAGTGGGGTCTCTCTCCACCTTTGTTTCTGGAGCAGGAAAAGCAGCTGAGGGTCTCCAAGGAGGAGGAGCAGAAGAGGCAGAGCTGTCCCGTCAGAGCCTGCTGCCTGCTGCCACCTCTTTTTCATCCTTTCAAGAACAAAAGAGCAAAAGGGGAGAGCAGAAATTGCTGAGCCATTAAAAGAAACACGAAGGAAAGCCCATCAATGAATTAATACAGCATTAAATGTTAATAATTAGGGGATCGTAGACATTTATGGGAACAGATTATAGCCAAGTTCTGCTCCATTAAGTTGCTCACGTGGCCTCTGCTTTCCACCCACCCCAAGGGAGGAAGAGGGGAAAGGAGGTTTGCTGATGAAAGGCTCTCACTATCCCCTGTCACATCTCTTGCCCTCAAAGTGCTGCAGGGGTCCCCCGCAGCTCCAGCCCTGCCAGCAGGCCTCAGGAATGTGCCTGTGAGTGAGGACGGTGGTTCCACGCACAGTGCCCTCCGGCGGGATGAGCTCCGAGGTGCAGAGCCTGTGCTCACCAAGAGCTGCTGTGCTGGGCACATCAGGATGCAGCCATCACTCCCTCCGTGGCAGTGGAGAGGCTCAGGTTGGGAATGGCATAGATTGAGGACACGAGTGGTGACAGCACCATGATTAATCATCCACCCTGTGCCCTTTTTATTTGTTTGAGTTATTTAGGAAGCATTTGAGGTCAGGCTGCCTGAGAGGATGAGGGGCAGCGGGCCCGACAGAGGCAGAGCATCTCCTGGACACCTCAGCTGCGGTGTCAGATATACTCCTCTGTCCTGGGTTATCTTGTGAGAAAGCCTTGTTAGAAATGCACAGCAAACCTCCTCAGACGCTGCACCTCCAGAACAATATGTTGCACCTCTGCAGCAATAGTTACAAAGCCCCTTCCCCCCCTCCCCCCACTACTTAGTTTAGTGAGTTTCCCACCAGCCAGCTGGGATGAGGGAGCCCACAGCAACCTCAAAATGGGCAGCTGGCCCCTGGGCTGCTGGAGATGGGGAGGTGGTGCCTGGTTCATAGAATCATGGATGTGCTTTGGTTGTGAGAGACCTTTAAGATCCTAGTCCAGTCAATTTACCAGGTACTGCCAGGTCACCACTAAACCATGTCCCTCAGCACCACATCTACATTGTTTCTAAACACCTGCCTTGGGCAGCCTGTTCCAGGCCTGGACAACCTTTGGGGGAAGAAATTGTTCCTCAAATCCAACCTAAACTTTCCCTGGTGCAGACTGAGGCCATTTCCTCTTGTCCTATCACTTGTTCCTTGGGAGAAGAGACTACCTCCACCTGGCTCCCACATCTTTTCAGGGAGTTGTAGAGAGCAAGAAGATCATAGAATCATAGAATCAATAAGGTTGGAAAAGACCTGAAAGATCATCAAGTCCAACCTGTCACCCAACACCTCCTGACAGCTGAACCATGGCACCAAGTGCCACATCCAATCCCCTCTTGAACACCTCCAGGGATGGCAACTCCACCACCTCCCTGGGCAGCACATTCCAATGGCTATTCCCTCAGTCTCCTTTTCTCCAGGCTAAACAATCCCAGCTCCCTCAGCCACTCCTCAGAAGACATGTGCTCTGGACCACAGGATGCCACGATGCCAGTCCTACCCTCAGCACCACTGCCTGCCACCCCAGCAGGATGGGAGTGAGCGGGCAGGCAGCCCAGCCCTTTGCTTTGGGGAACAGCTCTGTCTGCAGCTTGCATCGCTCACCAGGGCCAGCCCAGAACAATGTGGGTCTGTCCCACCGCAGGCAGCTCCACCAAGGTCCCATCTTGGTGGAATGATGTTGTTGTTGGCCGCCCTGCACAGCCCAGGCCACGCTGTGGGTTGGGACCGGGGGTCGGTGGTGATGGAGGCCCTTTGCAATCGAAAGCTTCCTGCTGGGGACCCTTCAAGGGCAGCCCTTGTAGCAGATCTAATTATACAAACAATTTTGTTCTGCTTCTCCAAATAAACAGAGCCAGGTCTGCGGGACACGGCACGATGGGAAATTAGAAACGAGAGCACTCGCTAATGGGCTCCTTAGCTGCAGGGGTAAACAGATGATTTGAAAAGGCCCCGGCCACCCTTCCGACAGATCCACTCTGCTCCTCTCCCTGCTCCCTCCCCACCCCCTCCCACTGCACCAAATATTAACAAAGCTTGCAATTTAATCAGATCTCTGAACTGTGAAAGGAGACTTCTGTAGGTTCGATTTCAAGGGTTTTTTCCCCTGTTAAGATGTGCGTTGAGAAAATGAGATTAAAATCCTGCAAGGAAAAGGAAAGAGTTGTGGGGGGAGGGAGGCAGAACGGGCATGGAAGGCTGCTGAGGGAGGAGGATAGGGTGGGAGGAGGGAAACAGAAGTCTGGGGTCAAAGGGCTGAGTCAAGAGGTGGCTATGGAGTGAGATGGGGGACCCGGGAGATGCCCTTCCCTCCGCAGCGTCCAAAAACCAGGGGGGCTGGGACTCCTCTGCTGCACCATCTCCCACCTGGGAGCTGCTCCAGATTGGGATACTGGTTTTGAAGAACGTGCTCCCTCCACACCTTATTTCAGGCTGGGGATGAGTGGCACCAGGTTGTTCCCACTGGCAGCAGACTGGTGCATCGGGCATGTAACATCGGTCTGCGAGCCCTGGTGACAGCCACGGGCAGGAGGCGTCAACACCCTGCTGCAATGCCCCAGAGGGCTGCAGGATGTGGATGTCTTCTCCCAGGCTCTGCCCAGCTCCTCTACTGGTACCTCACCACATCAGTTGTGTGCAGGAGCCCATGCAAGAAAGCACACCCAGCCCAAGAAGGTGGACCCTCTGCATGGGGCCCCAAATTGTCCCCGGGCTGGAGAGGCGCCACAAGTGGATCACTGCATGAAGGGCAGTGCACTCCTGGTTGTTTACAGACCCCTCACATGCATTTGGTCAGAGGTTTCTTACAGGTGCCAAGCCCTGACCTGCAGCAGTGCCATTTCAGTGCTGCTGTGAGCACAGGTGGGACATCTCCCATCCCATTTGGCAGCCTCGAGGCACACACCATAGCACTGTGCCTGAGGACACCCAACACCCGTGAGGCTCAGAGGGTGAGGCTGTGAGGGTGTGGGAGCTGGATCAGGGGGTGAGGCAGGAGAGCCACATCCCTGTGCAACGTGATGCTCTCCTCAGGCACCAGTTCAGGTCAAGCTCTCTGTCTCGGGACCTGCCAGAGCTACTGGATCCTCATGGCCGGGATGCTGTGGCTGATCCAGGGAGACCCCGGCGCTACCCCGTGGCGGTGCCGGCTCGCGCGGGTCACCCGCAGCCCTCCCGTGGTGTACACACACAAATGGGGTCTATCAACACCCTGTCACCAGAGGAAACCTAACCCCAGCCAGAGTCCCTCGATGGCGGCTTGGCAAGGAGCAGGCTGTTGGCTGGGACTTTGTTTTCGTTGCCGCTCTGTGTGATTTATAATTGCACCAAGACCCGGCAGCTAATTGCTGTGGCCGTCCTGCCCCGTGCCTGCTGCCCTCCATCCCACTCTCCAGCAGTGCTGGGGTATGGGAGGGCTCATCCCACGCTGGGTCGTGGGATGGAGCATTGTGGCCACGGCAGGAACAGAGGCTGTTCCAGGATCCCCTGCCCACAGAGTCAGACACAAGTCCCCAGCTCCCTCAGCCTCTCCTCACAGGGCTGTGCTCCAAACCCCTCACCAGCTTCGTTGCCCTTGCTGATGTGTCCACACCTTCCCCTACCAGCTTCTAGTGATCAGCTCTCACACCCTTGAACCATTTCCTTCCTCCTGCCCACAGGGTCAGACACAAGTCAGGATCTGGAGAGGGGGCCGCTCAGCACCCGAGCTGCTCGTGCAGCCTCTGGGGTGGGAAACCACTCTGTGAGAGCACAAGTGTTTCTCAGCCAGCTGCACCACTTGCTGCATTTATTTTAGTCACACTGAGATCCTGAAATTAAATTTTCTTCTTCCCAGATGAAGAACCCTCCCTTTGACATTTCTACAGCCTAATATGTCAATTTTTCTCTCCCAAGCCCTCACCTTTCCCAGCGCCCTTCAGTCCTGCTTTTTAAAAACTAATGCTCCAGAACAAAACAAATATTTCCCTGCAAGTGAAATGTAACATTTCATTAAACCTGGATCAATTCCTTTTTCCACTTTCTGATTCTCTAAGCCTCAGACCTCTGCAGTGGCAGCTCCCTCCGAGGCCTCTCCGCCCTGCCTGAAGCATCCCAGCCCGGGAAGCTCCGGGGAGCAAGAAGTATTTGGCACCTCAGGAACGTGGCTTCCTGTGCAAGAGCCTGGACACGGGCTGGGGAGCCAGAGCCTGAGCACCTAGGTTTGATGGTGAGGGATGAAGTTGCACACCATCTCATCTCTGAACTCCTCAGAAGGTAAGGTACAGGATCAACCCTGCCCCCTGCTTAATTTCTCCTCTGTGACTGAATAAAGGAGAGGTGTGGCTTAATGGCCGCGGTGGGGCCGGGTTGACAGTTGGACTGGGTGACCTTGGGGGTCTTTTCCTACTGAGATGATTCTATGACAGATAACTATCAATGGTCACCTGTGAATCAATGGATGATCGAAAGTTACAGTATCACTATCACAGTATCACTAAGGTTGGAAGAGACCTCGAAGATCATCGAGTCCAACCTGGATGGGGCATCTGTGATTCAGTGTCACAGGGGTCAAAAGGGACCTCCTGGAATTCAAGGTCTTGGGTGACAGGTTGGACTTGATGATCTTTGAGGTCTTTTTGCAACCTTGTTGATTCTATGATTCTATGAAACCACAGGTCCACACTTCTGTGATTGAAGTGGGACCTCAGCTGGGAGAACTATGTGGTTGCAGATTTGGAAGGAGCTGGGAGCTGCTGCTCTGCCCCCTGCTCTACTGCGCAGGCAGCCTGTGTTTAAAGTTTTAAACCTCTTGTCACATTAATTCATGTTTTTGCCTTGCTTCTTGGCCATTACTGCTGCTAATGCATCTTCTCCCATCAATTTTGCAGAGCCCAGGATTACAGAGGCGATGCTGGATGGCTGCCACACCAATGTCACCTCCAAGCTGGTCAGCAGTGACTCTCGCTGGTGGTAGCACCTCCCTACTTGTGGCTTCCCCAGTGAGAGCGGAGGTGAAGGAGATGGTCCTAGGGGAAGAGAGGGGCCAAGGGAATGAAGCCCTCAAAAATCTCCAGGGCAGGATCTCTGGTGTGTGGAATGGCTTTTCTCCTTCATCACCCAAGTCTCTAAATCCACCATTCCCAGCTTGCTGACCCCCTCCCTCCCGCTCCTGGCTGCAGCCACCCTCCAGCTCTGCCCCATCAGATCTCACAGCTCCCAGGGCTGCTGCACCTCCTGGATGGAGGTGCAGGTACCTTGGGGGCAGCCCATGGAGGGAAAACTTCTTGTGCCCTGGGCATCGTCACTGGTCATGTCCTTGCAGGGTAGGGGACAGACTCACAGCTCCAGGTACCCATTTGTTGCTAGGATCCCTCATTTCACACCCCTTGTCCAGATATGACTGGAGGGAAGCAGAGGATAGGTATCACCATCCAGGCTCCTTCCCTCCTGCCTGCATCTCTGGAAGGAGGTGAAGTTTGGGTGCCACCACCCTGACACCTTTCCTCCTCCCCACATCACTGGTGGGAAGTGGAGGTTTGGTACCATCACTCTGGCACCTTCCTTTCTCTTTGCAGCTGCTGGGTCATTTGTCACTGCCCAGGAGGATGGTTTCTGGTCTCGTTCACTGACCCCCAACCCATGGGCCAGCAGAATGGAGAGGGGCAAAAGGGAAAGAAAGAAGAGCTGAGGGAGGGAATGAAGAGCTGCTGAAGGAAACCCAACCCACTAACCACGCCAGGGCGGGCGGTTGGACCCGGCTGCAACTGGGGCTATTGAATCACAGAGCTAAGTGGTTTCCTCTCCACCTCACCGGGGAGCGGCTTTTATGTTCCACTGAAAAGGTATCCTGCTCAAACAAGCAGAGACATAATGGGGAGAGCATCCATTAAACAGAGGGAAACGAGGGCATGTTAAACATGAAATATTCATGGGGGCTCTTGCCAGCTTGTTAATGCGTTTGTGTTTGCAAAATACCTCTGGCTCGGGCACAGGGGTGGAGGGAGGGATGTGGCAGGGCGGAGGGACCCTAGGCAAGGTGTGAGCAGGAGCAGACTGCGGGGAGAAGGGTGGAGAGAGGACAAAGGCAGATTGTGCCTGGTAGGAGAGTGGTTTGTTCATAAAAGACCTGCAGAGGCAAATAAGGGCAGGTGGGATGGATGGCTCATCTCAGCCCCACCACTGGCATCACAGAATCAGAGAACTGTCAGGGTTGGAAGGGACCTCAAGGCTCAGCCAGTTCCAACCCCCCTGCCATGGGCAGGGACACCTCACACTACAGCAGGTTGCTCACAGCCACATCCAGCCTGGCTGCAAACACCTCCAGGCAGGAGGCTTCCACCACCTCCCTGGGCAACCTGTGCCAGTGTCTCACCACCCTCATGGGGAAGAACTTCTTCCTAACATCCAATCTGAATCTACCCATTTCTAGTTTTGCTCCATCCCCCCAGTCCTATCACTCCCTGACACCCTCAAAAGTCCCTCCCCAGCTTGCTTGGAGCCCCCTTCAGATACTGGAAGGCCACAAGAAGGTCTCCTGGGAGCCTTCTCTTCTCCAGACTGAACAGCCCCAACTCCTTCAGTCTGTCCTCACAGCAGAGCAGCTCCAGCTCTCTGCTCATCCTCATGGCCCTTCTCTGGACACCTTCCAGCACCTCCAGATCCTTCCTGCAATAGAGGCTCCAGAACTGGACACAGTACTGCAGGTGGAGTCTCAGCAGAGCAGAGCAGAGGGGAAGAATCACCTCCCTCAACCTGCTGGCTATGAATCTCTGGTGTTGGATGCCCTTTGCCCAGCACTGGGCTCCGAGGAGCTCAGAGCTTCCACAGTGTTCCTGAATGGCAGTGTCCCAAGAGCCACACTGGTCTGGGGCAACCCCTGCAATCTATGTGAGTAAAAATAGAATTAACCAGGTTGGAAAAGACCTCCAAGATCATTGAGTCCAACCCCCATCCAACACCATCTAATCAACTAAACCATGGCACCAAGCACCCCATCCAGTCTCTTCCTAAACACCTCCTGTGATGGGGACTCCACTTGGGGACACCTTCCAGCATCTCAGCATCTTTTCTAAACTGAGGGGCCCAGAACTGGACACAGGACTCAAGGTGTGAGCTTGCTGAGCACAGGGCAGAATGACTTCCCTGCTCCTGCTGGCCACACTGTTCCTGATACAAGCCAGGATGCCACTGGCCATCTTGGCCACCTGAGCACACTGCTGGCTCACGTTCAGCCTGCCATCGACCAGTACCCCCTAAACTGAGTGGCCCAGAAGTGGACACAGTTCTGCTGCGAGACAACCTCACAGTTCTCTGTGAGAGCAACCCATCACAAAGGCTTTGGAGCACATCTCCAGCTTTACTTCAGAGAGTCCTCACTGCTTCTACAAAACCTCAGTGCCATATATTTGGAGGGAAGTGAGGAGATAGCATCAATAATCAAAACCAAACTGCAACTGTCAAGAGGGGCAAACGAAGTGATGGATGACCCTGGCTCTGCAAAACCCTGCCTGCTCCCCTGGCTGCTGAGACAGATTTCATTAGCTCACAACGGGTCCCCCAGTCATTTAGTACAAATTAGGGAAGCTCTCTGGTAGTGTGACTATTGCTATTATTATTATTATCATCATCATTAGTGGTTTACAGCACAGTCTCCTGGGTGAGTGTCGCTAGCAAGAGCTGCGCTCGCTCGTCTTGAGAGAAGACCCAGCTGAAGGCACAGAGCTGCCCTCAGGAGCTGGGAAGGGCCTTGGCAGTGCCAGCTCTGGGGTGTCTCTGAGCACCAAAGGAGACATCATCTGGGGGCAGGTGTTGATCTGTTAGAGGGTAGGAGAGCTCTGCAGAGGGACCTTGGCAGGCTGGACAGATGGGCAGAGTCCAAGGCAATGAGACTGAACACATCTAAGTGCCAGGTTCTACACATTGGCCTCAACAACCCCAGGCAGTGCTACAGGCTGGGGTCAGAGTGGCTGGAGAGCAGCCAGGCAGAAAGAGACCTGGGGGGACTGGTCAATAGTAAGATGAACATAAGCCAGCAGTGTGCCCAGGTGGCCAAGATGGCCAAGGGCATCCTGGCCTGGATCAGGAATAGTGTGGCCAGCAGGAGCAGGGAGGTCATTCTGCCCCTGTACTCAGCACTGCTTAGGCCACACCTTGAGTCCTGGGAACAGTTCTGGGCCCCTCAGTTGAGGAAAGATGTTGAGATGCTGGAAGGTGTCCAGAGAAGGGCAACAAAGCTGGGGAGGGGTCTGGAGCACAGCCCTGTGAGGAGAGGCTGAGGGAGCTGGGGGTGCTTAGCCTGCAGAAGAGGAGGCTCAGGGGACACCTTCTTGCTTTCTACAACTCCCTGAAGGGAGGTTGTAGCCAGGTGGGGGTTGGTCTCTTCTCCCAGGCAAGCAGCACCAGAACAAGAGGCCACAGTCTCAAGCTGTGCCAGGGGAGGTTTAGGCTGGATGTTAGGAAGAAATTCTTCAGAGAGAGAGAGATTGGCCTTTGGAATGTGCTGCCCAGGGAGGTGGTGGAGTCACCATCCCTGGAGGTGTTTAGGAAGAGACTGTCTGGGGTGCTTGGTGCCATGGTTTAGTTGATTAGATGGTGTTGGGTGATAGGTTGGACTCAATGATCTCAAAGGTCTTTTCCAACCTGGTTAATTCTATTCTGTAAGACCAAACCCCATTGTGATGAGGGTGGTTTAATACCCCAAGGAGCTGAGAGCACTCCCTTTCCCAGTGCAGGGTGCTGGCTGGAACAGCCATGCTGGGGACCCAAATCCCCCTGATCATCTCCAGCAGAGCTGAAGGCTCCTCGTGAAACCCAGCCTCCATCATTTCTTGCAGGCTTGGCCTTTTCCTCAGACACAGCCACATGCTTGGCCCGACACGTAGTTCTGGGCTATTAATCCAGCTCCCCCTTGCAAGCCTCCCAAGACTTTGTTTTCTGAAGGGAAACGAGCTGATTACTCCAAATTGATGTTCGGGGTCATCAGCTGAGCTCCTTCCCACAGACAGCGACTGCAGCCAGCATCCTGCTCGCTCCACGGTCTCAAACCCCATCAAGCAGGATGGGCTCGTGCTCCGAGCTTTGACATCATCAGGATGGTTTATCCCTGCCCTCCACAATCTCATGCAGCATCCCTCAGCACAAATGAAGCTTGCTGGAACATTCATTTAGAATTCCTCTTCCCTTTGGAGTCCCAATTTCAGGTCAATGAGCTGTAAGGAAATTGACCACCGGCGCCTGGCAGCCCCCGAGCTGCAGCCCCCCGCACCCGGCTCTGCTCCGCTGGAGCTCACCCCTTGCTCTTGCACAAATTTATCCTGAGGAAAAAAAGTAAGTTCAGCAAGTTCAGCTTCCTTATTCTTCATGGGAAAGAGGGGGCAAGGAAACACTCTCTTCCTGGGTTTTTAAGAGAACTGATTGACTATTTCCCCCACACCCCCCCGTGCTGATGGGATTTGCTCACTCCTCTGTTTTATTTTGACCTTCGAATTGTTAGCTACAGAAGGATCCTCCTTGCAGCAGCACTCCAGTTGTGCCCAAGTGATGCACAACACAGATCACAACACAAACACCCCCTTAGCCACTGCCCCCTCCTTAGTCCCTGCAGAAGAACCAGGCCTAAGTGTGTTAATTCCAGCAGGAAAGCAAGCAGCGAGCTGCAGCAGCCCCAAAACTGTGCCAGCCCCGGACAGGACAGAGCTGCTCCCAGGTCCCCGTGGTTTGGCCAATGCCAGGGAAGTGCCTGCCCTGCCAAAAGCAGGGATAAGCTACCCTCAGTATCAAGAGTCTTCCTGTAAGTGAAAAAAAGTCTCTCTTTAGACTGCAGGCTGCAGAGGAGCACCTGGGCTGGACCCTCCGTCACAGGGGCTGGTGGAGCTGGAGGTAACCACACACTGCGGCCAGATGTGAATCTGCTCTAATTAGCTCCAGCTCATTAACACTGGGGCAAAGGCAGGGAGGTTTCTCCAGCTGCATCAGGAGCTAATTGCAAGGCTGTGCCTCGGTTCTTCTTGAGCTATACCTCTCCAGGCAGCTCTGTCCCTTGGGTTCCTCTCTGCCGCAGCAGCTCTTGTGCCATTGAGGGGAGGACCAGAACTTGGAGGAATGGAGGAGCAGGAGAGGTCATCTGGGGGATGTGAGCTGGGATGGGAGAGCAGCAGAGATTGGGCAGGATGCAGTACCTGCACATCCTCTGTGCCCAACAGCAAGGGTGACACTTTAGCAGGACAAGCCTCTGACCATCCCTGAGCTTGAGCCTCTGTGTGACCCTCACGTGCACTCTGGTGTCCCCATACAGTCCCAAGATGCATCCCAAGCCCTCCCTTGAGGAAAAACACCAGCCTGAGACCTGAGGTGCCCAACTCCCCATGGCTGGACCTCAAATGGAGCAGTTCCAGACATGCCCTCACAACCCAAGCCAGTCCCACCCAGGCCCAGTTATTTATGGTGGGGCTTATACTTTCTTCTCCTTTCTTTTCCTTCTTCTTCTCTTCTTCCAGCGGCATTCAGAGCCTAAAAATAGCCACACTTCCCATCTGAGCTGGTAATGTAAAACCAGGTTAACATTGCTGCACCATGGAAGAGCAGCCACCTTGTTTGCTCTGAAATCACATTTATTAAGGCATTAGTCCCCTTCCCTCTCTGTCCTCCCCTCTCTGCCCTCATCACAGCAAGCACAGGTTTCCACACAGCCATGGCTCTGGGCAGAAAGCGATGGGAGCACATCAGGGTGATGGGGCTGCGCTGCAGCAAGGAGCAGCTGCTGCTGAGGGCTTGGAATTGTCCCTCCATGGACACCCTCAGCTCAGGAAAAGCCAGCCTTGTCACTGGCACCCATATTGTGTGGGCACAGCCTGTGCTGTCCGTCTGGAGAGGGAGAGTTCCACTCCCAGCTCTCCCCTGGCTGACTCCCTGCTCCATGGGATCACATGTAGGGGCAGCTCAGTTCTCAGGAAAACCAACCTACCTTTTCTGCATCCAGGCTGAGGGCTGACAGCCCCCAGGGAATTTGCCCAGAGGATGCCCTGTATGTAGCCACAGGTTCAGATAAATAAACACAAGCACGAGGTGGCTGGATAAAGCCAGCACAAGGGGTTCAGAGGCAGGAGGGAGCACGAATGGGCAGGGGAAGGGGGCATGGCTGGGTTCCTCATGGAGCACAGAAAAGGCTCCTTGCTAGTCTAGACCAGTCCAGCTCAGTTGAGCCTGTCTCTTGTGAGAGGCCTTGAGCACAAGCCCTGTGAGGAGAGGCTGAGGGAGCTAGGGCTGTTTAGCCTGGAGAAGAGGAGGCTCAGGGAGACCTTATTGCTCCCTACAACTCCCTGAAGGGAGGTTGTAGCCAGGTGGGGTTGGTCTCTTCTCCCAGGCAACCAGCACCAGAACAAGAGGACACAGCCTCAAGCTCTGCCAGGGGAAGTTTAGGCTGGATGTTAGAAAGAAGTTCTTCACAGAACAAGAGATTGGCCATTGGAATGTGCTGCCCAGGGAGGTGGTGGAGTCACCATCCCTGGAAGTGTTCAAGAGGGGATTGGACATGGCACTAGGTGGCATGGTTTAGTAGTCATGAGGTGTTGGGTGACAGGTTGGACTTGATGATCTTTGAGGTCTTTTCCAGCCTTATTGATTCTATGATTCTATGATTGGCTGCTGGGAGCAACCTGTGGGCAAGGGCATGGATGGAAACGGGTGGTGTCCCTCAGGGAAGGGGCGAGTGGCAGCTCAGCCCCTCGACAGAGCCACAGGCTCCACCAGCCCCATCCCAAGGCACGAGGGAGGGTGAGGAGAGGAGAGACTGAGGGAGCTGAGGGCTCTTTAGTCTGGGGAAGAGGAGACTGAGAGGTGACCTCATCAACGCTTATAAATATGTAAAGATTGAGTCCCGAGAAGCTGGAGCCAGGCTCTGCCTGGTGGTGCCCAGTGAGAGCACAAGGGGCACTGGTGGAAGCTGAGGCATGGGAAGTTTCATGTAAATATGGGGAAAAGTTTTTCCCTGTGAGGGTGACAGAGCACTGGAGCAGGCTGCCCAGGGGGGTTGTGAAGTCTCCTTCTCTGGAGATATTCAAAACCCTGCTGGGTGCATTCCTGTGTAACCTGGTGTGGGTATTCCTGCTCTGGCAGGACGGGATGATCCTTCAAGGTCCCTTCCAGCCCCTGAAATTCTGTGTATGTGTGTGTGAGATGGCTTAAAATCAAGTGTCCCTTGGGTGGAGCAGGAGGCAGCTGGACTCTCTGATGGATGGGAGAGGCAGCAGAGGAAACCTGCTGCGTGCTGCGGCCGCAGGTGGTTAGAGAGCAGTGGGATCCTTTATAAATAATGAAGCAGCATCGATCGCTCTGCCGGTAAACACGCAGTGACCTTTAGCAAAACACACCCACAGCACACTTAGGGGAACTTTGCTGACTGCTTGCTGCAGGCAGGCCTACACGAAAAGCTGATGCGTCCCACAAGAGCTGAAATGTGGGAAATGAGGCACGGGGAGGGGAGCAAGCTGCTGGCACAGGGAGTGCTGCATCCTGCATCCCACTGCCTGCTCCCTGCATCCCCTGCTCCCTGCATCCCCTGCCCACTGCTTCTTACCTGCTGCCTGTTCCCTGCATCCCCTGCTCCCTGCATCCCCTGCCCAATCCATCCCCTGCCCACTGCTTCTTACCTGCTGCCTGTTCCCTGCATCCCCTGCTCCCTGCACATCCCCTGCCCACTGCTTCTTACCTGCTGCCTGTTCCCTGCATCCCCTGCTCCCTGCATCCCCTGCCCAATCCATCCCCTGCTCACTGCTTCTTACCTGCTTCCTGCTCCCTGCATCCCCTGCTCAATCCATCCCCTGCTCACTGCTTCTTACCTGCTGCCTGCTCCCTGCATCCCCTGCCCACTGCATCCCCTGCTCACTGCTTCTTACCTGCTGCCTGCTCCCTGCATCCCCTGCTCACTGCATCCCCTGCTCACTGCATTCCCTGCCCACTGCCTCTTGCCTGCCTGTCTCAAACTGCCTGCTTCCTGCTGCTTCATGCCTACTGCCTGCGTGCTCTGCCCACTGTCTGCATCCCCTGCCCACTGCCTGTTGTCTGCTGCCTACTGCCTGCCTCTTACTGCCTCCTAGCTGCATCCCACTGCCTGCTGCCCACTCCTGCCCCGAAGTTGCAGACCAGGGCTGACCACAACATCACCCAGCAGAGCTGCCCACCTAGAGACCCACCACTCTTCCATGGGGCATCTCAGAGGAGAGAATGCAGGTCTCTGTCCCACAGAAAGACACAGGACACAAGATATTGGTCCTTGATGCAGCTATTGGGGATGGGAGGGAGCTCAGTGGAGGAGAGGGAAGGATGAGACTTCAAACTGCACTTCAGGGCACATCTCCCAGTAAGCAACTCAGGCACTTTTGATGTAGTGGCTTGGAGCAGGCCCTTGGACTCTGCAGTTGGTGTAAAACTGCCCACTCAGCACCCAGCATGGTGCTAGCCAAATGCCAGAGCTGGACACAGCTCCCTCAGTCAGGGCAGTGAGAATGGCTCCAGGCACTGCACAAATCTGGGAATTTGCCTCGGAGCTGCCCTCCCTTTGTCTGATCTCCTGGGGGCTTGGCAACAATTAATTATCTGCTCTGCAATAGAAAGATCATTCCTCCTGGCCAAGGTTAAACATCCCAGTGCTGCACAACAGCACTCGTGTTAGCTCAAAATAAATCTGCTTATTCCCAGGGCAATGCTGCTGCTTCTGATTCTTTGCCCATAGATTAGAGAAACAGGCAGCAGTGGCTCCAGACACTGGAAGGGAGATTAAGAGCTCCTCACCCTTCAGCCACCATTTGAGCTGAGAGTTGCTGCTTGGACCCATCCTGTCGGCACATTGCTGGTGACCCCACAGCATTTTTTTTTGCCTCTATCTACAGCCATTCAGAAACCCCAGGGCTGGAAAGCTTTGCCACAGGCGGCCTTTGAGCACTGGATGCTGGGACGGTGTGGCTGGGGACAGGGCTGCTGCTGCTGGGAGGATGCCACCGTGGAGGAGGAAGGGATTCATGGAGCGGTGAACGGCTCTGGCTGTTGCTCGTCGGCAGGGGAGCAACCCCGCCACTGAGATGAAATAAGCCTCTGAGGTCTAGAGGCTGCACAAAGAAAAACAAGCAGAAAGGGCACTAGATACTCAGATCCCCAGACTTAAAAGCATCTGGATCTCTTCCCAAAGGACAGGGGGATCAGACGTGTTGGCTGTCTGCTAGACGGTGCATCCCCTTTGCTCTCTCACACGGTAATTGCCTGTGCACACAAAGGGCTGGGAGAGATTTCCCCCTTTGACAGTCATCTACACACCAGGCTCGGGCTCTGATGGCAAGGAGATGTGAGCTGCTGCCCCACACTGCTCATGCCTTCCCACCCTGAAAGCCAACACGGAGCCAGGCTCTTGCTCCCATGGGAGAGCAGCCTGTTCCATCAACCCCTCTGGGCTTGCCCAGGCAGCCTTTTTGGGTGCTCTTGCACTGGGGCATCTCCTGGGCACCCCCTGTCTGGACACAGGGCTCCTCTGGGACAAGTAAGGGCAAGAGAAGGTCTCTCTCCATCTCCTCTGGTCTCAATGAGGACATGCAAAGCAGGCAGGCTGCTCTGGCAGAGGATGCTGGGGAGAGGTCTGAGCTCCTTCAGAGGATGTACGATGCTCAAAAGGCAGCGTGGAGCATGGCCAAGAGAACAAGGGTTTATTAATTTGAGTGCATGTGGCTAAGTGGCATTGATCACCCAAAGTCAAGGGAAGTGCATTACTTATGGCTTGGGAGCAAATGATCCTGAAGCAAATGAGTCTGGCTGCACAGAGCACTTGGGGTTTTATTTTACTTCTCTTTTCTTTGCCTCCACTCTTCTTGGAGAGGCATGGATGGGTGCTGAGCATCCAGCACCTGCCCTCTCTGCTTCACAGCCTTCACCCACCAGGGCATCTCATCTCAGGTTCTCATTTCCACCTCCCCTTATCACCCCCCAGCTCCCAGGAAGATATGTGCAAGCAGTCTGAATGTTTTCTCCCCAGAGAAAATCTCCATTAGCCTGGCCTGGAAGAGCAGCAGATTCTTCAAGGGCAGCAGGTCCTCCACATCCCCACTGTCACTCAGACTTTCCAGCTGAGCTGCAGCCCAGCACACAACAGCCTTCCCAGAATCGCCCTCCTGACCGCTGCTCTTTTGTAACTCATCCTGGCACTGCCCAAACACAGCAGCAACACGAGAGCTACGTGCCGGGGCTGCACCGAGTCCTGGGTTCCAGCCAGGACCTTGCAGCCAGCTACATTTTCCCTTGGAGGCTGGAGAAGCTCTCCCCCAGCTCTCAGGGGTCTATCAGCCTGACAAGCACTTCAGCATCCCCATTACAGCTGTACACGAGAGACAGCTCTAGACCATGCTTGTAACCCTGCTGGCAACAGCCCCCATTGAAGGGCCAATAAATAATTCATGCCAGCAGACTGGCTCTTGCTCCCTGCCCGGGTTACCAGGAGAACCACAGACAGGCAGAACTACCCTTCCACGCTGCTGGGGATGGGGCAGAGCTGCTCCAGCTGCCTGCCTGCTGCTCCCAGGCTGCTGCCCAGTCCTGCCAGCTTTGGGCTCGCCGCTGCTTGCTCGACCCTGCCCGGAGCTGGCGCAGCGGCCAGCGAGCTGGCTGCTCCCCGCTGTGGCTCGTGCTGTCACCCCGGAGAAGGTGCTTAGCTGCCTGCATGAGGATGATCTTGCACCAAATCACAAAGGTTAAGGGCTGCAGCAGCTTGGCAAGGCTCTGGATAACCCAGGCTGCCCCTCCAGACAGCGAGAGGCTGAAAATGCAGCCCTGTGCTTCCCGTTTCCCACTCCACGGAGGCTGCAAGAGCTCCTTCCCTTAATCCCATCAACAAAAAGATGCTTTAGCTAAAGGCCAATGTGCACTCCAGGTCGAAACTCTTTCCCCCTCCCCATACATACTCCTGTTGAGCTGAGGGTCAGAAGCCGGTCCCAGACAGTGCCTTGGGACATCCCCCTGGAGAGGCAGCAAGCAGAAAATCCCCAAGTGGATCCAATATGAAATGTAATTGATTTATAAGTGGGAACACATGGCAGCACCGCCCCAGGGAGCGGGGGTCTGCAGCTGATCCAGGCTTTGGGACACCACTCCTGCCCCAGAGCATCCTTGATAGCTCCCAGTATCCCAGCTTGGGAGCAGAGACTGACCTCTGAGGCATCTTCAGGAGGTCCCAGCACTGAGGCTTAGGAGCAGGGATGGAGAGCAAGGACTGATCCCTGGGGCATCCTTGGGAAGTTCCAGCACCCCAGCTCTGGAGCAGGGTCTGGTCCCACAAACTGACCTGCAGGTCTCCCCCCCCCATTGTTTTGTAATTATTTTCCCCTAGAGCTCAGAGCGAAGCTGATTTTAAGGGATTGTGGAGGTTTGTTCCAATGCAAAGATACCACTGAGAGGTAAGCAGGCACATGGTTTGAATGATCACTCACTCCTGCAGTTTGCACTTCTGTTTCTATATGCTAAGGACAGATGATCTCAATGAATATGCAACAGAATAATCAGGCTGCTCCCCAAGAGCTGTGGAGGTTGGGAAGATGTGCTCTGGTGAGATCCCACCTGGAGCACTGCATCCAGTTCTGGAGCCCCTACTACAGGAAGGATCTGGAGGTGCTGGAAGGTGTTCAGAGTAGGGCCATGAAGATGAGCAGAGGGCTGGAGCTGCTCTGCTCTGAGGACAGACTGAGGGAGTTGGGGCTGTTCAGTCTGGAGAAGAGAAGGCTTCGAGGAGACCTTATTGTGACCTTCCAGTATCTGAAGGGGGCTACAGGAAAGCTGGGGAGGGACTTTTGAGGGTGTCAGGGAGTGACAGGACTGGGGGGATGGAGCAAAACTAGAAATGGGTAGATTCAGATTGGATGTTAGGACGTTTAGGAAGGATGTTGTCTTGCTGGAGCGTGTCCAGAGAAGGGCAACAAAGTTGGTGAGGGGTTTGGAACACAAGCCCTATGAGGAGAGGCTGAGGGAGCTGGGGTTGCTTAGCCTGGAGTAGAGGAGACTCAGGGGTGACCTTATTGCTCTCTACAACTACCTGAAGGGAGGTTGTAGCCAGGCAGAGGTTGGTCTCTTCTCCCAGGCAGCCAGCACCAGAACAGGAGGACACAGTCTCAGGCTGCGTCAGGGCAGGTTTAGGCTGGATGTTAGGAAGAAGTTCTATACAGAGAGAGTGATTGCCCATTGGAGTGGGCTGCCCAGGGAGGTGGTGGAGTCACCTTTATTGGAGGTGTTCAGGAGGAGACTTGATGGGGTGCTTGGTGCCATGATCCAGTTGTTTGATGGGTTGGACGCAATGATCTTGAAGGTCTCTTCCAACCTGGTTTATTGTATCATTGTATTGTATTGTATTGTATTGTATTGTATTGTATTGTATTGTATTGTATTGTATTGAAGAAGTTCTTCCCCATGAGGGTGGTGAGAGCCTGGCACAGGTTGCCCAGGGAGGTGGTGGCAGCCTCCTGCCTGGAGGTTTTTGCAGCCAGGCTGGATGTGGCTGTGAGCAACCTGCTGCAGTGTGAGGTGTCCCTGCCCATGGCAAGGGGGTTGGAACTGGCTGAGCCTTGAGGTCCCTTCCAACCCTGACAATTCACTGATTCTATGTGGGGCTGTGTTTGCCCTTCCACCCCTCTGCCCTGCCCTGGGACACAAAGTCAGGCTGGAGAGGAGGGCAATATCTGCATTTTGACAGAACCTCCCCACTCCACAGGCTGATCCTCCTCGACTTCCTGCAGAAGCCTCTCGACAGAATGCTGCTGATGGAAGAAAGAAACAGCTTTGTTTTCCTTCCTTTTTTTTTTTTTTTTCCATTTTTTTTTCTCTAGAACCCTCAAACTGTTCCATTTTGGAGCAGTTGAAGCAGATTCTGAAAGAAAACAGACTCTCCAATCAGAGCCTGGGCAGGAAGGCTGGAAACGAGCGGATGCGAGGATGAAATGTGATGTGCAGCGGGGATTGAGATAAACTCCCTATCTTGTTTTTGGCCCATTAGGGCTTATTATTCATCAAAACACTTTGTTGAAATCAGCCAGCTCTGGGGTTTGGTAATTTACTCTGTTTCAAAAAAAAAAAAAAAAAAAAAAAAAAAAAGGGTGGTGGTGGAAGGGGGAAGAAAAAAGGGGAAATAAAAATCAGACTTTTTAGGTGCCCAAAAATAGAGATTTCACTAAGCTGCAGCCAAATGGTCCTTGAGCTACCCACAGCGTAGGAAGGATGTTGAGCTGCTGGAAGGTGTCCAGGGAAGGGCAACAAAGCTGGGGAGGGGGCTGGAGCACAGCCCTGTGAGGAGAGGCTGAGGGAGCTGGGGGTGCTTAGCCTGGAGAAGAGGAGGCTCAGGGGAGACCTTATTGATCTCTACAACTCCCCAAAGGGAGGTTGTGGCCAGGTGGGGGTTGGTCTCTTCTCCCAGGCAGCCAGCACCAGAACAAGAGGACACAGTCTCAAGTTACACCAGGGGAGGTTTAGGCTGGATGTTAGAAAGAAGTTCTTCCCAGAAAGAGTGATTGGCCACTGGAATGTGCTGCCCAGGGAGGTGGTGGAGTCCCCATCCCTGGAGGTGTTTAGGAAGAGCCTGGCTGGGGTGCTTGGTGCCATGGTTTAGTTGATCAGATGGTGTTGGGTGATAGGTTGGACTCGATGATCTCAAAGGTCTGTTCCAACCTTGTTAATTCTATTCCATTCCATTCTATCCCATCCCATCCCATCCTACCCTATCCTACCCTATCCTATCCTATCCTATCCTATCCTATCCTATCCTATCCTATCCTATCCTATCCTATCCTATCCTATCCTATCCTATCCTATCCTATCCTATCTTAACCTATCCTATCCTATCCTATCCTATCCTATCCTATCCCATCCCATCCCATCCTATCCCATCCCATTCTACTCTATCCTATCCCAGGTTACTTCCTCATTTCCATCCCTGGGATAGTTTGGGAATGGATTGTCTGAGCAGAGAGTGGAGCGGAGGTGGAGTGGAGGGGTGGATAACGCTCTGCCTTGTTAAAGCACCTGGGATATCTTCCTGGCTGGCATTAAGCAGTCAGGATTGAGTCCTTTATCCCACAAGGATTGTTGTAACAATATCCCCAGGCGAATTCTTTTAGTGGACAGAGATGCTCCTGCAGGAGAGGGGTTCCCTCGCCCTGCCCTGAAGCTGTCTGAGACAGATGAATAAGCAAGCCTGGGGTGTCTGTGCATGCCAGCTCCTCCTCGTGCAGTGAAGCAGAGGTGCTTTGCCTGTGAAACCTGCCTGTGATGAGGGAGGGCTGGGGTCCTGGCAATGCCCAGCCCAGCCCTGCACCCCCACAAGGTCCCCCAAACGTTTTGATATGCAGTCAAGGGGCAGAGGAATGCTGCTCAAAGGCAGAATTGATTTTCCTGTTGATGTTCAAGTGTCCATCGCAAGCTTGGGTTGTTTGGATAAGTTGGGCTCTCACTCAAGTCTCTTAGCAACCCTTAATGGACTGACACTTTCCACTCCCCAAACTGCACACAGAAAACTAATCCCCAACATTTTTCAGCACCATCTTTGTCTCATCCACCCAGGCAGGTGATGGGGCAGCTCCTGCTCTGCTGGGGCGGGGGTGGGCCCCTGGAAATGGTGTGGCTGCCCACCCAGCTGTCCCTGCACTGATGCCAGGCAGAATGGTGCTCCTCAGCGGGCACTTGAGACCCTACATGTCTGTAGGACCCTACAGCCATCCCCCAGGCCATACTTCCTACTGCCATGTCCAAGCCTGGCCTCTCTGGAGCAAGGGCAACCAGGCAGGGATGTGCTTTATTCATCCCATTTATTGATTTCAATTTTAGAAGCCACATTTGCTGCTGTTTATATTCCTTTGCATCAGCTTCAGGACAAGGTTGGGCAGCTCAGCAGTCTCCCAGAGCAGCTCTGTGGGCTTTACACCACAGTGGAGGAGAAAAGGGCCATCAGTGAAGTAAATAGTCCCAATTAAGGGAATGATTGAGATTATAAAGGACAGGCTGTGCTCGTGATGGAAGGGAAGGGAAGGGAAGGGAAGGGAAGGGAAGGGAAGGAAGGAAGGGAAGGGAAGGGAAGGGAAGGGAAGGGAAGGAAGGAAGGGAAGGGAAGGGAAGGGAAGGGAAGGAAGGGAAGGGAAGGGAAGGAAGGGAAGGAAGGGAAGGGAAGGAAGGGGGAAGGGAAGGAAGGAAGGAAGGGAAGGGAAGGGAAGGGAAGGGAAGGGAAGGGAAGGGAAGGAAGGGAAGGGAAGGGAAGGGAAGGGAAGGGAAGGGAAGGGGAAGGGAAGGGAAGGGAAGGGAAGGGAAGGAAGGAAGGGAAGGAAGGAAGGGAAGAGAAGAGAAGAGAAGAAGAGAAGAGAAGAGAAGAGAAAGAGAAAGAGAAAGAGAAAGAGAAAGAGAAAGAGAAAGAGAAAGAGAAAGAGAAAGAGAAAGAGAAAGAGAAAGAGAAAGAGAAAGAGAAAGAGAAAGAGAAAGAGAAGAGAAAGAGAAAGAGAAAGAGAAAGAGAAAGAGAAAGAGAAAGAGAAAGAGAAAGAGAAAGAGAAAGAGAAAGAGAAAGAGAAAGAGAAAGAGAAAGAGAAAGAGAAAGAGAAAGAGAAAGAGAAAGAGAAAGAGAAAGAGAAAGAGAAAGAGAAAGAGAAAGAGAAAGAGAAAGAGAAAGAGAAAGAGAAAGAGAAAGAGAGAAAGAGAATTAACCAGGTTGGAAAAGACCTTTGAGATTGAAGTCCAACCTATCACCCAACACCATCTGATCAACTAAACCATGGCACCAAGCACCCCAGCCAGTCTCTTCCTAAGCACCTCCAGTGATGGTGACTCCACCACCTCCCTGGGCAGCACATTCCAAAGGCCAATCTCTCTCTCTCTATGAAGAATTTCTTCCTAACATCCAGCCTAAACCTCCCCTGGCACAGCTCAAGACTGTGTCCTCTTGTTCTGGTGCTGCTTGCCTGGGAGAAGAGACCAACCCCCGCCTGGCTACAACCTCCCTTCAGGGAGTTGTAGACAGCAAGAAGGTGTCCCCTGAGCCTCCTCTTCTCCAGGCTAAGCAACCCCAGCTCCCTCAGCCTCTCCTCACAGGGCTGTGCTCCAGACCCCTCCCCAGCTTTGTTGCCCTCCTCTGGACAATGTTTCAGTACCTCAACGTCTCTCTTGAATTGTGGAGCCCAGAACTGGACACAGGACTCAAGGTGTGGCCTAACCAGTGATGGTCCAGCTCTGGACTTCAGAGGGTTTGTAGAGAATCACTTACCCTCTCAGTACAAATTAACACTGAGGAAGTAATATCCGGAAACCAAAGCACCACCTTTTAAGTGATGTTTTGTAGTAGAAATCTGTCTGCTCTGACTGATGAGAGGGTTGGGGGTTCACTCTCCTCTTCAGGACAGTGACTCCAGCTGTTTCCATCTTTTACTATCTTTGTGGTCCACTTCTCACTTCTCCTGAGGTCACTCAGATCTCTGCAAAACGAGCAGCGAGGGATGATCTTTAATGCAGGGGCATCAAAGAGGGTCTGTCATTGCTTGACAGCTTTGGCCAGCTGCTTACCTCCCTCCATCCCTGGGAGCAAAAGATCCACCTCAAGGACCCAGGAAAGCCCTCAGTGAGCTCCTCACAGCTCAGCCCCAAGGGCAGATTTGTGGCCCTTGAGAACAAATCATCCCTTTGCCCTGAAGACTGTTCAGCAACACCACCAAGCGTGCTGCCACGTCAGTGACAGTCACCGAGCCTCCGTGACGAGCCACCAGCACCCTTCCTTACCTCACCAGAGACTGATTTCCAAGTGCCCAAACTCTCTGGGCTGCCTTTGCAGCATCAGCAGTGGGAATCCATTTCTGTCTCTTCCTGTTCTCTCAGCCCAGGGAGGCTCTGGTGCTGGTCATGGCTCTGGGTGCCACCGCAGCAGAGAGATGTATTTCCAGGCTCAGCACACCAGATTTGGTTACTTCTGCTGATCCATCTCAGTTGTGACCTTCAGGATAAACCTGGGCTTCCATGGAGAGTGTGGGCTGTGGCTGTGGTGTGGTGATGAGGATTTTGGTTGGTTTCCCAAGACTCCCAGTCGTTCCTGGTTACAGGAACCAGAGCTGCCAGCCCAGGCTGGACATAGGCCAAGTTAGGACTTTCAGGCTGAAGGGTTTGCCTGCACGGGGCTGGGGTTGAGCCCTGGGCACACTGACATTCCCTGCACGCCACAGCACCAGGGAAAGGAGATGCCAGCCCCATTCTCTGCAAATCAGGCAGCTAAAGAGGTGTGAGAGGAAAGGACCAGCGGGAATATTACAGGGAGAAGAAGCCAAAGGGTAAGGGCTTCATGGGAGCCACGTGGGCTCTCAGCCAGCCCCACCCCAGATCCTGGCAATGCCTTGATCCACCTTTTCTGGAAACATATGTGCACGTGTTGTGAGCATGGGCAGGGCTGTGGCGGTGGAACTGGGCCAGCCTGCATCTTTCCTGTCATCCTCTGGTGCTCCCTCGCAGCGCTGGGCAGCTCCCGAGGGCTGCTGGACGTGACGAGCCGGCCCGAGCAGCCACTGCGGCATGGAGCCCGTGATCTGCTTTCAATAAAATCAGCAGATTGTTTCATGGCTGGATGGGAAAGTTGTGAGGCTCCAGGATTTGCTCCTCTGGCAGCTGGATCCTGTTTGTCCATCGCTGTCTCCCTGGACTGCGGCTCTTGCCCCACCTCTCTCAAACAGGCTTCCCGGAGAAGTCGATGCCACAAGTCTGGCAGGGTTTAAGAGGCGCTGGGGTGAGCACAGGATCATGGAGTGGTTTGGGTTGGGCCTTGAAAGGTCATCTAGGTCAACCTCCCTGCAGTGAGCAGGGACATCTTCAACTGCAATGTCTTTAACCATGTGCTTTATTTTTTGATCAGCCCCGAAGTGGTCAGGCAGTTGGACTGGATGATCGTTGTAGGTCCCTCCCAACTGAAAATATGCCCTGCCCTTCCCTTCCCTTCCCTTCCCTTCCCTTCCCTTCCCTTCCCTTCCCTTCCCTTCCCTTCCCTTCCCTTCCCTTCCCTTCCCTTCCCTTCCCTTCCCCCCCCCCTCAGGCTGCAAAGTCTCCACCTTGTGGTGCATAGCCCTCTCAGGGCATCCAACTGACCCCAAGGTCGGCAAGACTTCTGTCCCTGCCTGTGTCCAAGGAGAGAATCTCCTGGGGTTGTGGATGATGGAGAGGCTGGACTTTGGGAAGGACTCCTCTGTTAAGTTCAAAAAGCCCAGCTGCCCTGACCTCAGGATGTTTGGGGATTGCAGAGCTATGAGGTGGAGAGCAGAGACAGAGGAGCATCTCCTGGCTCTGCTTGAGTGAAGCTCTTCAGCATGCAGCTTTGGCAGGGCCATTAAGCATCTGCTCTGAGGTGCTGCCCAGCCTGGGACCAAAGTCAGTCCAGACAGAGGCAGCTGAGCCTTTGAACCAGCTTTCTGGGTTACAGGGCAGCTTTCTGGGTTACAGGGAGCCTTTCTCTGTACCTTTAAATTCCAAACCCAGTGTGACTTCTAAGGGCAAGTCCAAGCCTTTAAAGCCATAAACAGCTGCTTTCCCTCTTTCTGTATAAGAGAAACCTTAAAGCACACTAAAACAAATTTAACAACCACCTTTTGGGGGAAGTTTCCTTGCACAGCCAGGCCGTTTCAGGGGGTTGTCAAATGTGCTTGGTAACAGTGTGACACATCCACCCACAGCATCCCCCAGCAGCCAGCTTGGCCTCCCTCCCTTGCCTGGCTTTATTACAGTCCCCAAACTGGCCCAGTAGGAATTTCTGCTCTGTATTTAAATGAACTTGCAGGCAGTAAAAGGGGCATGAATACAGAACAGGGGTGAGGATTATGTCAGGTCTGTGTGTTGCAACCCCTCTGCTCGCAGCCCCTCTATCTTCCAAACTCTAGCAGGGGCGGGGGAGGAATGGCAGCACTAACTTGCTCCCTCCCACCATCTCCATCCCCAAAGTGTGCAGTTAATCCCAGCTCTGAGGCTGCAGTCTCAGCTTTCTGTTCCAGCCAGGACAGGAGGGGGGGGGAAAAAAAGAAGAAGGAGAAGAAGAAGAAAAACCCAGAGCAGGACACAGCAGCTGCATTTAGCGCCCCATCAGCTGAATTTCAATGAAATCATTTTGATGAATTGTTTAGGAAGGGAAAAAGGGCCCATTAACTGTACATTTGCTGTTAATTAATAGTCTGCTTTCTTTCTCCTCTCCAGCACAGCACTTCCGAGCTGTTTCATGCTCTGAGCACAGCATCTTTGACAGGCACTGCAGCGGTGGGTGCTGGGGACGGGTGGTCCAGGCTGCTTTGAGATCCACTGAGATGACCCCCACCCCGGGAGGATGACTTCCCCGAGCTCCATGCCTTGCTTCAGAGAGACCATGCCACAGCCATGCTGGGTGCATGTAAAAGCAAATGGCTCTATTCTGCTCCCAGGGCTGCTCTGGCTCCATCTTGGTGCCGGTCCATGGGCAGCTCCTGCAGGCGGCTGCGTGGTGTCAGCAGGGCAGGAGGAGGAGTTCCTTAGCTCCTCTGCTTTATTGTTTTTAATAAGTTCTCTTTCTGGGTATTTATTTTCTGTACATATCTTGTAAATATCTTTGGAATGTTGTTCAAGAGGAATGTTGGCCAATATCCTCTGGAAAACAGACACAGCTGAGGGGGACGGGAGCAGGGCAGTCCCATGTGCTTGGAGGTGGTGGGTGCCTGCAGGTCCTGGCCAGGGCTTCAAACCAGTAGCAAAGATACACGGTGAGCAACTGCAATGAAGGAAAAGTCTTGGTAAAGCATGTTCCTTCAGAGTTACTATGTCAAGGTGCCCACAGGACATTTCAGGAGTCAAAGGCAGTGGCATGGCAGAGCAGCTACCCATGGTCAGCCTTGGCATCCTCCTCCTTGGCCCTCAGCAACACAGGCAGCCCTCAAATAAAGAGCTTCATCATCTGTGGCAAATCGACTCCTGTGCTCTCAGGGCTGCTGTTTCACTGCTCCTGTAGGAAGCCCTTGGGGCTTTGAAGCCCGGAGGCTGAGGGCCCTCTTGCTGAGAAGCTCTTACAGTCAGAGCCCTTGGGCTGCCCAGCTTGATTTCAGTTAAGATGTCCTTCCCCCACGGACACCTTGCAGGATAAATCACCCTGGGAAGAAAATGTAAAGAGGCACTCAGTCCTGACCAGGCCTGCAGCCTCCTTCAAAGCTCCTCACACAAGGCTCTGACTTGTCTGTGTTTAATTTCCAGTGAATTTTTCCCTGTAATTAATAAACTTTCACTCCAGCTGAATGTGAGTTTAGGAGAAAGCAAAGGCCAGAGACATGGTTTCCTCTGACCTATCTTCATCATCTGGACTAAGCCCTGCTAGAGAAGGAGAGAAAACCTCAGGACTCAGTGAATCACAGAAGGCCTTATGTTGGAAGGGAGATGGATTCTGGCTTTGTAATTGCTTTACCTGCTTGTGGGAGAGTGCAACACCAGCTCCAGCACCTCCAGCGCAGGGCACTGGGTGACAGAAAAGAAACAGACCCCTGGGTATAGAAATGCTTGTGAGCCTGCAAGTTCCTCCTCTTCCTTTCCAACTGTGCTGCCTCTTAGAAGCATAAAATCAGACTGGTTTGGGTTGGAAGGTGCTGTTTGAAGGTAATCTAGTCCAACTCCCTCGAAGAGAGCAGGGACATCAGCTACAACAGTTTGCTCAGAGCCCCATCTAACCTGACCTGGAATGTTTCCTCCCTGGGCAAAACTTGGGTCAGTGCCTCACAACCTGCAGCATGACAGACTTTGTTCTTCTGTCTAGTCCAAATCTCCCTCTTTCAGTTCCAACAAGCAAGATCAGCCACAGAGCTCGCTGCTTCTCAGATATGTCCACCCCTGTCCCTGGCAAAGGCCTGAGGGACTGCAGGATGCAGGATGCTTGGAGCCAGCTGCCTGATCTAGCACAGCAAAACCAAAGTGATAGGGAGAAAGAGCAAGAGCCAGGCTGGGGCCAGGGCTGTAGCTTGGCTCCAGGGGAAGGTAGGAAGGTCACTGATGCTCCCCAGTTCCCATCCTCTGAGGCTTTAGCAGAGCAGAGGAGGAGGCAGAGGCTCACTTTCAGCGCTGACTTTCCATCCTCCCAAGTCTTTGGCTTCCCTGCAAATAAGCTCTGGGTTTCCTGGGGCTTTTTTTTTTTCATTCATCTCAAACTACCGTGGCCTCCAGCTTGTGCTGGCAGATCCCTGTGCCTGCAGAAAATACCACTGCTGTCAGCCAGATCACCAAGCCTGTGCAGGAACCCTCACAGCTTTGGGGCTAAAAGCTTCCCTGGGGGATTTCTTGCCCTCGATTCTTGACGTGCACACTCAGCACAGGCTTCACCTGCAGGAATCGTTTTCTCTGGGTGTCCCGTCCCCCCCTCCCCTCTCCCCCCCGCCCCCGCCAGCAGCAGGCTGCTTGCAGCCCTCGCACCACCACCCCAGGGCCCGTCTCGGGGCCGCGAGGTGGCAACGAGCTTCTCCAGCGGCCCGGCTCCGCATCCCTCCGAGGCACCATCTCAGCCCAGAGGCAGCAGCTCAGCTAAGCCTTTGTGGGGAGCTGGAGAGTCCTTCACCACCGTGCCACATGCCTAATTGCCCTGCCTAGAAAGAAGAGCCTCGGTAACATTTGGTCCAAATTAATGATGGTTTGTTTTGAAATGCAAATAGTTTTTAATCAGAGGGGGAAAAGGTGGAAATAGACCTGACTTAGATTCTACACCGAATTTTTTGTCTTTTTTTTTGATGAAGCTGTGCATCTGTGGGGCTCTTTTTTTTTTTTTCCTCTCTCTCTCCTTTTAAATATATATTTCTTTTAACATGGAGAATGACTTTTGTGGGGGCTGAATTAGCTCTAAATGAAAGCAAACAAGGCATAATTAGAAACTGCTTCGCTTTCCCTACCCACCACCCCCACCACCACCCCCCCACCCATGTTTCTCTTCCCTGTAAAGGCAGCACTATAACAAGGTGTGCATCTGGGAGGGGAGGGGACGTGCCTGAGCCCAGGGCATGCCCATCTGTGGGGTCTGGCTGCCAGGCTGGCACAGAGCAAGATCGAGAGCTGCTGTGGAGCACGGTGTGAAGGGGGAGATAGGCTGAGTGGGAAGCTGGGAAATGCCAGGACTCATCCCAGCTGCTTCAAGGCTCCTGGAGGAGCAGGACACAGCCCCTCTCCCCACTGCCAGCCCTGTCTATGCCACCACGTGCCCCTGTCCCCGTGCCCAGACACCCCTGGCTGTTGGAAGCCGAATGGACGGCGAGGGGCTGGCTTCCAAAGGCGGCTCCACGAGCGAATGTGGGAAGCTGTCATTTGGGAAGTGCATGAGTTTCTCATTTACCAGGGTACCACTCTGCATTCTTTCTCCATAAAGAGCCCTCATTTAACTCTAGGCATGTTTATCCATCTAATTAAAGATTGGCCATATTTAATTGATTGCATATATCATTGCTGCCACCTCACTGCAGCCGCCAGCGGTCACAGAGCTGCTTCCCCACACAGCAACCCTGAGAGCTCCTGCCCGGTTTCTCTCTGGTGTCTCCCCATTTTGGCCATAGCCTGCCCAGTGCTTCCTGCCTCCCAGGGCTCCCACTGCCTCCTGCTGCTGCTGCCAGACGCTGCCTGGGCAGCATCTGGAGAGAGCAGGGAGGGAAGAGCTTCACCAGACCGTCTGTGGCTTCCCTCCAGCACCATCGTGCACACACAAAATACCACCCTGGGCTGGTGGTTTCTGAATCTCTTGCGGATGTGGAGGAGAAAAACATCTTCAGGGCAAGTCAGAGGGTGGAGAGCCCTCTCCAGTGTCCCTGCCACCGCTACATCTGCACTGAGCAGGCTGCTGGAGAGGGTCAGGGACGTGGCTCTCCGGTGCTGCATGTGATCGCCATCACCCTGTGCTTGATGCCCCACATGGTCCCCTCCTCCTGCAAGCCCCAAGGCAATGGACATGTGGGCTTCTTGGGGTGGAAGTCTGTCCTGCTGCAGGAACACAGGGAGCATAGTAGAGAGCTCACTGCAGGGGGGCCTGGACTAGACACCCTTCCAACCTGGGTGATTCTATGATTTCTGGGGAGAGCAGAGAGCATCACTGGGGACAGCAGAGAGCAGGACAGCCACCAACCCAGCCACCAATGAAGAGCCCAAGCCGTTCTTGTACCCTGGCAGCAAGCACCGTGGCTACTCTGCCTTGCTGCCCCATTGAGGGCAGCCACTGCGGCATCACCGGGCACCGCTCATCCTCCTCCCTGTCACACCTCTCCCGGGTAATTGAATCAAATTGTCAGCAAAGAGGGGATGATGATTCAGCTCCCACCAAAGGCTAGACTATTACCTAGCAGCTTAATAATGAAAACTGTCATCATTCCTGCAATAAGGCAAGATAAATAAGTTATTAAACGCCAGAGCCTGCCACCCTCCCCGGGCAGGGCACCACGCCAGAGGAATATTAACTTCTGGCCACAGCCTATCTGTTGGGGGAGCAGAGAGGGATACCCTGAGCTCACAGAAAGAGCTCTTTCTCCTCCAGCCGGCTTTGAGAGGGCTTCATGCCGCCACTGTGTGCTTGGCAAGCCAAGAGCCACAGCTCCCTGCTCCTCCTCAAAGGCTGGGAGACAAATGCAGGCCCAGAAAGGGAGACCAGTGGGGCTGAGGAGGGGCCAAAGTGGGGCCTGAAGGTGCCCACTGTTTTCACAGATCTGATAAGCCCTGGTCTGGAGCAGCTTTGGTGGGACCCTCTGTTCTAAGACCAGCAAGAAGTGAACAGTATCACCCTGCAGGTGGTGAAGGGGCTTGGAGCCTGTTCAGATTTGCTTCCCTGTCTCTGATGTCCCCTGTCAAGCTCCCCTGGCCACGGTTCCAATGTAGAGCCTGACAATAAGCTACAAAATGAAAGGTGGAGAGGAAAAGGTGGGAAACAGGAAAGCAAGGAGAAAGCAGGAGTGACCTTTCTTGCCCAGCTGTATTCTACTGGGAGAAAAATCCGTGAGCCACAAGACATCCCACCGGGAATCAGGGAGCAAGCCCTGGTCCTGCTCCAGCAGCAGCTGTGTGCTGTGGAGACCTGAAGGTGCTGTTCTGCTGAGCCACAACAAATGACCTTCATAGCACCTTCCCTCTAACATTCCCCAGCTTTCCCACTAACAAACAGTGTGGTTGTCTAGGCAGTCCTATCGTTCCATCTAGGAATTGCTCCTTCCTTCCCCACCGAACACTCAAAGCATCTGCCACCGAGCCTACAGCCATACATTCTCCTCTCCTGCCGCCTTCTGGGCTGAGGTCCTCCCCTGGCCTTCACCCCCTCCTGCTTCCCAAGCCCTGACCCCTTTCCCGTTGCTGGCAGCTCCCCCGGGGATTAAAAAGAAAAGTATTTGCTGATGTGGCACCTCTCCCTCTCTCTGGGCTACCTCAGTGCCATTTTTAGCCTCAGCACAGCCCCTGGAACCATCTTTTTTTTAATCCCCGTGTTTGCACACACCTTCTGGAGGCTGCTAAAGTGTCCCGACAAGCCTCTGGAATCAAAGGCTTGGAGCTGCTCCAGGGGCAGGCACCAAAGAGGAACCATCACCTGGGCTCCCGCTGGGATGGCCCGGGAAGGGCTGCAGGAACACGCCCGGCGCGGGCGGGCAGGCTCCGGTCCATGCCCCCCCAGCTCCCGCCCAGCCCTCCCAGCCAGCCACCCACCGCGGAGCAGGTCCCGACACGCTGCGCTCCGGTCCCGCCCTGGCAGCCCCAGCCCACCGACGCCAGCGGAGACCACAGGCAAGTTTCCACGCTCGGCCAGAAAGGAATCCATAAAGTTAGCGAACATCTTAAAAATTAAAGCTCCTAATGAGCCCCATCCCGAAGCCAAGGGCTCGGTGCCAGCTTGGCACCGGCTCCGCACCGTGCCCTTCCCATAACGGCAAACAGCTCGGCTGATGCATCCATAACACCCTCCCGGTCCCTTGGGGAGAGGTGGGGAAGATGTGGCCCAAGTCATGGAATCATGGAATGGTTTGGGTGGGAAGAGACCTCTGAATGCCTTCTGGTCCAATCCCCCTGCAGGAGCAGGGACATCTTCAACTAGGTCAGGTTGCTCGGAGCCCCTCCAACCTGACCTGGAATGGGATGGGGCTTCTACCACTTCTCTGGGCAGCCTGGGCCACTGTCTCATCACCTTTAACATAACAAATCTCTTTCATTTATTTAATCCCTTATATCTAGTCCTCATGTTCTGGGTTATCTCAGCAGAACCCTTCACTCTTCAACTCCCAGAAACATTTTGATCCCTGCATATCCAAGGCCTCAAGGTCTTTCGTATCAACAGCTTATGTTCCCCTACCCCATAGCTTGCAAGACAGGGCAGATGTCTGGGGAAGGTCATTCACCTGCACCTTCAAGCTGAATCCAAGGTCTTGTCCCATTGGAAATCCCTTCAGGCCACAGAGCCTGGTTGCTGCAGGGCCCAGCCAGCCCCTTCCACACCTGCAGCAGCAGTGGGACCTGCAGGCAGCTAGGAGGGGACACGAGAGCCAGGCTGGTGGCGACCTGTCAAAATGCTTCAAAACTCCACACTCTTCTTGTTATTAACAGCGTGACATCCAGAAAGTGGACAAAAAGGACCTCTAATGTACCTGGCCTTCCCTCAGGACAGGTTTTGCCTTGCTTGTTCTCCCTGGGCAAAGCTAACCAGGGTGGTATCCTCACTCCAGCCTTCTCTCCTTCCTCATTGCTCTGTTCTTGGCATCCTGCATCCCAGCTCATCCCTGTCACAGGCATGTGGGTGCCTCAACCCACTCTGTCCCACTCCTGCCCCACTCTACACTGGACCAGACCCCAGTCCCAGGGTCTCTGCCCACCTGGGACTGCTCCTCTTGGAGACTCCTTCTGATGGCCAGCTTTCTGCTGTTCCCTGCCCTCTACTGCTCTCCTGCTGACCATAAAAATATATAGAATATAGAACATTATTTTATGATGTACTGTAAAAAACAGAAAAGGCTGAAACTGCACGACACGTGCCAAGCCTCAGCAGCACAGGCAGGAATGCCTTTGTTCCAGCTGTTGCTGGAGTGCCTCAGCTCTTCCCAGCATAGTTTGAAGGCTTTTGGGGGCAGGAACCTTGTTTTCTTGATTGCTATCCTGGCATAGGGCAGCAGTCATGGCTGCATACAGTCAGTGCTACCAGCAGTCCTTTACAGCCTCTTGGTGTCCGTCTCCTGAACCACCACCCAGGACTCCCCACACCACAGGCCCACGTGGAGTTTGGAGTGTGGCTATAGACTGAGACTTGAAGTGCAAGGAGGGCCATGGGGCCCAGGCCCCCATTTCTCACCAAGGATGCTTATTGCACTTGTTGCTCCTTAGCTGGTGTCCTTCCTCCTGTCAGAGCTCTCCCCTTCCTTCCCTGGGGGTTGATCATCCCCGCACCCACTGAGAGCCCCTTGGAGCATCACAGCTCTCAGCTCTTTGTAGGGTTTCCTGAGGAAAGATTTGGGGATCAGTGAGCAGGGAGCCATCTCTTCTTCTTCCCAGGGCTCATGCCAGATGTGTAAACCACTGGGGGATGCCGCCCTGAACTGGCACCTCCACCACACGGTACCAGTACCATGTCACAAGGTACCAGTACCATGCCTCAAGCTACCAGCCCAGCACCCCAGGGTGTCAGCCCCGAGGTGCCAGCCCCTTTTCTTCCCCTCTTGTGCTGGGGAAACTTTCTTGCAGAACCTGCAAGCTGAGCTCCATAAACCTCCCAATTCATTCTGCAGATATTTCCTGCGCCGAGGCTTTCGGCAGCATCTGCTGGTTTGAAGTCCGCCCTTTATTCGTCCTGGGGGCACCATTACTCTCTGCCTAGCAGTCCTGCCTGCTCTGCAGTCTCTGCCAGGCCCCATCCACGGAAGAGAAAATTGGTGAAAGAATAATAATTATGATTGTTATAAATATCTAGGTTTCGCTGCCCTGGCCCCTTCGTGCGTGTGCTTGGCGCTGATGAGGACACCAGAGGGGGAAGCGGGTGATGCTCAGTTTGCAGCAGGCTCCTGACAGCTGATACCATGTCCTCACCCAGCTCCTTCCTCCTCCTCTGCCTCCTCCTCCTCCTCCTTCTCCCAAGGCACCTGCCAGGACATTCCCCATCCTTTCTCCCCAGAGGGTCTCTGGTGGGTCAGAAGGGCTAGACGTCTCCAGAGGTGGGTGCTTTTGGGGTATGCCCAGGGGCAGGCTGGAGCTACTTTCAGGCTCATCCATCCCCTGGGACGGCAGAAGAAGGGGGAAAGAGAGAGCAGCTGAGTTGGGAGTACCAGGGAAATGACTTGCAAAGTGGAGCATGGGGCAAAAGTGCATAGTGCTGTCTGATGAACTCTTGGTTTCTCAAGGGATGTCTGCTCCCTCCCAGCCAAGGGAAACCCAGAGGACTGATAATTCCTTCTGTCAGTGATTCACAGCAGCAGCCAGCAGCAAATTTCTCCACTCATCAGGGAATTATCCAGACAGGGATTTTGTGAGTGGGTGTAGAGGTTCTCTCCCCCTCTCTTAGAAGGAAATCTTTCCCCCTTCTTTCACCGGCTGTGGATGATCACCTTCCCTTCACCTCCTCAGCTACACAGCCCCTGCAGACTGAGGATGCTCCCAGGCGAGTGTCCTGGCCCCTCACCACCACTCAACCTTCTCCTCTTTCATTTCCTGCTGCAGAAAGGTTCAGGTATTTCCTGCAGCCCCTTTAAATTTCCTTGAGGGCTTCTTCATTTCACCCTCAGTGGGATGGCCTGAAAGCAGAACAGTAGGACCCCTGCAGAACGGGGAACGTGGGGAGACTTTGCGCTAATCAAGCATTTCTCGCCTAATCTTCCCACTGGCCTCTCCCTCCCTGCAGATCAGAGTAGATAATTCCACGTGGTCCCTCGTGGCTGTGAGGAGCAGTGAACACAATTCCATCTGCAGGCAAGCCTGACATCACCGCTGTCAGATCTTCCCTGCTCCTGGACTGAAGCTCCTGCCAGAGCCTGTCCATCCTGCCTCTGGGGCGTCCTCAGAATGTACTGAGAGAACAAGCCCGTGGTGAGTGCTTTCAGCAAGGGATGGAAATTCATCTCCAAGGTACTTGCTCTTCTGTAAAGTCATTTCCCATAACTCCTCCAAAGGACCTGGAGCAGGCTGCTGTGGTTTGCCTTCTCAGCAAAACAGAGAAGAGGTGGGAAGAAAACCTCCACACGTGCATTTCATCCTAATCTGCTCCTACAAACTGCTCTCCACCCCACAGCAGAGCTGTAGGGAAGCCTGGTCACACAGCACCCAAAAGCCAGGCAGCACAGGCTGGGCAGCCACCGCGCCCCCTGCTCAGCCTGACACCGGTGGTGAGGAGAAGGGGGATGATGTCAGGTTGAAAGCAAGAGGTCTGACAGATGCCACAGCTACTTTTGCCACAGCTGGGATAGGAAGCCAGAGAGAGGATCCTGAATCCAGCCAAGGTCTGCTGTAAAACACATGCCCTTTGTTTTCAGCGCCTTGTGGAGCAGCCATGGACGTAGGTCCCTTGGCATCAGTAAAACATTTAAGACGTATTTAAAATCCTATGTTGGGAGATGGTCCAGAGCTGATGTCAGTCCGTCATACAACACTCAAGCCCTGCAGACAGCACTTTAGCAAAAGCCCAGCGAGCTGCTGCTCCTGGGGTGCAGGAGCAGGGTCCTCTGGAGCTGCCACAAGCCTGGTGTGCTCTTTGTTGGGCACTTTCTAACACAGGCTGTCCCCTTCAGAGCTGGCTGCTGCTCTCTCCTGTGTCTGACCCCGTCCCAGGAGCTTGCACTGGGGTTAGAGGCTCACACTCAGTCAGCTCCTGCTGAGCAGGTCCAGCAGCTCCTCTGAAGCCAGGCCAGATGCTCCTGTGAGCTGGACAATGAGTCATCAAGCACGAGCAGAGCAGGCCCCTCTGTCCCTCCAGCTCTGTGTTCCCTGCCGCCCGGGAAGGTGGGAGTCAAAGATGAAACAACCAGAGCTTGGAGCACTAGCTGCAAAATCTAGGATCTGTTCCCCCTTATCTGCCGTAAGATCGGTCATAACCTCTGCTGGCAGCCTCCTCCTGGTTTGATCAGCAGAGGCAGAGACCTTTCCTGTCCCACTGAGGGGTCGCTGCTTCCAGAGCAAGCTTCCTAGATCCTAGAGGGGGAGCCAGCCCTCTACAAAGCCAGAGCATGCCGCCGTGGCCATCTCCCCGCTGCGCTTGCCAAAAGAGCCTTCCCAAACACCCCGATATCTGCCTCCAGATGTAAACAGACATTTCCATGGAAAACCCGCGGCTCAGCTCAGGCAGCAGGTCAGGGATGTTTGCCGAGAGCCTGTTTTCTGAGCCCGCGGAGAGCCCGTGCAGCCCAAAGGGTCTCACTTTCCCTTGTTTGCACACAAGGAAACCGTTTCTTATGGTAATTTGTGCTTCAGTAAACGTGAAATAAAATTCATCCTGCCCTTTCCCAGCTGCGTCATCCCCGTTTCCCTCTGTTTACCCCATCAGAACCATCACCCCGGCAACGCTGCGCGTCCCAGGCGGGGGTACTGGCAGCAGGTGGGGCCAGCCCGGCTCCGCGCCCCGAAACAAAGATCCCACTTCCACGGGACGGTCTCCAGTGGCACAGACAGGAGACAGGGCAAGAGGGGGAAACGGACACGAGATGGGAGCAAAACGTCTTCCAAGAGCATGCTCTTGGCAGCAGCAGGCGTTGACCCCAGGCAGCACCTATGGGGCTGAGCTCTGGTGAACCTGCAGACGTGGACGTGCCCGCAGCTCAGCTGGAAGGAGCCAAGCGGAGCTCAGGTCCGGAGAGAGGGGGTTTGGGTGCAGTTTGGCGACCCGGTCCTGGGGCAGGTTCATCTCTGCACCCACTCCTGCCCTCCTACTTTGCTGGGACCACTCGTCTCTCAGCGCCTCCCTCTGCCCTGCCTAGGACTGAGCTCAGCCCGTCAAAACCACAGCCTGGAGTCCATCTCCAGTGGGTTTTTTTTCCCCTTTTAACTCTATGTCGATTTGATTTCAGAACACCCTTTACAAATGAGGTCATCACTGAGCCCCCATACCCTCCTGCTAAGCTGTCAGAGCATCCCGCGAGTGTCTCTCCGCTCTATCCTCTCCTGCTCAACTGGAAAGATCCCGAGAAGAGCTGGGATCTCTCTAAAGCAGATTGCCCAGCAGCACAGCACGGCTCGGCTTGACTTGACTCGGTCTGGCACAGCACGGCCCGGCCGTGCCTCCCGCGGTCTCCGCTGCCCCCGCGGCAGCAGCAGCAAAGCGACCGAACCCATCCCTGGACCTCCGCCTCGACCCCTTCCGTACCCCACTCGGACCCCACCCTGACCACTCATGGATCCTGCCCTGTCCCGTCCCTGCCCAGACCCCGCCGGCAGCCCGCCCGCTGACAGCCGCAGCATCCCCGCAGCCCTGGCATCCATCCATTTCAGCCACTCCTGCCAGTGTGGATGACCTGGGTCCTACCTGCGCTGAGAACAGCACCTTCTGCAGGCCTCCGGATCTGGTCTCAAGACAGGCCTGGCCCCGCAGGCAGCTGTCATCTCCCTCTGCCCCCCACCCTGAGTGGCCTGTGGGCGCCACAGCCCCACTGTCCCGCGCTTTGGGAGGATACAAAGATCGGTCTAGCAGCCAAGGGGGAGAGAGGCTGGAATTCCAAGGTGCCCAGGAGACCCTTGTGCAAGGCTCTCAGTTGACACAGCCAGCAAACAGAGATTAAAGAGCCAAGTGAGGTCACTTTGCCTCTTATCACAGAGCTGTGGCTCTCCCCTCTGCTCACAGTGATTCATGCTCTGCTGAAGCCCTTTCCACAGCCTCATCTGGGATGTGTTACAGCCTTGGACCTCACTCCCTTCTCTTACAGATGTAGATTCTCCTGGAATGTCTGCGTCTTCCTCCTCCTCTCCTGCTCCTCAGGTGTCCCCTGTCTAGCTTACAGTAGTCCCATGAGCAAGGCTCCACTTGGCTTGTGCCCAGCTCCCAGGAGCTCCTTGTAACATGTGTCCCTGAGCTAGCACGGGTTCTGCTGGTGGCCAAGGACCATCCTGGCCAGAGCAAGAAGTCACCAGGTGACTGTCAGGGACAAGCCTCTGTCATGGGACATCATAAGCATGAAATGAGAGAGAATTTTTACTATGAGCTGTGATGATTTGGTACACAAGAGGTGAGGAAACACCTGAGGTTCCGCCTGGAGATGAGCAGGGAACCAACCTTCACTGGGGCAAGCACCCACTGCAGCCATTTCTGCTTTGACATAGCAGCCCAGTCAGCTGGAAAGAGGGTCCCCCCTCCCGAAGCCCCCTCCCCACCCCCTTTTTCAGAAGCCAGAGGATTGTCCATGCCTGCTCCTGCCTGCTGGCCTCAGCTCTGCCAGCCTGGGCTCTCCCGTGGATCTCAGAGCCCTCTTCTTCTAGGTCACGTTAATTCTGACTGGCAGAGGGGAAGGGGGAAGACATTCAGATTCAAGATAGCAAGCACAGACTCATCAGATCTTCATTAGGAGCTGCCAGGTGACACTTGGTGGGGGTGGGGGCCGGGGGGTGATGGCATCCTCTCCTGTTTAGTAAGGTTTAATTGAACAATCCCAGAAGCCCATTCATCTTCCAGTGCTCAGGACAGGGGTGACTCTGGGAGGCAGCAGAGCTAAATCAGTTGCCAAATACTGATTCCTCTGCCCATGCCTGGGGACTGACAACTGGAGTTACTCTCACCATCTGTCTTCTCCCCTGCAGCCCCTGGAGAAGAGGCACACTCCTTCAGCTCACAGCCAAGGCAGCAGAAGGACAAATGCTTTCATTTCCCACTGCATGGATTTTCTGTTCGGGTGTCTTGGGAATGCTCTGCTTCAGGGGAACGTGGTTTGTTCCTCTCTGTAACAAGCTGTAGCTGCTGCACTTGGCTGTTGCAGCAGGTGCCAGCTCTGCCTGTGCCCTACTGCATGCCACAGGCAGCTGGGCCAACCCCTCCAAGTCCCCAGCCCACAGTATCTTTCAGGGAGGTGTGTTTGTGCTCCGAGATCCTCCGAGGCAGAGGGGTAAAAGAACGTATTTAGTGCTGCTTGTGCTCTCACCCTTCCACCGGGCAAGTTTGGGGGATGGAGTGGGCTGGGCAGAAACTTGGGACATGTGCTAAAAGCACTTTCTTTCTAGATAGGACACATCTTCACAGGAATGAGCCCAGTATTGATAAACCATCAACCAGCAGCCAAGGTTGTTGTGTTAACTCAGAAGTAATGAGGTGGCTGCAAATCACTGGGAGCCCGGGATGTGGGGGTAGAAACAGCTTGGCAATGTACTGGATTAGGTCAAAATCTGGAGCTGAAGCTTTTTTCCCTTTATGCTTGAGGCTATTTAACAGTTTCTATTCCTCACATTAGTTTGCCATTCCAAGCTCCCACAAAAACGGGAGGGGAGACCCCAGGTGCCACAAAACCCACCCTGGCCCAAAGGGAGGCAGAGGGGTTCAGGCAGGTCTGGCCTCTGCCCCCAGGTCTTTACCTCCAAGCAGAGTCAGTGACCTGCCTCAGTTCTGCAGGGACCCATCTCCAGATGTGCCTGTTGGGTGATGCTGAGGACCTAAGCTGGGCAGGAAAGACGAGCTCTGAGCTCTGCCATCCTGTCTGGTCACTACGGCAGCACTTCCCAAAGGCTTTCTGGCCTTTGAGGGGCAAGCAGTCAGCAGAGCACTCACAAAGAGTGGGGCTGACCCCCATTTGTAGACGTTTTCTAGGTTACAGGTACCTGGGGACTGTGGGGAAATGGCTCCGTTCCAGGGTGACATCCGAGTCAGGTGAGTTCTGAGAGAGAAAGGGAGCTGTGGTGGGAAAAACCCTTCTCCTCACCTTTGCATATTCATTTATTATGATTAACAGGCTAATCTGGTCCCCCTCCCCGTGTTCTGGCAACCCTACTACCCATCTGCACTTGGAATTACCTTTCTCCTTGCTCTTCAGACCACCCACAGTATTGCCAACAACTCCTCCTCACCCCCTGCCCTTCCTGCCCCCGGGGAGCTCCCTCCTTCGCACATCACCCTGGGGTGCCAAAATTGACTGGGAGCAAAGCCCCAGCACCAAACTGCCCTGTGCTTTGTGGGAGCTCATCCTGAACTCCATCCAACCCTCCCTGAGCTGCTTTTGGCTTTTTGTGCCTCCACAGCGTTGCATCCCTGACACATTCTTCTTCCCACGCTTGCTCTATGGATTACTTTCTCCTCATCTTCCTCACCCAACCACCCCAGACCTCCCTTCTTCAGCCTCTGCAGATGTGCAAGAGTATTTCTGTCTGCATGGGCACACCAGGCAAGGTGGCACTTCATCCTCCTCCTGTCCTCCCTGTGAGGAACCACCCCAATGCTCCCTGTACCAGCATTGCCATAAGCTCTAAACTCCCAGCTGCTTGCCTGGCTTCACACCTTCATCCACATATCAGTAGAGGTCTGATTACACTTTCCCTTAGGCTGTCCCACTTAGCTGTGCCATCAGTTGCAGCCCCAAGTCCCATGGCACTGCCCAGACACAGCAGAAGCTGCCTGCAGCCAGAAGCATCCCCAGGGGCTGGTTAAAGCTCCCAAAGTTGGTGGAAAGGCATTGCCCTGCTGCCCTCAAGCCTCGGGAATCCCCCCTCTCTGCTTCAGAAACACTGCCTCGTGCTGCCAGAACAGTGGAGGTTAATCCTTCATGTGGGGAGTGAAAACTGAGACAGGAGAAGGAATACATCAGCTCTTCCAAGAGTGAGAGGCTGCAGTCCTGTTAGCTCAAGGAGTCAGAAATGCCCCCTCGGACCATGGATGCTCTGTTCAGCACCAGCTCGCAAGCCTTTGCATTCCAGACGCTGCTGAAATCACTGCACCTTCCAGCAATGGCAAGACCAGGGCTTAGGCAGACCTGAAGGAGCTCATCTCACCATTGTGAGTGAAGATCAGGTTCATGACCATCTGATGAACCTGAAAGTGTTCAAGTCCATGGGACCCGATGGGATACACCCACGGGTGCTGAGGGAACTGGCAGAAGAGGTTGCTGGGCTACTCTCCATCATATTCCAAAAGCCGTGGCAGTCCAGGGAGGTCCCCACGGACTGGAAAAGGGGAAACATAACTCCCATTTGCAAGAAAGGAAAGAGGGATGACCCAGGGAACCATAGGCCAGGCAGTCTGACCTCTGTGCCCGGTAAGATCATGGAGCAGATCCTCCTGGAGGCACTGCTGAGGCAAAAGAATAATGCAGAGGTGATTGGGCACAACCAGCAGGGCTGCACCAAGGGCAAATCCTGCCTGACAAACCTGGTGGCCTCCTATGACAAGGTCACAACATTAATAGAGGAAGGCTGAGCAACTGAGGTCATTGATCTGGATGTGAGCAGAGCTTTCAGCACTGGCCCACACCACATCCTGGTCTCCAGACTAGTGCACTGTGGGGTTGATGGATGGACCAGTCCATGGCTAAAGAACTGGCTTGATGGCTGCCCCCAAAGGATGGCTGTCAGTGGGTCCAGGTCCAAGTGGAGGCCAGTGACAAGTAGAGTCCCTCAGGGATCAGATCTGGGAGCAGGCTTGTTTAACATCTTTGTGGGTGCCATGGACAGTGGCATTGAGGCTCCCTCAGCAGGTTTGCTGATGACACCAAGCTGTGTGGTGCAGCAGACAGCTGGAGGGAAGGGATGCCATCCAGAGGGACCTTGACAGACTGCAGAGCTGGGCCCAGGACAACCTCATGAGGTTCAACAAGACCAAGTGCAAGATCCTGCATCTATTTTGGGGCAATCCCAGGCAATGATATAGGCTGGGCAGGGACTGGCTTGAGAGCAGCCCTGAAGAAAAGGATCTGGGGGTGCTGGTGGATGAGAAGCTCAACATGAGCCAGGAGTGAGGACTTGCAGCCTAGAAAGCCAATCACATCCTGGGCTGCACCAAGAGAAGCAGAGCCAGCAGGTCAAGGGAGGTGATTCACCCCCTCTGCTCAGCTCAGACCCCACCTGGAGTACTGAGTCCAGTTATGGTGCCCCTATTACAGGAAGGATCTGGAGGTGCTGGAAGGTGTCCAGAGAAGGGCCATGAGGATGAGCAGAGGGCTTGAGCTGCTCTGCTGTGAGGACAGACTGAGGGAGTTGGGACTGTTCAGTCTGGAGAAGAGAAGGCTCCAAGGAGACTTTATTGTGGCCTTCCAGTATCTGAAGGGGGCTATAGGAAAGCTGGGGAGGGACTTTTGAGGGTGTCAGAGAGTGACAGGACTGGGGGATGGAGCAAAACTAGAAATGGGTAGATTCAGATTGGATGTTAGGAAGAAGTTCTTCCCCATGAGGGTGGTGAGAGACTGGCACAGGTTGCCCAGGGAGGTGGTGGAAGCCTCCTGCCTGGAGGTGTTTGCAGCCAGGCTGGATGTGGCTGTGAGCAACCTGCTGCAGTGTGAGGTGTCCCTGCCCATGGCAGGGGGTTGGAACTGGCTGATCCTTGAGGTCCCTCCTAACTCTAACAGTTCTGTGACTCTGTGATCTGTTCTTGCTCTAGCCTTTTCATAGAGCCTGTGAACTTCAGTGAATCCCTTCCCAGAGCCCAGTTCCAGCTTTGAATATCCTTGAAATCCACTGCTCCAAGAGCAGGCTGTTGAGGAATGCACTGTGTTCAGCATGCACTGAACCTGGATACAGAACCTGCAATCCAAGGCACTCTGTGGGAACATTATGAAGGTAAATCTAGAGCCAGTATTCCAAACTAAGGAGCAAGGCAGGTGTGGGACCTTTCCAAGTGATTCCTGAGTGGGGAATGCACTCTTATGGGCTTTCTGGCACAGAGGCAAAGTACAATCTCCTGAAAACTGGCAGCTGAAGTTCTGCAGTCAGTGCTTGATGGCGTGGGACAATTTAATCCTGTGTTCATGGGACTGTTGCTTACAGGCACAGTTTGGCTTTAGGCTGAAAGTGAACTCTGGTAATGTATGTTCAAGGATGGAAAGGACCATTTGGAACCAGTTATTACATAGATGTGGCTGATACCATTTCATCTTAAGGCACATTTCCCAGTTTGGGCTGCAGGACTCCAAAGCAGAGAAGAGATTGACCTTCACATGGGAAGTTCCCAAAGAACCTCTGGAGAACTCAGCGTTGTCAAGTCCTTGAGAAGAAGAAATCACATGGAAAACAGAGACCAGACCCCACGCCAGACCAGGTTGGAAGAGACCTTCAAGATCATCACATCCAACCCATCATCCAACACCATCTAATCAACTACACCATGGTACCAAGCATCCTAACAGGTCTCCTCCTGAACACCCCCAATGATGGCAACTCCACCACCTCCCTGGGCAGCACATTCCAATGGCCAGTCTCTCTCTATATGAAGAATTTCTTCTTAACATCTAGCCTAAACCTCCTCTGGCACAGCTTGAGACTGTGTCTTCTTGTTCTGGTGCTGGTCACCTGGGAGAAGAGACCAACCCCCACCTGGCCACACTGTTCCTGATATCAGGCACAAGAGAAGTGGCAGGTGGCACAGCATAGCTGCAGAGACTTCTCAGTCATTGGACTGAAGGCTCTTTGGAGCACCAGTGCTATCACTCACAATGTGCTTGTAAAGCCTCCAGCACTTTGCAGCTTCTTGTGACCTCCACATGCTGCACGAAGGGCAGGCCAGCCAGAGCCCTGTGAAAAAAAAAGAAAGCCCACAAATGGAAACAGTCCTCTGCAATTTGGGTTAAGCCATAGCCTGGCAAAAGGATTTTGCTGCTGTGTCCAGCCTTGTAAAACACAAAACCCCTCTGGTCTTGCTGTTAAAGGAGAGAATATGAGCAACCCACGCCCCACAGAGAAAGTGGCTTACACATGGAGGGGCTTAAAAGGAAAATAAGAATCAGATCCCTGGTTCTGTAATTCTTTAGCACCACTATTCTTGACATTTCATGGGATTATTGTCTATAAACATATATATATATGTGTTTGTGTGTGTGTGTGTATATACACATATATATGGTCTAGTTGATTGGATAGGGCTGGGTGATAGGTTTGGACTGGATGATCTTGGAGGTCACGTCCAGCCTGGTTGATTCTATGATTTTATGGTTAGATATAGATATAGATATAGATCTTTCCCCATGCAGTGCTACAGGCTGGGGTCAGAGTGGCTGGAGAGCAGCCAGGCAGAAAGAGACCTGGGGGGACTGGTCAATAGTAAGATGAACATAAGCCAGCAGTGTGCCCAGGTGGCCAAGGCAGCCAATGGCATCCTGGCCTGCATCAAGGATAGTGTGACCAGCAGGAGCAGGGAGGTTATTCTGCCCTATGCTCAGCACTGGTTAGGCCACACCTTGAGTCCTGTGTCCAGTTCTGGGCTCCTCAGTTGAGGAAAGATGTTGAGTTGCTGGAAGGTGTCCAGAGAAGGGCAACAAAGCTGGGGAGGGGTCTGGAGCACAGCCCTGTGAGGAGAGGCTGAGGGAGCTGGGGGTGCTTAGCCTGGAGAAGAGGAAGCTCAGGGGAGACCTTCTTGCTCTCTACAACTTACCTGAAGGGAGGTTGTAGCCAGGTGGGGGTTGGTCTCTTCTCCCAGGCAGCCAGCACCAGAACAAGAGGACAGAGTCTCAAGCTGTGCCAGGGGAGGTTTAGGCTGGAGGTGAGGAGAAGGTTCTTCACAGAAAGAGAGACTGGCCATTGGAATGTGCTGCCCAGGGAGGTGGTGGAGTCACCATCCCTGGAGATGTTTAGGAAGAGCCTGGCTGGGGTGCTTGGTGCCGTGGTTTAGTTGATCAGATGGTGTTGGGTGATAGGTTGGACCGGATGATCTCAAAGGTCTCTTCCAAGCTGGTTAACTCCATTCTGTTGATAGCCACAGTGCAGGAGTATTGGCAAAGCTGTGATGATCTTGTGATACAAACTGTGGCTGTGAGATACAATTCATTAGGAAGACTTCAAATACTTTCCTGTGCTGGTGCTTGAGCCAATAGAAAAGCAATGTGCTCCCCTCAACAGATGTGTTTTAGAATTAGCCAACACTCTTCCTAGCTAGCCGGGGGCCACCAGGCCCCCGGCCTTTGTTGTCACCACCACCATCACCCAGTGTGCACCAGGGGCACTCACCAGAGATGAGAGGAGGATCCTCCAGCCCAGAAGGGCTCAGCTTAGGGCTGCTGCTGCTCCTGGAGGGGATTATAAAGGGGAGTGGGTGGGGAGGGCAAAGTGGCCACACCTGGGGTGGGAGGAGACTTCCCCTCTACTCTGCTCTGGTGAGACCACACCTGGAGTGCTGCTTCCAGTTCTGAGGTCCCTACTACAGGAAGGATCTGGAGGTGCTGAAACATGTCCAGAGAAGGGCCACGAGGATGAGCAGAGGGCTGGAGCACCTCTCCTGTGAGGACAGACTGAGAGGGTTGGGGCTGTTCAGTCTGGAGAAGAGAACGCTCCTTATCGTGGCTTTCCAGTATCTGAAGGGGGCTACAGGAAAGCTGGGGAGGGACTTTCAAGGGTGTCAGGGAGTGATAGGACTTGGGGAGATGGAACAAAACTAGAAATGGGGAGACTGAGATTGGATGTTAGGAAGAAGTTGTTCCCCATGAGGGTGGTGAGAGCCTGGCACAGGTTGCCCAGGGAGGTGGTGGAAGCCTCATCCCTGGAAGTGTTTGCAGCCAGGCTGGATGTGGCTCTGGGCAACCTGCTGTAGTGTGAGGTGTCCCTGCCCATGGCAGGAGGGTTGGGGCTGGCTGATCCTTGAGGTCCCTTCCAGCCCTGACAATTCTGTGATTTGCTTCCCCACAGCTTGGCTCCCACAGTGTTTCTCTGAAGAGCAGGGAGCAGCCCCTGCAAAGGATGAGCTGAAAAGTCACGTGTTCACCTGATTTATTTCCCTTCCCATCAGCTGGAATCCTCCTCTTTAATTCCTGATAGACTCCCAGTGTAATTAACATCACTGGAATGTGTGAGCAACACCACCATGCAAGTTCCTCCACAGCAGAGCAGCTGAGCACATGGAATTGAATCAGTGAATTGTCAGGGTTGGAAGGGGCCTCAAGGATCAGCCAGTTCCAACCCCCCTGCCATGGCCAAGGACACCTCACACTACAGCAGGTTGCTCACAGCCACACCCAGCCTGGCTGCAAAAACCTCCAGGGATGAGGTTTCCACCACCTCTCTGGGCTACCTGTGCCAGTGCCTCACCAGTGTCTCCTACATAAACCTGCAGGAACCCAGGACCGCATTCTAGCTGTTCCCATCCCCATGGCCTGGCATGGAGAAAGCTGCTGCTCCCCTCTCCCCTGTGTGCATGGAGCAGGGCCCCTCTCAGCAGCACATGGCTTGACTGGTTGGGAAAAGGCAGGAGCCAGGCACATCCATCCCCTGTGCCTCCTGCCTGCCTCAGCGCCTGGGGAGTCTGTTCCCACAGCAGCCTCATCTAGGGCTCTCATCGGCTTCCCTGGGGAGCTGCTCATTGCAGGTAGAGTCTTTACTGGGTTTTGTTAAATTAAACATATGATTCCCAGATTATCTGACCCAGCTCTGAAATCTCCCGGGCAGGAGTGAGCCCTGCTGCCTCAGCAGTTCATTTCCACGTTTATTTACTGCCTCTCGGATCACCCAGTTTGCACCGTGCAGCCTCTGATGAATAAATAACCAGTGCCCTTGTAGGCCAGATTGATTAAATGTATTTAATTAATGAGCCCAGCTCCCCTTGAGGACTCTCCCAGCTAAAATACTGTATCTGACAGCGCCAGGGCCCATTGATTTGCAGCGGTATGAAAGAGGAATAATTCAGGAGCTTCATTGATGCTGTAACAAGGACATCCCCGAGGACGGGGAAAGGCTGCCCTGGGGCTGGGTCACAAATGCTTCACACGTGGCTTGGTTCCCCATCACTGCCTGGGCCACACAAGGCCTGTGAACATCTCTGTTCCTGGTGGCAGTGGCTGCCTGTCCTCCCCCGCCGGCTGGAGGGACCAGGAGCTGGGACACCAAGGGCACCTGGGTACCGGAAACACCAGAAAAGAGCAACTGTCCTCCAAAGGAAGAAATGCCCTGCTGCTGGGCAGGAGGGGCTAATTCCTTTGCTCAGGTCATAAATAGGGCTTCAGGGGAACAAGCAGGGCAGGGATACTGCACGGAAGAAGGAGAGAGGCGTTGCTGGAAGGCAGGGCAGATGTGCTGGAGGAGGGGTCAATCCAGCCCAAATGCTCTGGGAGAAGGTATGGAGGGTAGACTTCAGTGGGAGCTCACCATCAGAGCTGTGCAAAGCAGAATGTGCCAGGAAAGAGCTACCAAGCTGCGTGTGCAGACAAAGCAGTGTGAAGGTGCTCAGGAGCAAGGGAAGGGGAAGCGTGGGGTGGCCCCAGCCTCAGGGGTGGCACTGGAATGGTGAGGTGGAAACAAGGAGGCCAGCTGGTCCAGCACTGCAAGTCTCTCCTCCCAGGGACTTCAGCTGGTCCAGCTCCAAGCTCTCTCCTCCCACAGCACGTGTGTGAGCTCTCCTGTGCCAGGGATGAAGGTCTTCCCCGAAGAGGAGAGCCCAGGCTGGTGGGCAGCAGGCAGGAGGAGGCAATGGGTGCAGGGAGGGGTCTGACCCTGCACTCCCTCGCTGGCAGATGCCTGTCCTGCACAGGCTCAGGAGCAGCCTTCTGAAATCCTCCCCTGATTCTTCTGCCCTAATTCTCCATTAGCAAATGTGATGACAGGCAGATGTTAAGAGCTCCCTCCGGCTGCTCCTCATCAGGCAGGCTGCTGAGACATCACGATCCAGGGCTCCAAATCTGCTCTGAGCAGCTCTGTGCACAGACCCACAGCGATTTGTACCTGAGCAGGGGAGCCGCTGAGCTGACACTGTCGTGGGCAACTGTGCTCGGCTGCTGGGGACAGCAGGGCTGTGCTGGTGACCAGGGGACTGCTGGGGATGCTCAGCCAGGGTGCTGAGGCTTTGCTGCAGGGTGCATAGCATCACTCCAGGAGGGGACAGCTGAGGTTGTTCCTCACTCAGGCCAAACCTGAAGATGAGCTGATGCTGGGGCAGGACTGGGGACCCTGCACTGTGCAGGGGCAGGGAGAGCTGCCCAGAGCCGGCCTAAGGAGCTATGTGCTAAATGGGACAGACAAGCTTCTGCTCACAGTTGTGCAGTGGGGGTGCCCAGGCAAGCTGCCTGCCTGCTCCTCAGCTCCCCCACCTCAAAGGCAGAAAGCAGACCCCACCGCAGGCCTTGCCCTGCCACGCTCAGCAACATCCTGGAGGAGATGCTGCCTGGGTTTATTAATCAGTCCATTCAATTATTGCTGAAGCTAATTGAGACCCACGTGTTTCTCTTCCAGCTCAGGCAGGAGGACCTGCAGCTGATGAGCTGCATTGGGAGCATCCAGCTCTGAGCACGCTGCATGTCCCCACGCCACCCGGCACGATGTCTGCCAGGCCCAGCTCGGTGACGAGCATCAGGTTTTAATTAGCCTCCAACACCATTTTCCCTCACAAACACTCTGCTGGGGGTTGTTTGTTTTAATTTGATCAGGGACAGGCGGAGAAAAGAGGGGGAAGAAGGAAGGTAATTAAATGTGACTAAAAATCTTGGAGCGCCATTAAAGCGGATGAGCCTCATCTGCATAATCCGCTCCCTGCAGCGCCCAAAACTTCCCTTCGGTTTATTTTAGTTTATTTGGAGCGGGATTTTCTTCCCCTTCCGAGGAGCTGAGGTCCCGCTGCCCGTAGGTGGCACTGCGAGCCCGCGGAACACTGGCGGGGCCGGGCACGGCGCGGCTGGGACGAGGGGGACAGGAGGAGCGGTGGGGAGGGAGAAAACCAACCCTGCCTTGCTTTGAGCAAGGTGGGGGCTGAGGGTGAAGTGATGAAAATAACGATATCTGAGTGAAGTGGTTGAAATACCAAGACCTGAGAGTGGTGGTACCCGAGTGGTGCAGAAAATGCACCAGTGCCCGCGGGAAGCAGTTACAACACAGCACCGGGGTGGTGCCTCTTCTGGGGAGTGGTGAGAGCAAGCGTTCCGAAGCCCTGCAGCGATGCCCAGGGCATCACTGCAGCCTTGCCTGAGGCAGCAGCACGGTGCCAGGTCCCGCTGTGAGCACCGTACCAGGAGCAGAGGCAGTGACAAGGCTGGATAGACCCCAGGTCCATCACCTTGGGAGGGGGTTTCAGTCCCCAGCACAAGGAGAGGCAAGCAGCAGGTGGGTTTAAGGTCAGTCCAGGCACTTCTCTCCTGGGAACTCCCTTTGTGTGGCCTTAACCACCTCCCTTCACCCCTTGCTGTTTCCATTTCCCTGTTTGTGTTTCCCTGTTTAACATGGAGAAAATACTGCTCCTAATTTCCCTCCTTGGCTGTCCATGGAGCAATTATCTGATGATTACTTCTGCTCATTGGCAAGTTGGTTCTAATGATGTTTGCTGAACGTTTGATTATTATTGCAAACACTGCTTTTGCATGTGCAGCCAGGGCTGTGGTTGCTGGAGATGGTTCCTAGCAGAAGCAGCTTTTGCATCCAGGAGTTTGGTTTTACAGAGCTATCATCACCAGGGCTGGAATTTCTGTTACTGTTGTGGGGCTTTTATTTTCCCTGGCTCTGTATACAAAACAAGGAAGGTGTCAAGCTTGCATTGGGTGGCAAACAGGGGGTTAATGATTGAGAGACAGCAAAAATCCTGCTTGGGAGGAAATGCAGGTAGCAGAAGGGAACAGGGTGCTCAGAGAGCAGAGGCAAGGAGGGATCTCTCCTGTCTGCCTCTGGGATGTGCATTTTGCTGCCAAGAAACCTCCTTGGGCTGTTTAAAATGGGAATATCTGCCCTTATCCCTCACCAAGCATGGCTGCAGTCACAAGCCAGAGTGATGCTCTGGATGCTCTGTAAGAGCCCAAGAGCTTTAAGATAAATCTATAGCTTCAGAGGCAAGTCTAGCCGTGCAGGATTAAAGCTATCAGGGTGGGAAGGATGGCTTTTGAGTGTCTAAAGGGCTAGCCAGCAACAAGGGCCAATAAAGCCCAAAACTGGCTTAGCCCTTGCCCAGATCTGATGGCCTTCAGAGAGTCAATGCTTCTCCTGAGCCTGAAAATCTGCTGCAGCAGCTCCCAAAGACCCTTAGCAGGCAGCAGCTCTCAGGATGCTAAAGCAGTGGAGGGTATGAACCCTAAAACGCAGCACAGCTCAGAGTTTGTGTCTCAAACCCAACAGCAGGACAAGGTGTTGAGATCAAACTTCTTGTCTGCTTTGAGGCTGGCAATTTCACACCATTGCAGCATGACAGCTGGAAAGCAAAGGCCCAAATATTTCCCTGTGCCTCATTCTACAGCAATCTGCAGAAGTAAGCAGCATGTCAGCTTGCAGAATACATTAGGCAGCTGCCAAGTGTGCCAGCCTACACAGCTTGAGTCATTTGTTCCACTCCTTCCCAGCCCTAGAATCATAGAATCAATAAAAATTGGGAGAGACCAATCAAAAATTGGGAGAGACCTCAAAGATCATCAAGTCCAACCTGTCACCCAACACCTCCTACTAAACCATGGCACCAAGTGCCACATCCAATCCCCTCTTGAACACCTCCAGGGATGGTGACTCCACCATCTCCCTGGGCAGCACATTCCAATGGCTAACAACTCCCTCTGGGAAGAACTTTCTCCTCATCTCACTACAACCTGGGGCAGCTTGAGACTGTGTCCTCTTGTTCAGGTGCTGGTTGCCTGAGAGAAGAGACCAACCCCCTCCTGGCTACAACCTCCCCTCAGGTAGTTGTAGAGAGCAAGAAGGTCTCCCCAGCCCTGCCACAGTCCAGGCTGCTCTGCCTTTGCCCTGCTTGGTGTCTGGTGAAACTGGTTCTGATCCTCTCTGGGAGTTTAAACCATAAACAAGCAGGGTCATTATTTCTCTGTCAATCTTTGCAGCTTTATGGCCTGCAGACATGTTTCTGCCCAGCTGTGGGAGCTGGGAGTGCTGGTCTGGGTGGTGGTGGTGGGTTCATGGGCTTCCTCCCTGGCTCTTGTGGCCTGAGCATATGGGAATGTTGGTGAAAGCTCATGGAAGCACAGGGGTCAGAGCTGCTTTGCAATGCAAATGCTAGCTCCATTAAAAGCTCATGTTTAGCTTCAGCCATGCGTTTCCCTTCATGAATTCTTATTTCTTTGGGGACTTAGACAACAGAACCATTCCAGAAGTCAACTGAGCAGTTCCTGCTGCATGACTGTCCTGCTAAGGGGGTGTTACACACCATGGCAGAGGTGATCTTGGCGGTAGTGGAGAGTGGCCTCAACCTGCTTGCCACTCTAACCAGTGGGCTCTGCATGGAGCAGTCCAGCAAGCCCTGTGTCATCCCCTTAGGGGTGTGAGTGCACTTGCACAGATTCTGCCCAGCACAGGGTGCATCAAAGAGAGCACTACACAGTCAGAGGTGTAGGAGACTACCATGCACTAGAATCACAGAATTGTCAGGGTTGGAAGGGACCTCAAGGATCATCCAGTTCCAACCCTGCTGCCATGGGCAGGGGCACCTCACACCAGAGCAGTTTGCTCAGTGCCACATCCATCCCAGCCCTAAAAACCCCCGGGGATGAGGCCTCCACCACCTCCCTAGCATTTGTCCTGTTTCACAGACCATGTGTAAAGCAGCAGCAAGGAGCTGGCTTTGGGGTTGTTTTGCAGTGGCACCAGCTGAAAGTTCCATCAGTGTGGAAGGTTTTCAACCTCGAATGGTTTTGCAGCCCCCAGAACGGAATGAGCAGCAGCGAGGCACGTTTGGAGCAAGCACACAAACCACTGGTGGGAGAACTGCAGGGGAGGAAAAGCAGGCAGAGCTTCCTCAACTCCCCCCAGCTGGAGCTGACACCCCAGCTAACCTCTTTGCATCATCAACTTTGGAGTTTATTAAAGACCATGAGTCAGCCAAACCTTCAGAATGAATCTCATTAAGCAGCAGAGCACTGACATGCCCTTGCTCCAAACAGAGACTTTGTCTTCCACTTTTCAGGCCCTTCCCTCCCAACAGGGACCTGCCTGACTTCACTTAGCTCCAGGTTTGGGTCAGATCTGGGCATGCTCTTTTATTTTTTCCCCCCAGCATGATAAAAAACAAATGCAATACTGCCCAGGAAAAGTGTAGAAGGACACAAAGCTCCTCAAGGATTCACACACGGAGGAGAACAGCTTCCAACGGCCCTGCTGCACCCCCAGCTACCCTCTGTTGCTCCCCATAACGGAGGAGAGGACAGAGTGATGTGTGTGGACACACTGCCCAGCGGGCAAGGCCATGGACAGCTATGTGCATTGTTAATTGTGACCATGTTTCCCTACAGTTCAGCAGGGAAAGCTTTCTCCTGCCCATTTGCTTGCTCCTTGGCAGGCTCTCAAACCTGCGACCTCCTTCCTCCCTGTCTTCTCCTGCCAGCTAAGAAATGAAATCTTGGAGGGAGGTGGTTTTGGGTTTGCTGCTTCTAGCTCTTCTCTGCTGTTAATCTGGATGGTAATGGGCTTGAACTTTGCTGAAGTCCCTTGGGTGTTTTTTTTTCACCTTTGAGAACAGCAGTTGAAGTTGTGCTTTTCTCTGATCTGCCCTCCTCTCCATCTCCTTTCTGCCTGGGAGGGGTTAGACTCAAGGAGAGGAGAGGGATGCAGAGCCCTGCCAAGCTGCTTCCCAGCTGGGAGCTGCAGATGAATCATCTGTGGGTTTAAACAGGCTGATCCCTTGGGAATCCTGCTGCGTGCTGGGGCCACTCACTGTCCTACAGGACATGTGGCAAGCCGGGCTCCAGGCTGGGTGCAGGAAGTGCAGGGTAGGCTGAATAAATGCAGGTGATGCCTCAGGGCAGGCTGGGTGCAGGTTTCTTCTGCCTCCAGCACTTTCTGTCATATATAAATGAACACATTCACCAAAAAACCCCATCCTGCCACTGGGGTCAGGCAGTAAAGATGCATGAAAGTCCTTCTTGTCCTTGACTCAGCTGATGTCTGTTCACTAGGGATGCTGAAGCCGTCCTGCTTGCTGCTGTGATGCTGCACTGGCTGAGCAGCGCAGGCTTCACCCGGAGAAGCACAGAGAGGATTCGATCCGGACCTGAAATGCAGCATTCCAGCATCATGCCTGGACATTGTCTGAGTCTGATGAATCCTTCATGTCCCACCAGCACTGCTTTCTCCAGGTTTGGTTTTTGGTTTTGGTTCCTCTGAAGGCAGTTGTACAGAAGAGCTGTTAGCATGAGCTGCTGCTGTGGAGGGTCCATCCTTTGCCCCTGCAAAGACGTGCCTGTGCCCAGCTGTTGAGGTGTTAGTAGCAGAGGGAAGGAAATGCTGGGTGTCACCAAAGACTACCTCCACAGACCAGAGATGTTTCAAAGGCTGCTCTGGGGATTCAGGACTTTGCCTGGATCACCTGTGGTTCAGGCACAATGCTGGGGGGCCTCAAGTGCTCAGGCTGGGATGGGAAGGGGAAACCTGCCTGCTTCTTTGTCAGGAGGGTGAGGGTGGGCAGAAGGGTAGGAAGAGGCTGCTGACTTAGGAAAAGATGGCTCAGTTTCACGTCTGTCTCCTCTGCCTCATCCCACTCCTCCAGGGGCAATTTCTTGAGCTGATGAGCATGTTTTGGTATTGCAACACTGAACCATGGCTGCTTTGCTGAGCTCAGCATCCCGCTTCCCAGGCTGGGAGCAGAGCAGCAGGCTGTCACTGCCGGTAGATGGATGAGCCAGCCCAGCAATGGCCCCGCACTAACAATTCCATCCGAGCCATCAAGTCCCACAGCAGCCGGACCAGCTGCCTTGCCAAAGGTGGAGGCTGCCAATTCCTGGCCAGGAGCAGAGCTGGGTGTGCACAGACAGCTGGCATCCACCCACTCAGCACACGTGGGAGAGAGGAGCTGGTCCATGGCGTGTGGCTCGTGGCCTCCAACGCAGGCAGAGACTCACCTCCAAGTGGGGCAGAAGCACTGCAGAAGTCATCCCGAGTGGGAACCTGGGGATTTGGCATGAGTGGAAAACAAATTCAAAGGGGAAAGCTGCCTTGATGTGCCCCAAAGTGACATTATCCGGGGGAAGGCAAGGAGAACTCGGGATGGGCTGTGCTGGGGGGTGAAGGCTGCCCAGCAGATGACTCTGGAGCTCCATGAAGTTTGCTCTTTGAAATCCCAGGATGTAAATCCATGCCACATGATTGCACAAGTCCTCTCCAAGCTCCTCAGTATTGTGAGGCATTGCTGTGCTTCACAGCCTGCAAATGTGTGTGGGGAGGCAGCCAAGACCCATACATCATCTGGGTAGGTGGTGGGAGGCACGTCCCCGAGAGCTGGGTGAAGATTGCTGCCAAGGGGTGGAAATTTTTTGACCCAATAGCAGAGTTCATGTTAAGAAACACAGACTTGGTGTAAAGATGCTGACAGCCTGCAGGGACAGAGGGAAAGGCTGAAAGGCTCTGAGAGCACCAAAGGTTGACTAAGGACCAGAGCAAAGAACAGGCCCACAGAGATCATAGAATTGTTAGGGTTGGAAGGGACCTCAAGGATCAGGCAGTTCCAACCCCCTGCCATGGCCAGGGACACCTCACACTGCAGCAGGTTGCTCACAGCCACATCCAGCCTGGCTGCAAACACCTCCAGGCAGGAGGCTTCCACCACCTCCCTGGGCAGCCTGTGTCAGGCTCTCACCACCCTCATGGGCAACAACTTCTTCCTAACATCCAATCTGAAGCTACTCACTTCTAGTTTTGCTCCATTTCCCCTAGTACTATCACTCCCTGACACCCTCAAAAGTCCCTCCCCAGCTTGCTTGGAGCCCCCTTCAGATACTGGAAGGCCACAAGAAGGTCTCCTGGGAGCCTTCTCTTCTCCAGAATGAACAGCCCCAACTCCCTCAGTCTGTCCTCATAGCAGAGCAGCTCCAGCCCTCTGATCATCCTTGTGGCTCTTCTCTGGACACCTTCCAGCACCTCCAGATCCTTCCTTTAATAGAGGCTCCAGAACTGGACTCAGTGCTCCAGGTGGGGTCTCACCAGAGCAGAGCAGAGGGGGAGAATCACCTCCCTCAACCTGCTGTCTGTACTTCCCTTGGTGCAGCCCAGGCTCTGGTTGGCTTTCTGGGCTGCAAGTCCTCACTGCTGGCTCCTGTTGAGCTTCTCATCCACCAGCACCCCCAGGTCCTTTTCTTCAGGGCTGCTCTCAAGCCAGTCCCTGCCCAGCCTGTAGCCTATATAGATGCCCCAGAGAGGGGCAAGAACAGCAAGTTGGATGAAGAGGAGTGCAATGTGGCGGGCATACAAGAGAAGGTGGGTGCCCCTTGCTGCTGCTGGGCTTCCTGAGGGAAGGAGGTTGTGCTGCTGGGTTGAACCCATGCAGGATGTGATGGTTGGAGGTAGTTGTTGGGTTGTTTCAGAAGCACCAAAAAGGATCTGAAGTTCATTGAGAAGTTTTCAGTGTACTATCAACAATGTGCAGATGAAAGGGGGATCTGCAGGCCATCGAATTCCACACACTCGCATCTCCAGGTCAGGGAGAGGTGGCACAGGAGGTCCTGTGACCAGAGTGACAATTTGCTTTCCAACAGCAAAGGAGGGGTTAAGTTTTTACACATTTTCTGTAACAAGCCTTTGGAAGTGCTGGGGAAGGAGGTTTCAAGGAGACCTATGATCGTTGTGCAGATGGGCTGGGAGCTGAGCAGGGAGAGCCAAGCTGTGGTGCTTGGGGCTTGCTCTCTGACTGGGAGCACCCCTCTTTATCCCACCCCCCACTCTGGAAACACTGATTCCTCTCCCTTTGCCTCAGGGGAATTTGAGCAGAGAAGCTGCTCTGTCTGTAAGACTCTCCATGCTTCCCACCATCCTGGTCAAGGGGGTTTCCATCCAGCGTGAGCTGGCATCCCAGACCGCTTTGGAGCCACCTATGGGCACAATCAGGCTGCCTGGTGACAGCGCAGCAGCAGGAGGACCTGTGCCCGTGGTGGGTTGCACAGCACCCATCTCCATCCTGCTCTCTGCTCACTCTCTGGGGTGCTCCTGGGACAGGGAGGGAGTCCCAGACAGCACAGGGATGGAGGCAGGGGGACTCCAGCATCACTGGGGGGAGAGAAAGGTCCCTGCTTGCAGTCCTGTGCAGTAAACCTGGAACCCAGCCCACAAAGCTGAGGACCTCAGATGGAGGCTCAGGGCTGGTCTCTGCCTTGTCCCTTCTGGAGCTGTGTCCCTGCACCAGGATGGCTGACCAGAGCACCCAGGACTTGGATGGGGCAGGAAACCCTGCAGGTGCCACTTCTAGACCATGACCTTTGGGCTGCCAGTCATGGGTGGGTACTGACTGCAAACCCAGCAGAGGGACCTCTTGGGAGGAAACAGATCTCCTCCTCTTTTTGCTTCTCCTCCTCCTCCTTCCCCTCCTCTTTTTTTCCTCCTTCTCCTCCTCCTCCCAAGGCTGGCCCTGAGCTCTCCTGGGCCAAACACCCCAGGGTGCTCAGTGGGCAGGTGGGACAACCCAGCTTCAGACTGCCCCTGGCATGAGGAGCAGAGGCAAAGGGCTGCACCCACCCACTTGAAGGGCTGGATTTGTTTCCTCCACTTCTTCCTCACGCACAGCCCCTCACTGGATTTTGTGTGCAGGGCGCTGTGCAGGCTGGGAGGCACTGCAGATGCTCCAGCAGCTTCCCTGGGACGGTGATGGCCACCCGGAGTACAGGGACAACCTGTAGCATCCCCAGTGCTGCTGTGCGTGCCCCTGGGAGCCCTTGGTGCGCCTGTGTACGTTAGCAGGAGAGGACCTCGAGCATCTCCACATTCCTCTCCCCTCCACCCAGCAGCCCAGGAGGTTTCAGAGCCTCTCAGGGCCAGGAACTGCCCTGCCAGTGGCTGCTGCCATGAGGCTGCTGCTGATCATCCTGCCACCGCTTCTCCACGCTGCTACAAGTAAGTGGCTCTTTGCAGGTCACAGCATCCAGAGTGGGGAGGAAATCAGGCTGTCTGATGTGCTGAGGAGAGGACTGCAGATCATTTTATGGTGGGATTTCGATACAGAAGCTGGTAGGTGGCACGGGGAGGCTGAGGAAAGGCTGTGCCATGAGCAGGGCTGGTGTGCCCACTGCCGCTGCTCCCTGCACGGCCGCTGGTCGCTCTCCTGGGCATCCATCTCACCTGCCAACCCTGAGGTAGCTGCAAACTGAGGTTCTGCCTTTCATTCACGAGCAGACAGAGCAGGAGTGGAGGGCAGCAGACATAGGCAAGGTTAGGGTCTGAAAGGGGAGGGAGCAGTGGCCAAAAATCCCGACTGGAAAGCAGCACTTCGCTGGAAGTTGGGAGCGGGGGTGGTGGGAAGGCAGGAGCTCTGCACCTCTTCCATCCAAGTCCAGACTGTTGTGTGTTGCTTTGGGGGATGACAGCACAAACTGGGGGGTTAAAGCTTTCTCTCCAATCAAAGAGTTAATTGCGTGTGTGTGGTTCGGAGCCGCTTGCCGGGGGCGCCCCCGGGTGTGGGCGCTGCGGGCAGAGCTGTGCGCTGCGCTGGCGCAAGAGGGCTGCCGGCCTGGACGCGGTGTGGGTTGATGGAGATGCCCTGCGGTGCAGAAACGAACAGGCTGGGTGATGCATGCACTAGCCCTGACCCCGTCCTGCAGCTCAAGGGCTGTGCCAGCACACGGTACCCAGGCTCCTTGCAGGCAGGGGCAGTGTGGACTGAAGCTGTTTCGTTCAGTCTCAGCTTCCAGAGCACTTGGGCTGTTTTCTAGGAGATGCCTGGGCTTTGTTGGCAGTCCTGGGTGGCCCTTGTAAAAAGTCAAGGCAGGCACTGAGGTTAACCCCAGCTACCTTTGGCTGCTGCCTCTTCCTGGGGCCCTGCAGAGCTGAGCAGGAAGGTCCTCACCACGGCACAGTGGTGTGCCCACTGTGCCCACCCCATCCCATCTCTGCCAGGGAAGGGCTGTTTGCCTAACAGGCTGTGTTGTCCCAGAAAAACCAGCTGAGATCTCAGCAGTTCCCTTGCCTGGGACACTTTTCCCCTGTCTTGGTTTGGGGGTTATAGTTGCTTATTATTTTTCACTCTCTCCTGGTGTTTGTTGCAGTATCAGAAGGAAGGAGACATTCTTGCTCCCAGCTAGAGAAACAAAAATCCCCTGCATAAACAGGTTCTCCGTGATAAGGCTCCACAGCATCCAACGGCAGATAGGCTTCTTGACAGTTGTTACCCTTCAAGTGCTTGGCAGCAGCATCTGTGACCCCCCTGGGGGCTTAGACACATCTAGGACAGCCAGAAGTATTTACAAAATCCTAGAATTACCCCCAGCCACACACCCACCCCTGGCCTGCCAAAGGAGCAGCCAAAGGCCAGCAGTCCCAAAGCAGAGGTCTCTGGAAGCTATGGCTATGACCCATGTATTTACTTTGGGGTAAAGGATAGGATAGGATAGGATAGGATAGGATAGGATAGGATAGGATAGGATAGGATAGGATAGGATAGGATAGGATAGGATAGGATAGAAATAGGAATAGGAATAGAATAGGAATAGGAATAGAATAGGAATAGGAATAGAATAAGATTAGAAATAGGAAGAAGAGAGAAGAGAAGAGAAGAGAAGAGAAGAGAAGAGAAGAGAAGAGAAGAGAAGAGAAGAGAAGAGAAGAGAAGAGAAGAGAAGAGAAGAGAAGAGAAGAGAAGAGAAGAGAAGAGAAGAGAAGAGAAGAGAAGAGAAGAGAAAGAGAAGAGAAGAGAATCAACCAGGCTGGGAAAAGGGGAGAGAGCTCTTTCTGAGTGCAGAGCCCCTGCCCAGGTGCATCCTGGAGAACCAGGTCAGCACAGGGTGGCCCCAGCCAGAAAGAAGGGAGAGTGCCCTCTGCCAGCTCCCCCACTCCTGCTCCCCAGGCACTCCAATGGCTCAGCCTTCAAAATTGCCCCAAAATAGGGGTTCCTTTCATGCCCCATGGCTGGCACGTGGGGTCCTGGCTAGCTCAAGGTGGAAGGTGAAGAGGGTCAATGGAGGGATATGTTGAAACATCACTTGCACCCGCTTTAGAGAATCACAGAATGGTCTGGGCTGGAAGGGACCTCTGAAGGTCATCCAGTCCAACCTCCTCTGCAGTCAGCAGGGGCATCCTCAACTAGACCAGGCCACCCAGAGCCCTGTCAAGCCTCACTTTGAGTATCTCCAGGGATGGGGCCCCAACCACCTCCTTGGGCAACCTGCCCCCGTGTTCCACCACCCTCACAGTAAAGAATCTCTCTCTATGGCTTAAAGTGGTCAAATATCCCTTCCAGTGGTGCTTGGCATGGCTCCAGTCTTCAGAAGAGATTTGCAGAGCTGCTGACAGACTCTGATCCAGATCTTAAAGGACTTTGGGTCATGTGGAGTAAACCCATCCACAGGTTTTGCATAGGTTTGGAGTCCTTGTTTCCCCCAGAGCAAACACCCCAGATGTGTCAGTAAATCCCAGGGCAGGGGTGGGGGACTCCAGCCGGTTGTGATGTCCAGGCAGGGATTTGAGCTGTTGGTGTCCAGCTCAGCTACTGCAGGACCTGAGGATGTTTCTAGCCCAGTGGAAAGCTTCCTCTGGCCCAGGCATAACCTGTCTGCAGAAAACTCCACTGGTGTGGATGCAGACCCCAAGGTTTGCATGGCCTGAGGAGAACATGCCCACACAGTGCTGTCTGCCAGGGCTTTGTGGCCCCTGCTCAGTCATCCCTAAACCTCACACATTCCCACACCACAGAGCCTGCTGATGGATGTTAATGGGGAGGGGGGGGGGTTGTGAGTGAGCAAAAAGTGCTTTTAATTACAGCATGCTCCATTAGCCATTGATAGCCTGGCAGTTGGAGAAAATCCTGAGTGAGGAGCTGGGTCCCACCCCCTCCAGTCATCTTCCCTGGTGCCTGATGGGTGCCATGTCTCAGGGCACTGAGCAGAGTGGGCTGTGGAAGTGTTTAGCTGGGTCTGAAGCACGCCTTGGCCATGGATAATTGCAGGAAATTAATGAGCAGGGCCCTGGAGCTGGCTGTCTTTGATGGCTCCGAAGGAAGGGGCTCAGCAAAAGGGGAGCTGCAGCTGCCAAGGCAGATTTATTTGCCCCCGGGGATGGGGCTGTGCCTCGGGGACAGGGGTGGTCTGGAAGAGGCTGGAGACAAGGGATGGGGAGGAAAGATAAGGTGGCTGTTGTGTTGGGTCTGTCCATTTCCACGTGTTCCTCAATGGACCTGCCTTTGACCAGACCTCCTGGCTCCAGGGTGGTGTTTTGGCAGCTGAAAGTGCTCCAGAAGCAAAGGTTTGGGTCCTGGGGCATGTCAGTGTCTCCTTGATGTCTCCTTGATCAGCCTACTTGCTCCAGCCAGAGCATAGTCCTGTGGGACACCGATGTGGTGATGCTGGTCCTTGACTGCAGCACCAGCACCCTCCAGTCACTCAGCCCTGCCTTGAAAGTCACCGGAGCTGGGCACAGAGCAGGATGTGGCCCCAGGAGCATCTGCGAGAGGTGCAAGGAGGTGCTACCCCAGCGCTGAGCACCTCCTCTTCCTCTGGCAGAGCCTCCTCTGATCCACTCCCCGTGGGATGAGCACGCGTGTCCCCTGGGGCACTTCCCCTGCGGCAACCTCTCCGTCTGCCTGCCCCAGGCCCTGCACTGCAACGGGGAGGAGGACTGCGGCAACGGGGCCGACGAGGAGAACTGCGGTAAGCAGCCGGCCCAGGGCCAGCAGGGGTCATGGCCTCGCACAGAGCAGCCCCCAGGCCCGGCCGCAGAGAGATCTGGGACCACGAGCGCACCAGAGCAGAGCTTGCTCCCGCTTTGGGAGCAGCTACAGCACAAGAGCTCCTGGGTGTGCTTCAGATGGCAGCTGGATCCGCAGCTCGTGGCTCTGCACAGCCCGGCACCGAGGCCGTGTGAGCCCCAGCGAGCAGCTCTGCCCTCGGGGATTCTCCAGGCTGGGGTGCAGGGAAAGCCTTGCTGCCACGAGGCTGGGGCAGTCGTCTCTGGACTGTGGTGGGAAGGCAAAGGAGCGGAGGGGTCAGTGTCAAGTCAGGACATGCAGGTTTAGAGGTGCAAAGGCACAACGGGAGGTTTTTTTCCCACTCACCAAACATCTCCACTATCTATTCATGAGTGCTGAGCCCAAGAGCATAAATGAACTTGACTGGACAAAGCTGTAGCTTTTGGGAGCTGATTAACTAAGTGTCTCAGAAGCAGCATCTGGCTCAGGGTATCACAGGGGCTTGAAAGGGACCCCTGGAGATCACCTAGTACAACCTCCCAGCTAAAGCAGGGTCACCCACAGCAGGTTGCCCAGGCTCACAATGTCAGGTTTGGAATCTCTACAGGGAAGGAAACTTCACAACCTCTGTGGGCAGCCTGCTTCAGGGCTTTGGCACCCTCACAGTGAAAAAGGTTTTCCTTATGTTCAGATGGAAGCTCCTGGGTTCCAGTTTGTGCCTGTTGCCCCTTGCCCTGCCCCCCTGGGCACCACTGAGGAGTCTGGCCTCATCTTCTTGCCCCTGTGCTTTAGATACTGCTCAGCATCAAGCATATTCCTTCTCAGGCTGCTCTTCTCCAGACTAAACAGCCCCAGGGCTCTCAGCCTTTCCTCCTCCCAGAGATGCCCCAGGCCCCTCAGCATCTCTGCAATCTCCACTGGACTCTCTCCAGGAGTTCCTTGTCTCTCTTAGTGTGGGCTGGGTGGGATGCTAGAAATAAACTGTTATTGTGGCTGTGCTTGGAGACATGCCACAGGGCTGGATGAGCATCTCTTCTGGCCTGGTAGAGCTGCAGGGCTGGAGCCACACCTCAGGCTTCATACGGTGTGGCCTGGAGCAGCAGCTGGAGCTGATGGTGCTGCCTGCTCTCTGCCCTGCAGTGGATGACAGCGGCTGGCTGCAGATCTTGAGCAACATGCTGGCTGCGAGGAGCAGCAGGATGGTGGTGGAAGATGAGGGTGATGCTTGCTGTAAGCTGTCCTTCCTGGGCTGGGTATCCTTTCCAACCCTTTGGGTCACCCCTGCCAAGCGTGGCCCTCTGGTTCCCCCACTCAGCGCGTCCCCTCTGCTTGCCTGCAGGGCTGGAGCTCTTCCCAGAGCAGTGCCTCTGCTGGGCAAGGGCTGTGGATTGCACTGAACAGGACCTCACCACCGTCCCCTTGGTCTCCTCCAACGTCACCAGGCTGTGAGTAGCAGTGGGTGCATCACTCCGCTCCCCTGGGAGAGGCATGAGTGGGGCACATGCTGCCACCCTGCAGGAAAACAAGAGTGAAGTGGAGGAAATCAAATCCTTGGCTTTTGCTTGTCTCTGGATCCAAAGAGCCCTTCCCATGCTGAGCTTCAGCTGCTCACTGCATCCCTGCCGCCACAGCCCTGAGCTGGGAGAGGAATGCTGCCCAAGGGGAGGACCAGGGGCGCTGTCTTCCCTGCCAAGCCTCCATCTGAGAGGCACAGCGTCAGAGGATGGATGTTGAGTCCTGGGGCACCTTTGCATGCCCAAGGCAAGGGCTGGGAAGGCAGGAGAGCAGGGGAAACTCCTCTGCAGCAAATGGTGCTCTCAAACTGGGAGGGCAATGAGCAATGTGGCATTGATGAACAGCAGCTTCACTGTGTCTGTGCTGCACAAGAGGCAGAGAGTCTGCTCTTCACTGCTCTCCTCTGATAAAGGTCTCTCCTCTCTCCTGGTCCCCTGGCTCTGGGTTGGATCTTTTTCCTTCTGCTTTCCTGCCAGGGACCTGAAGAAAAACAAAATCCATTCTCTGCTGGACAACCAGTTTGGCAGGTACAGGAGGCTGGAGAAGCTGTGAGTATTGCTGCCTTTATCCTGCTTCTGGCTCCTTTCTGGGGGGGTGGTGAGCAGCGGATGGGCAGCAGCATAAAGGAGCAAGTGTGACGCTTGTTGGGACAGCTTTGCTTGGGACAAGGCATGCTAACAGGGCACTACTTTTGTCCAGACAGCAGCTTTTGGCAGCTCCTGGGGCCCGTGGTGCACAGTGAGGGCAGCAGGCACTTACCACGGGCGTTGCAGGTTCCTGATGCCCTGTGTGAGCAGGTCGCGGGGTTGTGCCCATCTTGGCCAGTAACTGCCCTGTGTGAGCTGCCTCATGAGTGAGCTGTCCTGCTCTGGAGAGCTCAGAGCCTTTGATTGCTCAGCACATCACCTTTCTAGGCTGCTGCACCGGGGAGCTCAGAGAGGGACCCAGAGGAGCAGGGTGAGGGGAGGCTGCTCTCATGGGAGGCACGGCAAGAGCACGTGAGGCAGCTACTGCAGCCGCTTTTGGCCGTGGGGCTTCTGTACTTCCAGCTTCCTTCCTTTTACGTGGAGTAAATGAGGCAGAGAGGGGAAAACAGCCTCTCCAGGGTCACCTGAGGAGGGTCAACTACAGAGTTACCCGAGACAAGGAGCCTGCAGCAGAGCAGGGGCTGCAGCCTGGACCTCATTCCCAAGCATGACCAGAGACAGTGGCCTGTGAATGCCATGCAGGCAGCAGCCAGCCCTCCTGAGCTGGTGCCCTGCAGATCTGGGCACTTGCCATGGACCCTGAGAACCTCCCAGGAAGCAATTCTCCAGTCTCTCTTCTGGTTTTTAAATAGGTTTTTGCAAAGCAACAGGATCTGGTTGATCTCACCCAGAGCCTTTTCTGGCCTTCCTCAGCTCAAAATGTTGTGAGTAAAAGGTGTCTGTGTGCTGGGGCCCTGGGGAGGGGAGCCCTGGGGTGGGCATGGTCCTTACAGCACAGCAAGCTCCAGGTCAGGATCCAAGCCTTTGCTCTTGCTCCTGCAAGAGCCACTACCAAGCATGCCTTAAGCTGGAGTTGCATGGTTTGGGGTGAACCTGGGGCAGAGGAGAGGCTCCACGATATCCAGCCTGAGCTCTGATCCAGCCTTTGAGCCCCTAAGGAAGATGATGCCAGGGGCAGCTGGGGAGGAACAGCTTGAGCAAAAGCAGGTTGAGTCAGCAGCAGGGGCTGAGCATCACTCTCCTCCTCTGCTCTGCTGCCAGGTTCCTCAGCCACAACAGGATCATGCAGCTGCAGCCCCGGGTTTTCGAGGACCTGCATCGCCTCGAGTGGCTGTGAGTTCCTCTGCCACTCCCAGAAGATGAGGCTGACCCTGACTCTTCCTCACATTGACCTTGATTTCACGTCCTGAAGTGGAAGGGGAATAGTGGGCTTGATGGTTTTGAGGTGTCTGTGGTAACATGCCCGTGCTGGGGGCCACAGTGATGATGGCCAGGGGGCCCACCTTGGTGCCCACCTGGGTGCCCACCAACCTTGCCTACCAACCCTGGGGACCTTGCCCTCCACTGTGGCTCTTTTATGAAGCTCCTATTTGAGCTTCTTTCCCCTGTCACCAGGGTTTTGCACACACTGGATGTGCTCTTGTCCAAAGGCCAAGTGATCCCTGTGGGGGCTTGCTGTGCCATGCTCCTCTCTCCAGTCTGGAGCTGCCATGGTAGCAGGAAGCAGTGAGGAACTTCATGCAGCCTCAGCTCTCAGCTCCTGGGCTGGAGCACTGGAGGTCTGTGTACAAAAGGCTTTAAGTGTGCTGCTAAACATGGAGATTTGCAGCTCCATCACCTTGAAAAATAGACTCCTGAGCTGAAAACAGAGCTCCAGTCCTTCCCTCTGGTTATTCTCAGAGGCTCTCTTTGATCTGGGCCTCTTCCTTCTGGTGTTTCACACGTGGGGCTTCTAAAGGTTTTGCTATGGAAAAGAAACCCTAAAGGCCACTTCAGGAGATGGTTTATTGCTGATCTGTGTTGGCAGCAGCAGCTAGGACAGGTCTGCACCCTCCAGGTTGCCTCCTCTTGCTGTACGACCAGAGCACTTGTGCCTTAAATCAAAGAGGGCAGAGGGAGGATGAGCGGCTCACAGAGGGTGGTCTGTGGTGCAAACAAGCCAGAGGACTTTGGAGCAGCCAAGCACAGCCCTGAGTTCCCCAGATGGCTTCTAATTTATCTTTACTTCACAGCAGAAGAGAGGAAAAATCCAACAGCCCCTGATGTGAAGAAATCCAGACCCTGCAAGCTGGATCTGAAGCTTCAGCCTGGGCAGGATTCAAGGGGTTGGGGGGGGGGTTGTGTGTCAAGTTTTGGAGGGGGCCAGCCACACGCTCAGGGATGGGTGCTAATTACAGGGGTGTCCCTCTGCCTCCTCACCAGGTGTGTGTGTCCCCCACACACTTCTCCCCTTCTCCTTCCAGGATGCTGGACAACAACCAGATTGCCCAGATCGCCCCCACCACGTTTGCAGGGCTGAAGTCTTTGTATTTCCTGTAAGTAGGGGGGTGGGTGCAGCCCCCCGCAGGGTTTGGGGAGAGATTGCCCTGGACATGCTGCCTGGTACCTCCTGCACCCCTTCTACAGGCAGTTTCTAGACTTTTGAGGGGGCAATTCAAGGATGCTGTGGCCTCCTCGCTCTGCCTAGAGTAATGGTCCAAGGGAGATGTCTATCTTGATCCTGTTTCCGGGAGTTGGCAGGGGACCAGCTTGGTGCTGCTGCTTCCCTGTGCCCTCTCCTGCTCTCAGCATGCTCTAATTAAAACCAGTGTTAATTGCTTTTGGCTGGGACAGCGACAGGGTTGGCCTGAGCAGAGCCTCAGCACTTGATGAGCTCAACGGGCAGCAGTGCCTGCAGTTTGGCTTGCTCACGGCTCGAGTCAGAGACTGCAAACAGAGCCCAGTGCTTGCCCAGAGTCCTGCCCCTCTGCTGGGGGGCCTCACAACAGCTCCCCTCCAGCCAAGGGGCTTTTAAGGTCCAGTCATTTCCAAGATGGTCCTGCTGGACAATGGCTTTGCTTTAACCACTGTCAAGGCAGCTTTGCAACCACTGTAAGATGACTGCCACAGCTTCCCCGCAGTGCAGAGCACAGCCCAGCAGCCCTGGCAGCAGCCTGGACTCAGCCTTAGGGCAGAAGTTTTGGCTGTTACAGTGGGGAAAAAAAAAAACCCACGTGGGTGTGGGTGCCCAGGCACCTGTGGAGCCCTGCACACTGCCATGCAGCTGCCTTGCCTGGGCATACGGCAGGGAGGAGACTGCTTCAGCCACAGCTGCTGCTCCAGGCTTCATTCGCTGATTCCGTGATCTCTGCTGGGGATGGAACTGGGGCAGTCATGTTGTAAAAGCCTAAAAGTTGGGTTTGGGGGTGTTTGGGACTTGGGTAACTGCTGTGGCTGTGCCCAGGGACTGGGGAGCCATTGGCACAGGAGGCTGGAGGGCAGCCAGGCTGGCAGCAGGCTTGTGGAAGCAGGGCTGTGCCCCTGGGATTCTGCTCCTCTGCTACACCTGGGTGGCACTTGGTGTCCCCAGCCCTGTCTCCCACTCTGTGCAGGCTGTGGTGGGACTGAGCTCAGGCTGCAGGCAGCAGCACTGCTCTGGTGGGTGATGTGATCTGCTCATCCCCTGCATGCTTCCCCCCTTCCTTTTAGTTATTTTTTAGCAAAACAAACAAACTCCCCCCGTGGTCAGAAAGGGCACAGAGAGGAGCCCTCTGCCCTGGCATGTGTAAAAAGTGCTGGCAGAAACACCACTGGGAGGCTGTAAATTAGCCTCCACTGGCTGTCGCTCACTGCTGCTTTCATGCCCTGCTCTCCTGGTGAGGTGCCTGCTGAAGCTCACTGGAGAGCAGCTCCCACAGCCACTAAACCTTACCTTGATTTCCTTCCCCAAGAAGGTGAATGAAGCTCTACACTGCCCTGTGCTGGGCCAGTTCCTGGGGGCTTTGGGGGAACTTGCTCTGTGGTGGTTTCTCGTGGCTGTGACTGCAGACCACGCTGCGCTGGGCTGGCTGCACCACCAGCCTGGAGCTTGCCCCTGGGTATCTGCACAGTGCAGGGGTCTCCCTAGGTGAGGACCAGCAGAAAGTCCTCGTGAAACACTGTGTGGTCCAGGAGGATCATATCCATGCACAGGTTTGTATCCCAGGTGGACAAAGAGGTGCCATGAGCTGGGTTGTCCTTCTCGCCTCCCCATCAGGTACATGCTGAACAACTCCTTGAGTCAGATCCCCAACGTCTCACTCTGCACAGAGATGCCAAAGCTGAGCTGGCTGTGAGTACCCTGCCTGAGGGCAGCCAGGAGCGGGCAAGGGCTGCTCCCAACCCCAGAGCAGAGGAGCAGCAGGGCTGGGAGCATCCCTGCCTGTGGGGATAAGGTCAAGCAGGAGGTGGGGGATCACACTGAGCAGCCTCTAAGCATGAGAGGGATGGAGAGAGAGCCCAGGGAGGTGTCAGGCAGTGATAGGACTGGGGGGATGGAGCAAAACTAGAAATGGGTAGATTCAGATTGGATGTTAGGAAGAAGTTCTTCCCCATGAGGGTGGTGAGATACTGGCACAGGTTGCCCAGGGAGGTGGTGGAAGCCTCATCCCTGGAGGTGTTTGCAGCCAGGCTGGATGTGGCTGTGAGCAACCTGCTGTAGTGTGAGGTGTCCCTGCCCATGGCAGGGGGGCTGGGACTGGCTGATCCTTGAGGTCCCTTCCAACCCTGACAGTTCTGGGATTCTGTGATTGCCTTTCTGCAGGGAGCTGGAGGGAAACAGGATCCAGGAGGTGCACAGGGCTGTCTTCCAGGAGTGTCACGACTTCACAGTGCTGTGAGTACCCTGGGGTCCTGACTGTGGGTCCTATGTGCTGCTGCAGACCCTGTGTCACTGTGGGAGGGGGGCAGAGCCAGCACTCAGCTGGTTGCCCTGTTCTGCTGTGGGCCAGAGCAAGGGGCTGCTGTCTCCTGTGGAATGGTTTCAGCCCATGTTTGTACACAACATCAACAGTGCACTCAGCTTCCTGAGTTTGGTGGGGCCCCAGAGCCTATTCCAGGGGCTCTGTGTTGGAGCATGGCTCCCCTGGGATGGGAAGATGATGAGCTTATCCCAGTGCTCTGTCACCAGCCTGGGGGGGCTGCACAAATGGAATAAGGATGTTCTTCAGGTGGGAGACAGTGGCAGGACACAGCACGGCAGAAGCTTTCTGCGGTGTGCAGATAGCAGAGCTTGCAGCCAGCCCAACCCCTCTGCTGGCACACAGATCCCCTAAAAATATCCCTGAGGAAGGCCATAAAACTTGTGAACCAGCTTCCCACATGTCAAACAGAGTCTGTGTCCCTTCCTCCTGTCTGGAACCAGCTCCTGAGCTGTGCTTTCCTGGTGTTGAGGCTGCGTTCTCATCCAGGTGCCTTCCCAGATCTGGTAAAGGCAGAGGCTTTGCAGCAGGGAGGCACCTGAGGTCTGGTGCTCCTGCACGTGGTGGGTGGTCCATGAACTCACAAAGAGATAGGCTGTGCACCATGCAGCTGTTAGCCACGAGCACAGGGCTACCAGCAGCCACAGGGTGAGGGCAGGAGAGCAGAAGGGGAGTGGGGAGGCAGACCATGGTCCTCCTAGGGATTGGTGATTGTGGTTATCTGGAGCACTGAGGATAGGATAGGATAGGATAGGATAGGATAGGATAGGATAGGATAGGATAGGATAGGATAGGATAGGATAGGATAGGATAGGATAGGATAGACCAGGTTGGAAAAGACCTTTGAGATCATCAAGTCCAACCTATCGCCCAACACCATCTAATCAACTAAACCATGGCACCAAGCACCCCATCCAGTCTCCTCCTGAACACCTCCAGGGATGGTGACTCCACCACCTCCCTGGGCAGCACATTCCAATGGCCAATCTCTCTTGCTGGGAAGAACTTCTTCCTAATATCCAGCCTAAACCTCCTCTGGCACAGCTTGAGACTGTGGCCTCTTATTCTGGTGCTGGTTGCCTGGGAGAAGAGACCAACCCCCACCTGGCTACAGCCTCCCTTCAGGTAGTTGTAGAGAGCAAGAAGGTCTCCCTGAGCCTCCTCTGCCTCCCTGAACCCTGTGCCAGTAATACCAGATCAGAGTCCAGGGCTCTTCAACTCCCTGCTGTTCCCAAGAAGGTCCCAGCAGGTAACAGGGATGCTGAGTACTGTGTCTGAACCTTGGGCTGCTTTGCAGGACCCATGCCCACCTCATGGTCCCTGTCTGGGAAGTGAAGAACATCTGGCCCATGCTGGCCCTCAGAGAGGTGGGGATGTGGATGGGCTGGAGACCCCCTTTGCAGGTCTCTGGGGACTGATCTTGGCCTTCCTCTGACCGCTGTCCCCACGCAGTGTCTCTGAAGATGAGCACTTAGGAAAGCTCTGCTCTTCCTCTCCAGCCACAGACCCCAGGCCCTGCTCTTGCCTTTCTTGGAGGAGTCCCAACAGGGATTAAGTCCCCAAAACCCTTCATCACTCCATTTTTCCTCCAGCAAGAGCTGCCCACGGCCCCCTATGCTGGGTGGGCGAGCTGCCACCCCACAGTCCATCCTTTCTCCCACAGCCCAGCCCCTGGCTTTGATCAGCTGCATGTTTCCTGGGGCTGTTGTGGCAGTGCCATGGAAACGTCCTGCGGCCAGTGTAAACACACCTCGGTGGTGACACCAGCCCGGGAGACAGCCTTGGCAGCGTAGGCGGTGGAGGAGATGAGGGCTCGAGTTCAGGCTCTGTGGGATGAGCCATCCTGGCTGCACTCTCCCATTCCCCCTCCCCCCAGCGCATGAAGCCCATTAGAGGAGGTTGCCCTGGTCAGAGTGTGAGGTCAGCAGAGCCCAGACGCTTAATGTGAGCCTTCCCTAAGGAGCACCACAGCACTCACGGGGCTTCTCTCCTTCAGGCATGGGCTCTGCCCCTGCTGCTCTGAAGCTCTTTGTGTTTCTTGGTGCACCTTTCTGGGGTTTTACTTCTGAGCCTTCTCACCAGCTCCGTTCATCTTCCACGCTTCTGATGAGCTCTTCCCTGAGAGAAGAGCTTGTGGAGAACAGAGTAGAGTAGGGTAGAGTAGGGTAGGGTAGGGGGTAGGTAGAGTAGGGTAGAGTAGAGTAGAGTAGAGTAGAGTAGAGTAGAGTAGAGTAGAGTAGAGTAGAGTAGAGTAGAGTAGAGTAGGGTAGAGTAGGGTAGAGTAGGGTAGAGTAGAATTAGCCAGGTTGGAAGAGACCTTTGAGATCATCAAGTCCAACCTCTCACCCAACACCATCTAATCAACTAAACCATGGCACCAAGCACCCCAGCCAGTCTCCTCCTGAACACCTCCAGTGATGGTGTAAGAACTGTGAGCTGGGCTCTGGCTTGGACCTTCCCCATGGCAGCTGGAGGTGCTGGCTGTGGCTTGGTGCATTCAGGAGGGATGTGGCACCAGCACCTCCAGCTGCTTTAAAGAGCTCAGAGGTGGAGCAATGCTCCCAGGGTGTCTGTGAGGCCATACAGCACCCACCTGCTCCCTCCTTTTCCTTTCCCTCCAGGATCCTGCGCAGAAACAAGCTCAGGTGGATCCAAGAGGGGACATTTTCCAGGCTCAGCAGGCTGGTGGAGCTGTAAGTTTCCAGCTATTGCCTGCCTGGCCTCCTGCAGCGTTTGGGCCAGGGGTGAGGGTCTCTTGCTTGGGACCCAGTTCTGCTCCCTGCCCAGGACACTTTGCTGCTCAGCATCCCTGGATGCAAGGCTTGGTGTCCTCAAGCACTTCTCACATCCTGCTCTCCTTTGCACAGTGACCTCTCATCCAACAGCCTGGACCAGCTCCCATTCTCACTGTTTCATGGCCTGGCTGAGCTCCAGCAGCTGTGAGTACTGGGGCTGTTCCACCCCAGGGGTGTCCCTGCAGGACCTCTGCATCCTGACAGTGTGCTGTTTAGGTGCACACAGTAGTCCTAGCAGGATGGGTTCCCCCTCACAAGTCCACCCACAGCACAGTGTCATCACACCTTCTGCTTCGGGGCTGTGAATACATCCTGGGGGGAAGCCATAGAATGACACCTTCTGCCCTCACTTCCAGCTTCTTTGGTACCTTCCAGGTGGGAAGAGCACTAAAAGCTCATGTCTTTTCAGGAACATTTCCTACAACCCCTTGAAGGAGCTCTTCCCCAGCCAGTTTGAGAGCCTGCCCCAACTACGCTCTCTGTGAGTCCCTCAATGTTCCTGACCTTAGAGCACTGCCTGTGGCAGCCCCAAACCCAACCCGGAGCTGCTCCAGCATCCCCTGCGCTGGTTTCCTTTTGCAGGAGCTTGGAAGGGTTGGAGATCCCCAACATCCACAACCTGACCTTCCAGAAGCTGACCAACCTCTCCCACATGTGAGTGCAGGACGCTGCCACCCTGGCATCCCTATCTGGGGGTGCTGGGAGGGGAATTGATTCACTACTCCTACACCCAGGAACAAGTACTTCAGGGCACTGGCAGCCCCCTGAGCATGATGATTCTGCTTAACCCCCCTGAGCAGGAGGGTCTCAACACTCAGGGCTTTTTTAGAGCAAGGGAAGCATCCCTCCCACGGGAAGGGGGCAGTTTGGCTGTTCCATCCAGGGGTGTGTGCCACACAGAGTGAAAGGTGCAGGTTACAGAGGTGACACTGGCCAGGTAGGTGTGCCCTGGTGCCAAACTTTGATTAAATAATGCCACTGGAGGCCACAGAATCATAGAATCAACCAGCTTGGAAAAGACCTCAGAGATGGTTGGACTTGATGATCTTTGAGGTCTCTTCCAACCTTGGTGATTCTGTGAGATCATCAAGTCCAACCTATTACCTCATACCCAACACCTCCTGACAACTAGACCATGGCTCCAAGTGCCACGTCCAATCCCCTCTTGAACACCTCCAGGGATGGGGACTCCACCACCTCCCTGGGCAGCACATTCCAGTGGTCAATTACTCTTTCTGGGAAGAACTTTCTCCTCACCTCGAGCCTGAACTTCCCCTGGCACAGCTTGAGACTGTGTCCTCTTGTTCAGATGCTGGCTGCCTGGGAGAAGAGACCAACCCCTACCTGTCTACAACCTCCTTTCAGGTAGCTGCAGAGAACAATAAGGTCTCCCCTGAGCCTCCTCTTCTGCTCAGCCTGAGATAATAGCCCAAGAACCCTGGGATGTGCAGCCAGGCTGGACTGGCACCACACGTAGGGTGGCTGCTGGACCACAGAGCCAGCTGTGAGCACTTTGGCTTCTCCTTGGCAGAAGGAAATGTCATTCATTTTTTTTTCCCCCAGAAGCTGAGCACTTCAGCTGCCCTTTGGAAGAAGAAAACAATCATTACATTTCTCCCGATGCACATTTTGAAGGAGCTGTAATGAACAACAACTGCTCCTCCTCCTCCTCCTCCTCCTCTCCCTAATTAGCCTGTTTGCACTCTCCACATGCTACGTTTCCTACCTGGCTTGCTAAAAAGTGATCACTTTCCTCCCCTTTTATCTATAATTAAGCAGCAATGAGTCTCATGCTGCACTTGTGTGGTCGTTTCCCAATGCCCAGTTTTGCTGAGCTGATGATAGGGATTGGGTTTTGGTAGGGATTGGGTTTTGGTAGGGATTGATGAGAGTCCCTGCCCATGGCAGGGGGTTGGAACTAGATGATCTTTGAGGTCCCTTCCAACCCTAACAATCCCATGACTGGGTTTTGATATGAAATCATGGAATTGTCAGAGTTGGGAGGGCCCTCAAGGATCATCCAGTTCCAACCCCCTCTGCCATGAGCAGGGACACCCCACACCAGACCAGGCTGCCCAGAGCCCCATCCAGCCTGGCCTTAAAAACCTCCAGGCTGGATGGATTGGGTTTTTATATGGCTTGAAAAGATTAACCAGGAATAATAATTGGGGGGGGGGGGGGGGGGGGGGGGGGGAGGAATGTGAATCCCTGATAATGGAACTTGATGTTAGGAAGAAGTTCCTCACCATAAGGGTGAGAGACTGGCACAGGTTGCCCAGGGAGGTGGTGGAAGCCTCATTCCTGGAGGATTTTAAGGCCAGGCTGGATGTGGCTCTGCACAACCTGCTGTAGTGTGAAGTGTCCCTGCCCATGGCAGGGGGTTGTAACTGGCTGATCCTTGAGGGCCCTTCCAACCCTGACAATTCTGTGATTCTAAGGGAATGGTTTTGAAATGCTGCTTGGGGGGTTGGAGGAAAACACTGGTGGATGTCTCAGCTGACAGTGCTGAATGGTGGCAGATTTAAGAGTGTGACTGTGGCACAATCCAAACGGCAGCAAGGGGCCTCCAGCCAGCTTTGGCAAGGCTCCAGGCTGCTGTTTATTTAGTGTCCAAATCCAGCTGCAGCAGAGAGCTGCTCCTTGCTTCGCTCCATTCTGTCTCTTGCAGACCCCAGCCCCAGGTGCAGCCACAGGGAGGGCTGTGTGCTGGCATCACACTGTTCCCCTCTTTTACACTGCAACGCTGCTGTCTCCATGCTCCCCCTGACTTCCCCATCTCGCTTCCCCTGGTCCCTGCAAGCCCCCAGGCTCTGGGCCAGTGAGCTGGTGGGGTGTCCTCCACCTAAATAGGGAAAAACATAGAATCAACCAGGTTGGAAAAGACCTCAGAGATCAGCAAGTCCAACCTGTTACCCAACACCTCCTGACAACTAGACCATGGCTCCAAGTGCCACATCCAAGCCTTTTTTGAACACCTCCAGGGATGGGGACTCCACCACCTCCCTGGGCAGCACATCCCAATGGCCAATTACTCTCTCTGGGAAGAACTTTCTCCTCACCTCCATCCTGAACTTCCCCTGGCGCAGCTTGAGACTGTGTCCTCTTGTTCTGCCAACGTGGCCGAGGGAGCCGGTTCTGCTCCAGCTTACAGCCAGGAACCCCTCTGCTCTGCCCCCCCAGCTACTTCAAGAAGTTCCAGTACTGCAGCTACGCTCCCCATGTGCGCAGCTGCAAGCCCAACACGGATGGCATCTCCTCCCTGGAGCACCTCCTGGCCAGCATCATCCTGCGCGTCTCGGTCTGGGCCATCGCCTGCCTCACCTGCTTCGGCAACCTCTTCGTCATCGGCATGCGCTCCTTCCTCGGCACCGAGAACAGCCAGCACACCATGGCCATCAAGTCCCTCTGCTGTGAGCTGGGCACTGCCGGGGAGGGGCCCACGGGGAGGGGCAGAGGGAACGGGGGCAGGTGAGATGCGCGCCAGCAGAGCTCCTGCCCGGGGACACCCAGCTGCTGCCTCCCCGGTGCAGCCAGGGCCTCTCTGTGCTGCCGGTAGATGGGTTTCTGGGCCTCCCTCTGAGCGTGGGGCATCTCAGCTCCCGCCCAGGGCTTCACAACGGCTCTGAGGTGAGTTTATGGCTGCGGCATTAATGCCCCAGGCTACGTTTGCCCGCTGATGCTGCTCTCTCCCTGTGCCTTGTCTCCCGCCAGGTGCAGACGGCCTCATGGGCATCTACCTCTTCATCATCGGAGCCTTTGACCTCAAGTACTCAGGCGAATACAACAAGCATGCCCAGGGCTGGATGGGCAGTCTGCAGTGCCAGCTGGTGGGCAGCCTGGCCATGCTCTCCTCACAGGTGTCGGTCTTGCTGCTGACCTACATGACCCTGGAGAAGTACTTCTCCATAGTTTTTCCATTCAGCCACCACAGGACTGGCAAGAAGCAGACCATCTCGGTGCTGGTGGCCATCTGGCTTCTGGGCTTCTCCCTCAGCATCATCCCCCTGTGCTGTAAGGAGACCTTTGGGAACTACTACGGGAGGAACGGGGTGTGCTTCCCGCTGCAGTCGGAGCCGGGCGAGCGGCCTGCTGCCCGCGGCTACTCTGCTGCCATCTACCTGGGTAAGCTCACCTCGGGACTTGGGACCTGGGGATGGGGGGATGCAGGGCAGGATGGGTGTCCCTGGTGGGAGTGGGACTGCTCAGCTGAGCTCTCCCTTCCAAGGTGCCATAAGAGTCCACACCCCTTCCATGAGTGGGACGTCTGACCTTACGGCGTGCTGCCATCTCACTGGGACCCTGTGAAGATGGGGTGCCACCTGCTGTTCTGGGCTAGGGGGTCCCCACCCAAGCTGTGCCCAGCCTCACACCAGAACTGGACCTCTCTGGGCTAAAGCTGGATTCCAGAGGCTGCTGAGATGTCTCTGCCCCCTCTAGTGCTGGAAGCAGGAGTAGTCCTGCTGCCGCCTATCCCAGCTCTGCGCTTTGGCGCTGCTCAGAGAGAGATTTCCTCTTCTCCAGGCTTGAATCTTGCAGCCTTCATCACCATTGTCTTTGCCTACTCTGGCATGTTCTACTCCATCCACATCACTGCGTCCAAAACAGCAGAGAGAGGCATCTGCTCCCGGGAGGTCACCATTGCCAAGCGATTCTTCTTCATCGTCTTCACTGATGCTCTCTGCTGGATACCCATCTTCCTCCTCAAGCTGCTCTCCCTGCTGCAGGTGGAAATACCAGGTGAACCCCCCTCCCCACTGCTGGCTGCTGAGTTTGGAGCTCTCTTCAAGAGAAGATGGCATTACTAGTTTCCTTGAGCCCCTGCCTCTCCTCAAGGAGCAGCAGTCGTGGCTCCCCGTGGGGCCTGACCTTCCAGCCATGAGCTCACGAATGGCATCACCCTGCTTTGGTGACTTGGGGGGGGAGAGGGAGTGGGTGGGCTGCCCCTGGGCAGGGCCAGCCCCTCCTTATCTGTCTAATGTTCAGAGAAGCCTGGAATACCAGGTTGGAAGGGACCTCAAGGATCACCAGATCCAAGCTTTCTTGGGGAGAAAAGTCAAACCCAGGGCTGGGTGGAAGCCGGGGCCACCTAAATCTTACCCACGTCACGTCCTTGTTGGCACAGGCACTGTCACCTCTTGGGTGGTCATCTTCATCCTGCCCATCAACAGCGCCTTAAATCCCATCCTCTACACCATCACCACCACCTCCTTCCAGGAGAAGGTGAAAGGCTGTTTGCAGACCAAGCAGCCGGAGCTGCAGGAATCCCGCAAGAGCTTTACCCTGGTGTCACTGCAGGCCAGCACCACCTGACCCTTCCCCAGCGGTGGCACAGAGCCACCCTGGGAAGCCTCCAGGCACCACCTTCAGCCCCACAGCCCCGGGAGGAAGCGCGTGGCTCAGCTCTGGGAATTGCTAAGCGTGGAGGTGTCCTCAGCAGCCAGCAGAGTTCGTTAGTACTTTATTAATTACATGGAGGGGAAGAGCAGCCCCAATCCAAGTCGAGGAAGCTGTTGGTTGCACGTGATACAAACCAGGAGTCCCTTAAATACAAAAGGCAAGTCTCTGAAGTGAGCATGGCTGGGCTCTGAGCCCCACCACCACAGTTATATATTAATATTCCAACTGTACAAGTATTTATAGATAGAAGGGAAAAAAAAAAGAAACCCCAACACAACAAAAGAAGAGAGAAACATCTACAAAAACAGGAGGAGGAAAAAAAACCATCACTCCCCTAAACATTAGTTAGATTTTTATATATATATATATAAAATATAATATATATATATATATATATATATAAAAAAACACAGAAGAGAGGCCAAGTTGCTTTTTGTTGGTTGGTCGTGGTGTGGTTTGGTTTCCCCTCCCTCACCACCCCTCCCCCTCACAAGAGACACAGAAAGGAGGTGTGATGGCACAACTGACACCAGGAAAGGCTCTGGCACGTGGGTGCTGCGGTCTTCCAGTTGGAATGACGTCCAGTGACTTGGGCTCCTGCCTGAAAGGAGGAACCAGGTCGGTTCTGGGGGCTGTTAGGGCTGGTGGATGGTTTCTCCACCGAGGAAAGGAGGGATGGGAAGGGAGTAGCATTAGGGAGGCAGCTCCGCACCCAGGATGGGCATGGACTGTGCCGTGTGTAGCTGCTCAGAGGGGTGAATCCAGGACAAACCCACCACCCCACCTTACTGCAGAGGGCATGCCAGGAGGTTTGGCCCAGCTTGGGCTACCATGCTTGGCTTGTATCATTGCCTCGTTAGTGGGGACAATCACAGCCCCTCGGCGTGCTCATCCTGCCTTGGGCAGAGCTCCCAGCCCAGAACCCTGCCATGCTACAGCCAGTGCCACTATGACCTCCTTCCCTCTCCTGCACACTGCAACATCAACCTCCATGGGGGCTGCCATGATAGCTGTGTCCCTTCCTCCTTGTACCTGCTCCAGGGGAGAATTGCCTTTTACCAGCTTGAAGCCAACTCCAAGGGCAGCTGCTCTGGGGCTCTAGGCAGGTCCTGCCCCCTCCCCAAATGATGGGTCAGCTGATTCAGAGGGGCAGACTTGGTTTGGAGCATCAACCAGCCCCCACTAAAACCCAGTGCACAGGAGAGGGCTTTTGCTGAGTATGGGCAAGGCATGGGCTGAGAGGGCTTTGTCTTCTCTGAACTTTGACACCAAAGGTGCAACAGGTTCCTTTTGCTGCTCAACATGGGCTGGCACTTGAGGCTGACCTAGAGATCCACATGTAGACCTCTTCTCCCAGACCAGCAGCTTCTTCCACTACCTGTCAGCTTCTCACCATGACTCCTGACTGCCCCTGTATTCACAATCCACCCCTCACTGCCCATCCCTTCACTTCCCAACCCAGCGCTGCGACCTACAGACATGGCACCGTCCTCCTCGCTTCGCTCCATGCACCTTCTGCTCCCACACCTCATGGAGGACCAGCTCAACCCTGGCCAGCCACTGGCCAGCCCTGCTTCCCAGGCTGCTCCCCGGGGTTCTCCCATAGCCACTCTCCTTCCCTCTGCTCACCAGCCTTCCTGCAGAGACCACAGGCTGCAGGGCTTCACCTCTACAAGGGGTGGCTAAAGCAGCAACCGGGATGGTGGGATGGGGAATGGCCAGTCCAGGGTGAAAGGATGCTCAGCAGGATGGGAGCACACCAGGCTCCCTCTCCACGGCCAGCTGCCCAGGCTGTGCTCCCCACTGACAGCCCCAGCACAGATCCACCGGCAAGTCCATGTCAGACAGGTCAGAGCATCTTCCCCGCGCCTCAGATCTTTGTCTCAGGGCCGTTGGGACTCAGGACTGGGAAGGAGTCTCGGATCCTTGCCAGCTCCATGGCACAGAGGTGGCCAAAGACCTTGTTGTACCACTCAGGAGACCGGCCCCTAGAGAAGGGAAGAGGCAGAAGGCGAGTGAGCAGGCAGAAGAGACCCCAGCAAGGGCCACGGAGCAGCCTGGGGCCAGGCCCTCAGCGTATCTCCAGCTGTAATGGACCAGCACATTATGACAGAAAAGGGAACACGTCTCCCTCACCCCCTGCTGCAGACACTGGGGAAAATGAGGGACTTATCTGTGACCCACCTGGGCTTGCACCAGCCCAGAGTGACAACCAGAGCCTTGCCTCAGCCCACCCTTACCCCACTACAGCGCAGTAAGGACCACCACTGAGAGCAGAGTGTGAACCCCATGCTTTCTGCTGAAGCTTTAAGGGACTTGCTGCTGCACTTGGAGCCGCTGGAGGAGCCACCGGCACTGCAAGCCTCGGCCGGAGACTCCTTTCCAAGTAAGCTGGCAACGAAAACTTAGCCCCAGACCCTCACCCCAGTCCCTTGGGGCAGGCTAGCATCACGCTACACGAGCTGCAGCCAAGCCAGGCAAGCAATGAGAGAGCAGCTCCTGGGTGGCACCAGCACCTGCTGCTGGAAAGCCCTCCCTGCCGGGTGACACGTCACCAGCCAGGGTCTCCTCACCTGAGGTCAGCTCTGCAGATGTGGGTCACTTTGGAGCGGCCCATGGCGCTGGGCTCGATGAGGTACTGGGAGGTCAGGATGATGGCTTTGACACCTCCTTCCACTGGCGTCTTGTCGTGCTCCACCGAGATGGAGACGAGCAGGCAGGTTCCCCGGGGCAGGTCCGTGTGCCAGCGCCTGCGCGACAGAGCAGCCCTGCTCAGCCCCCAGCCCTGCCTGCCCCCGCCCAGACCTCAGGGCCCACAGCAAGAGCAGGGCATCAGGGGCCCTGCAGAGCCCACCAAACCAAGGCTCTTCTCCCAGGCAATCAGTGGCAGAACAAGAGGACACAGTCTCAAGCTGTACCAGGGGAAGTTTAGGCTGGGGGTGAGGAGAAAGTTCTTCCCAGCAAGAGAGATTGGCCATTGGGATGTGCTGCCCAGGGAGGTGGTGGAGTCACCACCCCGGAGGTGTTCAAAAAAGGCTTGGATGTGGCACTTGGAGCCATGGTTTAGTTGTCAGGAGGTGTTGGGTATGAGGTAATAGGTTGGACTTGATGACCTCTGAGGTCTTTTCCAACCTGGTTGATGCTGTGATTCTAGAAGAGCAAACCCTGCCTGCCCTCACCGGAGCACCACGCAGTCCCTGCGCGGGTGCGGGGCCATGCTGTCCGTGACGTAGTGGTAGACCTCCATGTTCTTGTCCAGGGCCTCCACCACCTTGCTCTGTAGCAGGTCCTCATCCCAGAGGTGACGCTCCCGAAGCACCCTGTGCAGCACCGTGGCAGGAGGAGCCTCGATGTCCGTGGAGACCTTCCACAAGCGCAGGGGGTGCCCGTCCCCAACCTGACGGGATGAGGGTTAGGGTCAGGCAAGCTCGCTGGTGGTATCCCCACAGTGTGAACCCCTGAGCAGCTTCATGGGTGGCTTGCACTGCCACAGAGATGTGCCAAGCACATCTGCTTGCTTGGGATGGGAGCTGCTGGAGATGGGCTGGACGCAGGCAACCAGCTCCTCTGCTAATAGCAGCATGGTGGGCTCTCTGACAGGAGCCTCCATCCCAGAGCTGTCCATCTCTCAGCCCCTCCTCTGCCTAGGGAAGGGGTTGCTGATCCCATATCAAATAGGAGAACAAGCACCAAGAGGTTGCAAGCAGGTCAGAAGGTGCCCACAGGACTCATGGCTCCCGGGGCCAGGCCCATACACACTTCCCCACGTGATTCCAAGCCCCCTCCTCACAGCAGCATTTACCTTTTGCAGGAGAGCTCTGTGTTCAGGGGTCCTGGGGTGCTCAGCCACCCCTTGAATTTCTCTGATGACTCTTTGAGCAGGTTCTGGATGCTCTGCTCGAAGTAGGAGTGTAGATCCTTGCTTTCCCTTGACACACAAAGTCAGTCAGGGGATGAGGATAAGCATCTGCTGCCATGTAAGAGCTGCTCAACTGGAGCAAGATGTCATGGGAAACCTACAAGTCAAGAGATCATACAGGTCTTCAGAAAGCTAGAGAGATGTTATGTGGACTTTGTGAGTTGTCCTGGGCAGCTAGAAAACCACAACTCCTCAATCACCAAGCAGGGAGGAAGATGGGAACAGCCTCCCTGGACATAAGTCCTGCGGCTTGTGACCTGCACCACCACAAGAAGCAGCTGGGATTCACTCCTGGAACTGACCAAGCAGTGGCACCTGTGCTGCTAAGGGATGGGGAAGCTGAAGGATGCCTCATATCTCACCCCACACTGACTCTGCAAGATCAGAGAGGTCACATCTCCCATTGGCAGCACACAGGAAGGGCAATACTGGGCTGGAACAGGCCACAGCCACCCACCTGGAACAGCTTCTTGCAGTCGGTGATCATGTGGGAGAGCCCCTGCGTCGCAGCCATGTTCTCATTGAGGTCCTTCTGGTCAGGCTTCCCCACGGTGCCCCTCTTGTGTATTGCCCTGAGGAGAAGCAGGCACGGGACCCCATGGGCATTCTGCCCACCTCCAGCCCCCTATCCTTTGTGCCACAGAGCAAAGGACCCCCCCAGCATTGCAGAGGAGAGAGATGAGGAGCTGTGTGAGAGCATGGGCTCCCACCACACCTCATCCAGGAGGGAGAGGGTAGGGGTGATGGGGAGCCAGGGGCTGCAGGAAGGCTGGGGAGGCCAGAGCTTGGCCCAGCCCTCACCTCGGAGAGGTGCTTTCCTTCTTGGACACGTTGAGGTGGAAGATGGAGGGGGCCAGGCACACGGCCAGGTTGCCAGCAGTCATCTGGTTCTCCTCGGCAGAGGCGATGTCGCTGAGGAAGTAGAGCAGGGTCTGCAGCACCTCCCGGTTCTCGTCCGGCATCAGGATCACAGCCGCCTGCACCGCCTGCAGCCGCTGCTCCTTGGAGACGACTGCGGGCACAGGGCCAGGCAGGGGGGTCAGCAGCTCCATCCCCACCACCCATCCCCTCCCTCTGAGGCCCCAGCTTTCCACCCCAGCCCAGCATTCACGCTGGTAGCTTTAAGCTGTGCCTAGAATATCTGCCACAGATCTTGAACAGAAAGTGACAGAATGTAAATAAATTACCACTGGATGTAGAAGGGAAAATAATGAGAAGGTCTAAATCATCCCATTGGTCTGACTACTAAAGTTCAAGAGGGACAGGGATCTACTGGAGAGAGCCCAATAGAGAGCTGCCAGGATGATTAGGGGACTGGAGCACTGCCCTATGAGGGGAGGCTGAGAGCCCTGGGGCTGTTTAGTCTGGAGAAGAGAAGACTGAGAGGGGATCTGATCAATGTCTATCAATATCTGAGGGCTGGGGGTCAAGAGGGAGAGGACAGGCTCTGCTCAGTTGCACCCTGTGATAGGACAAGGGGCAATGGATATAAACTATAGCACAGGAGAAACATGAGGAGGAACTTCTTCACTGTGAGGGTCACAAGGTACTGGAGCAGGTTCTTCAGAGAGGTGGTGGAGTCTCCTTCTCTGGAGACTTTCAAGACCCATCTCTGTTCAGCCATGCAGGTCTCCTTCCTCACCAGCTCTCTTTTGGGACCTCAGGGGCTCTATTCCTGTGCCTTCCTTCTTAAGGGAAGGGGTGAGGTGGGGGGATGACAGCCCTCGGTGTCCCCTTGTTCCTTCCCTGAATGACCATACCTGGAGATGGCCCTGCAGCACCCCCATGATCTCCCGTCTCCCACTGAGTAGCCCTGCAGCTCCCCCCATCCCCGTCCCGGGGGTGCCCTGTCCCCTGTGTGGCAGTGGCTCCACTGTGTCCCCCCAGCCCACCACACTCACACTGGTAGATCTGCAGGAAGGTGTCTGTCAGCTTGCTGGTGAAGATGGGCTCGGGCAGGTCACGGAAATACTGCTTGAGCAGGTCGGCCACGTCGTAGGCAGACTGCCCCTCGTAGCTGACGTGCTCGGGGCTGCTCTCGTTCATGTGCCGCAGCGCCTGGATCCGCGACTTCACCCCCGACTTACGGAAGATGCCAACCTGCCAGGGAAAACCTGGCTGGAGCTCACGGGCGCAGCGGGCACCGGCCCAGCAGGCGTCCAGGCCGCCAGTCCAGGAAGCCCCTTCCCCAAAGACCTCACTGTGCTGCATCCCAAAGAACAACCTTGAGTGACAGGCGGCTCAGGAGACACTGATGGGTGTGGGAACCCCACACCCATCAGTGGTCCTCTCCCTCCCCCAGGAGCCCCTGAAACAACCAACATCCCCTCCCCTTGCACTTCAGGCTCACTGCACCAGCACCCTTGGGTGGCTGGGCTACAGCCCCACCAGGAGACCTGTGGAGGGTTCAGATGCTCAGGGTGACACCAGCCTGCAGGACCACCGTGCAGGCCAGTGCTACATCAGGGGGACATCTCCAACACTTTGCCTTCCCACTTCACCACAGCCAAGCACCACAAGAGGAGAACAAAGGACCCCGAGAGGAGAATAAAAAGGACCCTGAGAGCCACTTTTTCCCCCCAGATCGCTGCCAGTGGCCATGGCCTCACCTGGTCCAGACAGCGGCTGCGGAGGTAGCGCATGGCCTGCTGGATGCTCTGCGGCAGGGGCTGCCCCGTCCGCTGCACGTTGACAACAGGGGGCACCCCAAAAACTGCCTTGTCCCTGTAGTCAGGGACTTTGCTTCTCTTCATGAACTTGGGCACAGTCCTGAGAGATGGGACAGACAGACAGACATCAGTGCAATGGCTCCCTCAGCACCACCTCGCTGAGGGGAGCAGGACCCAGGCACCACACACACATCCCAGCTTCTGCCCTGCTCTGAACACAAGCACGGCAGCTTCTGCACCTTCTATTAAGTCAAAATGCTCTGAAAGTTGGCTAAAATGGAACTCTCCATCCTGCTCTCTCACACTGCTGCAGCATTGCTAACACCTCACAGGCACCTGCAGCTCTCCTGGATGCCCAGGAGTCAGCCCCCAGCTCACACCTGCACGATGCCCACAGCCATGCAGGGCAAAGCCAGCTTTTGGCTCAGCTCTTTCCACTCCCCTCTCCACCACTATACAAAAGATGCTCCAGGATGCAGGGCCTGGGCTGGGAGACAGCACCCACCACGCAGGAACCATCCTGGTTCCCCTCCCCACCAGCTCACCACGTCCAGGCTTGCTTGTGGGGCACAGAGTACTTCTCCATAATGGCTGTGAGACGGAGCAGGGAGCACTTCTGGAGCAGGTTGAGCTGGGCAGAGGACTGGCGGTTGATCTCCAGGGAGGCAGAGGTCAGGCTGGGCCGGTGTGAGTTCTGGAAGCTGTGCCAACGCAGCTTTCTGCAGGGAAAGGCTGGTGGTGAGAGCTGGTGACCCCAGGGAAGGGCTATTCCCTGCCCCATGGCACTCAGCGCTTTGGGGGAAGGTGCCAGCCCATGGATCTCAATGCCAACCCCAGTGCCAACCGTGCTGCTTCCTCCCCACAGGAGCTCAAACCCACTGCAAGGGTTGCCAGGGAGCATATAAGAGATGTGTTCTCTTGCCTCAAAGGTCCTCTCCTTCCCCCAGGAGCCCCTGAAACAACCAACATCCCCTCCCCTTACATTTCAGCACCCTTGGGTGGCTGGGCTACAGCCCCACCAGGAGACCTGAGGAAGGTTCAGATGCTCAGGGTGACACAAGCCTGCAGGACCACCATGCAGGACAATGCTGCATCAGGGGGACATCTCCAACACTTGTTTCCTCAAGAAGCAAAGATGCCCCAAGAAAGCAGTACTCTCTTGGGAGTCTGCTAAAACCTGTCCCAGACTTGTGATGCTCTGGAAAGGCTCCTGCCCAGCTTTTCTGGGGCCTCCTCAAGCCTAGAAGGGCACAAGGGACATTCCTAGGTGACAAAAGAACCCCCATGTCTGCCTAGAGGCACATCACCCTCCAGCATCAGCCCAGCAGGATCTAGGAAATCCAGAGAGTTTTCCAGGGAAAGCACAAGGGAGCACTGAAGCTTCCTTTCATTAGTAAATCCAAATGCATTCAATCAGGGTCCGTGCAGGCAGAGAGGGAGGTCACTGCTTGGACACAGCAGGAGCAGGCAGCAGGGCTGGCAGGCAGCAGAGTGCAGCAGCCAGCAGAGTGCAGCAGCCATCCGTGCTGAGCTTCCCTGCCTCCACCACACCATGGGGCTGGTCCACCAGCATCATCCTCCCTCCACTCGCTTCTGCCACGAGGGTAAGGGCAAGCAGCCAGCCAGGGCTGGCAGGGCACTGGCCAGCAGCTCACCAGCTATGGGACATGGGTTGGGCACCCCTGCTGCGGAAGGGGAGGGCAGATGGGCTTATAGATATATGAATCATTTGGGTTGCAAGAGACCTTTAAGATCATAAAGCCCAACTGTTAACCCAGCACTCTCAGGTCACCATTATACCCTGCCCCTTAGCACCACATCTACACAGCTTCTAAAACCCCCTCCAGGGATGGGGACTCCACCACAGCCCTGGGCAGCCTGCTCCAGGCTTTGACAACCATTTCAGTGCAGAAATTGTTCCTCATGTCCAACCTAAACCCCCTCTGGCACAACCTGAGGCCATTTCCTCTTGTCCTATCGCTTGTTCCTTGGGAGAAGAGATCAACTCTCACCTCTCTCCAACCTTCTTCAGAGGGTTGTAGAGAGTGAAAAGATCTCTCCTGAGCCACCTTTTGTCCTGGATGAACAACCCCATTTCCCTCAGACACTTCTCACAAGCCTGGAGCTCTAGACCCTTCACCAGTTCATTACCCTCCTCTTGACACACTTCAGCCCCTCAATGTCCTTTATGGAGTGAGGACCTCAACCGACCAGCATTTGAGGTGTGACTTCATCAGTGCCAAGCACAGGGCTTGTGGTAGTCCCCTGGTCAGCAGCACCATGGCAGCTCCAGGACTGAGCCGTTCCCAGGCAGAGCAGAGGAAGGGAGGACACAGCCCCTGCCCCAGTCCCAGCCCCGGTCCCAGCCCACCCTTACCGGCAGGGCCTGGTGAGCGACGCTCCCACCCCGGAGTCCCGGCGCTCCCGCATCTCGATCTCCTCAGCCTCGTTGAGGGAGTTGCCTGTGCTGTCAAAGTCACTGGTGGAGGTGCCAACGTCTGACATGGATCGCTCTTCAAAGTGCAGGTTGGAGGGTTCCCCTCCCGAGTCCGACTCTTCCTCCTCCTCCTCATCCTCCTCCTCCTCTCCCCCCTCCTCCCCAGCCAGGTCGGGGGAGATGGCTTTATACCAGAGCTCCACCTTCTGCTGGAGCCCCCACATGTGCTGCAGGATGTCATCCAGGTTCTCGTAAGTCACCTCCCCGTCCTCCTTGCAGAACTCCTCGCTGCTGCCGAACTCGGGCACGTTGTCGTAGAGGCTGAGACGGCTGCCCAGGGAGCTGCAGGAGCCCCGGCGGTGCCGCTGCCGGCAGGAGAAGCTCCGTGGGGAGGACAAGCCCTCGCCGCTGCTGCTGCTGCCGCCCGCACCCAGGCCCGCGGCGCCCTTCCCCGACTTCCAGTGGGACAGGGAGCTGCCGCCCAAGGGACACAAGCTCTCGATGGAGAGGGATTTGGGGAAGGTGCCCGGCTTGTGGTCCCGGGGGATGTAGACCAGGCAGTTGCCGCGGTGCGCCTGCAGGGGCTGGCAGCCTCCCGCCGCCCAGTCGCCGCCGTCCGTGACGGCGCTGTCGTAGTCCTCCAGGTAGACCCCGCCGCGTTTCGGGTCAGAGCCCACCTCGTTCCCACCCGAGCCCAGCAAGCGGTTAGTCCTGTAGGATACCGAGAAGAAGCGTTTTTTGCCGTGGAAAGAGGCGGAGATGCCTTTTTTGAGGAGCCGGTGGCCTTGGTGGCCGCGAGGTCCCCGTTGGTCTTGAGCGAACCCCATCCTGCTGCGGCTGCGAGGCTGCCGTGCGGGGCCACCTTCTCGTCCGGGCTGGCTTTCTCCTTGTCCTTCCTTCGGAGGGACTCGATCCTCCTCAGGAAGCTGCGAGAGCGTCGCTTCTTTGGCTTCTCCTTGGAGCCCTTGTCGGAGGGCTTCTCCGGCAAGGACCGCTCGCTCAGGCTGCAGCTGGAGGTGGTGATGGCGGCGGCGGTGGCGTGGATGGGAGACGGGGGACCGGGTGGTGCCGCCCCGACGCCCAGCGTGCCCCCCGTGCTGCCCGCGCTGCCGGCGCTGTGCAGGGACACGGCCTCCGGGTTGGTGCTGAGGTCTGTGAGGATGCTCTCGCGGCTGGACACCGGCCGCATGCTGGAGCTCAGGACCTCGGAGCCCTGGGAGAGGACATCAACCGACCCCACCCGTGACCACCTCCTGCTGTCCCTTTGAAAAGCCCACCGGTCGCTGATGGCACACAGGTCTTCCTCCTCAGAGTCTTCATTCTATGGGCAGTTTGGGGCAGAGGACAACCAATCAGTAGGAGCTGTGGAGGCTTGATGTGTCCCCCCTACCCCTGGCACCCAGAGGAAGGCACAGCCACCAGCATGGCCCCCAGTGGGGAATGAAGCATCATGCAGAGCCCTGTAAACAAGCCCTGGTCTTCTTCAGCAATGGAGGGCCCCAGGAGCCACCAGGCATCATTTGTATGGAATCACAGAACGATGGGATCATTTTGGTGGGAAAAGACCTTTAAGATCACCGAGTCCAACTGTTAACCCAGCACTGCCAGCTCACCGCTAAACTATGTCCCTGAACACCACACCTACACAGCTTTTAAACCCCTTCATGGCTTTTAAACCCCTCTGCCACTGCCCTAGGCAGCCTGTTCCAAGCTTTGACAACCCTTTTGGGGAAGAAATTGTTCCTCACATCCAACCTAAACCTCCCCTGGTGCAACCTGAGCCTGTTTCCATCCAGCCTCCTTTTCACCAGACTAACTAACCCCAGTTTCCTCAGCTGCTCCTCACAAGACTTCTGCTCCAGACACATCACCAGCTTCATTGCCCTTCTCTGGACATGCTCCAGCACCTCAATGTCCTCCTCATAGGAAGGGGCCCAAAACTGAGCCCTGTATTTAAGGTGTGGTCTCACAAGTGCCAAGTACAGGGGGACAGTCCTTGTTCTGGTCCTGCTGGCCATACTGTAACAGATACAATTATTTTGCCACGCTCAAGGGCTGTAGTGCACCAGGAAGGGAAGCTGCTGCTTCCAGGCTGCTTCTGGGTATCCCACAGGCAGTGGTGACATCCCTGACATGCTCCATGCCCAGAGGCAGTCCTGGAGCACAGTGGGGCTATTACTGACCACAGGATTGCGGTGAACACATCGCCCCACATTCCTCAGCCCCCCAACTGCCCTTCATTACCCAGGACCTACCTGTTTACGCTGAAAGTGGACTTCCAGCTTCATGGAGGCACATGTGTTCAGGGTCATCAGCCTCCTGCAAGAAATGAGAGAGGCTTTACCCCAGTCCTGGTCCCCACAGTGCTGATTTTCCTCTTTTTTCTACTGTTTGTGTCTTAGAGCCCCTATTGTGAATCACCTGTCTCCCCAGCAGCTGCAGCTCCAGGGATCAGGGGGACACGTGAAGCCCAGCACAGCTCCTAGAGTCCTGCAGGCACCCACACCTGGCTGCCACCCACCCAGGCACCCAATCACATGAACCTTGGGCTTTGCAGCCAAGGGGTGAAACTGCTCAAGTGGTACAAGCCCTTGGTTGCGAGCCAGCAAGGATTTTGCAAGCCCAGCCATTCCCCACACAAGCATTCCCCACCCTGGCTGTGCCCAAAGACCAGCAGCCACCCCAGCACCCCATTTTTGCTCTCTCACAGCCACAGCACCAAAGGATGCCCATCTCCCACCATTCCAGCACCACATGGCTGCTGGCCACCTCTCCAGTGGCATTTGCCATGCATCCTGGCACCTACCACACATCGTGGGTTTGCCTTGGCCATGAGCTGGCCCCACAGACTGCTGAAGGGTCAGCCACATCCCCCACTCCATTGCCCATGGAGGAGCAGCCCAGTTCCAAGGGTGCCAGGGGTGCTGCTATTCCCAAGGGTCAGGGCTGGCCCTCTCCAGGCCCTTCGCTTTTCTCTCACCTACAGCTCAAGCCTTGGCTGTTTTCTCTTTATGCAAGCCAATGAATCTCAATTAATTCACTTTAATTAGGACCCCCATGAGCACTGCAACAGGCACTTCTGTTCCAGCCTGCAAATACCAACTGCACAGCCAAAAAGCAAATCTCGGGGACAAAAACTTGACTAATGCTCCACTTACAATCCCTCTGGAACGTCCCCCAGCCAACAGTGTGGTCCTGCAGCAGGATTCAATGCAGTCCCCTAGCAGAGGGAGTGAGATGGGAGCACAGCTTGCTAGTGGGGAAGAGAACACATCCAGGGGATCCTTTTGTTTTTTGGAAGAATTGGAAGAATTTTCCAGTGTTCTTTTAGACCTTTTTGCTAGCCAGACACTGCACAGGGACACCTCAGGGACCCAGAGATACCACAGGGAGGGCTAAAACATTCCTGCCCAGCCACACTGGTCCAGCACAGGCATCTCACAGCCATCCTGAGAGCAGGCAGGGATGACCTGTTTTGCTTATTAGAGCAAAACAACCTCAGATGTTCCTGTGGCCATCCAGGTGATGGCAAAAGGACCTGAAAGCTCAGACAGGGCAGGGTGGTCAAAGACCTCTCTTCACCTCTTGCCCTGCTGAGGCCACCGGGAGGGAAAACCAAGAGCTCAGTGGGAAGCAGCGCAGGAGATCCCCTCCTGCCCAGCACAGCAGATCCCCTCCTGCCCAGCACAGCAGATCCCCTCCTGCCCAGCACAGCAACCTCACTGTTGGAAAAACAAATAATAAGTACCAGACCCTTTTCCATCCCTGCTCTGCTCTGCTGGGAGCAGTGTGTGGGAGGCAGCGCTCGTTCCTCGGCGCAGAGTCAGCGCGGGGGCACAGGCGCAGCGCTGTGGCCCAAAAGCCACGGCAAGGCTGAGTCACTGCGTGCCAGCCTGACACAAAGCCCATCCAGGCAGACAGACCATCTGGACAGACAGCCTTTCTGGATACACAGCCCATCCAGGGCCGGGGGGTCCCTCCTTTGGGTGTTAGGTGCTGCTGCGGCTGGCAGCGCTGGGATGTCTCCCCCCGCCAAAGACACGCTGCCTGCCCACGGCCCCGCGGCCTCTCCCGGAGCTATTTTGAGCCCTGCTGCTGCAGGGGTAGCCATGTCCTGGTGGAAAATGTTCAGGAGGGCTGTGTTGCCAGGCACCAGCACGACCAACGTCACACGAAGCCAGCAAGCACTTGTGAGGGCAGGAATCCAGCCCAGCGCTTGTCTGGGGAAGGACCCACCAGCAGAGGCTTCACCTGCACAGAATGAACCCCACTGCGAGCTGACAGCTCCCAAAGCCTCACCGTGAGCAGCAGCAGCTCCCAATGACCTGCACAAAGTGCTAATTAGCAGCACTGAGATGTTCACAGAGCCCAGCAGACCCCTTGCTGTGTGTTCTCTCTCTCGCAGGTGGCACATGGCCGGTGACTGAGTGAAACTCAGTCCATGGACATGATTTCATCCATGAGCACTTTTGAGCTGAATCTGCCTTGCACCAGCAGCCAAGCAAGGCCCTTTCACTGACTCAGAGATGTGGTTTCCAAACTCTGCTTTGCTCTCAGAGACATTATGAAGCATCCTTGCACAGTAAAGCAACATAACCTACACCCTGGGCAGACACGGTTCCTTCCTGGAACCTTGGGCAGCTGTGGTGGAAGGGGAGAGTGTGGACAGATCTGGGTCAGACCCAGCAGAACTGGGTCCCAGCAGTACTGGGTCAGACCCAGCAGAACTGGGAGCCTCTTGGCTGTTTCACAGTTCAGCTGATCGATTCATTTCTAATGGAGCTTTAGGGGCTAATTACCCAAGCATGAAATTAAAACCCAGCCTGAAAGTCAGATGAAGAGAAGAATGGGAAATGCTTCTGCTCTCCAGGACCTCTGTGTTCACAGGAAAGCTGCTGTCATTTCCCTGGCACCACCCAACAACCAGCCATGCTGTCTCACTTGAAAGACCAATGCACACAGCAACACTTGCCTGTTCCAAAAGCCTAAACCATTCAGACTCCTTGCTCCAGAGGGAGTGACAGCACCAGGCAGGCTCTGAGTGGCAGCCAGGGTGCACACTGAGCACCCAACAGCATCCCACCAGCCGTGGGCAGCCATCCTGAAGCCCTCACCTGCAGCAGTGAAAGGGTGTGAGGGTGAGTTACCTGCACAGGGATTTGAGGGAGTCCTGGTCCAGGAAGCTGTGGTCCTTCTTCACAGCACCGATGTCGAGAGGGAACAAGGAGTCTGGGGAGGGAAGTGAGAGGAAAATCAGGGGTTGCCCCCAAGCCAGGCACAAGGGATGGTGGAAAGCATATGGGGGAGCAAAAGGAGGAAGGACACCAAGGATGGAGAGCTGTTAATGAAGCTTTCGAGTGCAGTTGCCAGGGGACGCCAAGCCCTGGCAGCTGGGGAGAAAACCAGAATGAAACACTCGGAGGATGTGGAAAGCTTTGCACACAGAGGCTGGAAAAGGGTCAGTTTATTCTTAGACCAGCACCCAGCACCGAATCCTCACCCCTCAGGCTGGAGACCAGCACCTGGGCCCGGGTGTCCCAGCAGGAACCCTGCTGGTCCTTGCACGTGGCTGTGCGAGGCGTTTGCCCCCAAAATAGAAACCAGAGGCAAACAGGCAGCCTGTAAAGCCATCAGTGGGGGGTAAGAGCGTGGCTCCTGCGCACGTGTGGCGGGGGGCGGTGGAAGTGCCCGGCTGAACAATGGCCGTCGCCCCGGCCCGCTGGAGACCTGGCTTCCCGCCATTGTCCCAGCCAGCTGCGCCGATCGCTCCTCGGCACCCGCCCCCAGCACGGACCAGCCATCCCACCAGGGGGTAGAGCTGCAGGGGACACCCACCGCCGGCCACCCGTGGGTGCGTGGCAGAGGCAGGTCTGTTAGGGGGTCTGCCCACCTCCTGCACCCCTGGGACATGACCCGCCCCAGGCGAGCCCTGCTGTGTCCTCACAAAGAGCAGAATTGCTCCCAGATAGCAGCCGAGGGCAGGGCAGGAGCTGCTGGATGTGTCAGCAGAGGAGGAGGGAGGAAAGTCTCCCTCCCTGCGTTACCTACCCGGGCTGCCTCTGGGCTCCCACCCACGGCAAACACTCATCCAGCTCCTGAGGAGCCGATGGCTCTCCAAAGCCCTGGCTGGAGCTGCCACCCCGGGGACTCCTCATGGCCCTGCCCAAAGGGGAAAAGTTCAGGAATGCAGAAAAGTTGACGGCATGGCCAGCTCTCCAGGCCACAGCCAAGGCTGAGGGCTTAAACTTTTAACACATGATCACATCACTAGTAAACAACCCTCCTCGTCTCCTCTCCCCCCAAAGAGCTTTGTCAGCGCTCTCTGCAGCCACCCCGGGTTGAGACACAGCGCAGGCATCGGGGTCGGCAGGAGGAGGGAGCTCTCACCTTCGTACAGCTGGGCATACTGGGGAAGCCTGCTGCTCGCAGCCAGGCACAAGCTTTCTTGGCTTCGATTTCTGAAAGAAAGCAAAGAACTGGCTTAAGAATCGCATCTGGCACCAGCAACATTCCCTGGAGCAGCAGCCTGCTCCCTGCCAGCTCCTGAGCATCCCACCTGGCAGCAGTGATGCTCCCCAGAGCCACAACCTGCTCCCCTCCAGCTCCTGAGCATCCCACCTGGCAGTAGTGATGCTCCCCAGAGCCACAACCTTCTCCCCTCCAGCTCCTGATCCCATATTCCATGTGCACAAAATCCAGGCTCAGAAATAGGAGCTGGGTTGTGCTGGTGGACAGTGATACTGTGTACAGAGTGGAGGTTTCAGCCCAAGAGAGCAGAAACCACTTGGTTTAGTCTCCCTGCTAGCAGAAGGCAAAGAGGGGGAGGTAATGTAGGAGTGACAGGGCTGCAAGACAGGATTTTAACCTCCTGATGAAACATTTCATCTCTGAACCCACCAAACCAAACACAGCACTGTGCCAGGCAAGGGAGGAAGATCTCTGTTTTTAATAATTAGTTCCAAGCTCATCCAAGCTTCAGGCTGGTCACTTTTGCAAACATCCTCCAGAGAAGCCTGCCAAATAAACCTTTTCTTCTCCCTCCTCCTTCCCCTTTCCCATCACCCCACCTCTTCCTTCAAGCTGGCAGGCACCAAAACCCTGATGGTTCCCTACACCCCCTGCCTGGTTGGTTCCCACCCCTCGCACACAGTCCAGCCCTCGCCCATCCAGCAGCCCACACCGTTTTCTGGGAAGCTTCTCAAATTCACACAACTTGAGGGAAGAGAGCCCAAAGCTCAGGCTGCCAAAGCAAGCTGCTGCCTGCTGTCAGTCTGCTGTGGTTTATGCTCCTGAGAGTGACAAACGTTTGACCTCAGGGGTAGAAAATGTGATGGCAGTTTCTGGGAGGCACCACCCAGCACAGACTGGACCAAGGCTGGACCCACCCAGAGCAGGCTTCAGTGAAACACCCCAATTTCATCACCAGCCTCAGCCCAGAGCTCTGCCTGAATTTCCAATTACAAAGATACAGCAAGGGACAAAAATAAAATCAAAGCTCCAAACAAGCAGTTCAGTTAAGGACAGGACCAAACCAAAACCCTGGACCCAAATACTTGGGAAGAAGTTTTGGAAGAAGCATCACTATCTGGATCCAAACAGTGCAGCTGTCTTTAGCTGGGCCATGAGCCCAGCTGGAATCCTGGGGCTGACCCCTCCTGCCCTCAGCTGGGCTCAAAACCAGTAATCCCAGTGGAAACCTCAGCTCTGGAGCCTGACAAGGTCATCCTGGTCCCTGTGGAGTACTGCATCCCTCCTGCACATCCTGACACCTCCACAGGGGCAGGTACCCTGTGGCTGTGACTGTCCAGCTAGGAGGGCTCCAAGACCTCCAAGCGGCCCATGAGTGGTCTACGGGCACAGCACCTCTGGAGAGCCCCTGGATGGGCATTTGCCAGACCCTGTGCTGCTCCACTCCACTCTTCCCTCACTCATAACACAATCAGCAGCCGTGAGGCCAGCGTGGCCAGAGGCTGCAGCTCAGGGTGCCCCCAGCCAAGAACAGCACCACCAACCTCCCGTTTGCCCTTGCCCCAAGATGTCCTGACACCCCTGCTGCCCACTGTCCCCAGGAAGGGACAGGTCCAGCGTCCCTCTCAGAGAAGACAGCAAAGTGAAGGACAGCCTGAAGCAGTCATGTGCCGAGCTTACCCCTGACGCCGGAGGGGCTGAGCCGGTAGAAGAGCATGGCCGAGGTGCCAGCCAGCGCCACTCAGCTGGCCAGGGGCCGCGCAGGAGCCAGGGGCCGCGCAGCGCGGCCGCATTCACCTCACCGCGGGCAGCAGCTGGGCGCTGGGGCCGCAGTCTGCAGCAGGATGCTCCCAGCTTGGCTGCCCATCGCCGGGTGGAAACGAGGAGTAGGAGCACGACATTTCCTTCCCTTCCACCGCCTCCTCCCGGCCAGGGGCTGGCGGGAGGCCGAGGGAACCGGTCCTCTCCTCACCCCGTTTCGGAGCCGAGCCCCAGGCTTTGCCCGCTGCAGAGTCCTGCATCCCCCGGAGCCCCACACAGTGGGAGCAAGCCCACCAAGGGCTCTGCCCATCCCCAGCAGGAGCCCTCCCTACGTCAAAGCGCTGGCACAGAAAAGGTTCCAAGTGTCCCTGTCCCGGATGGAGCCAGGGCCAACTTCCTCCTCCTGCCCGCCCTTCCCACAGACGTGCTTTCCCAGGGATGTGCAGGAAAGGACGGGCAGGTTACCACAGGGCTTGTTCAGCCTGGAGAAGAGAAGGCTGCAGGGAGACCTTATTGTGCCCTTAAGTGCTCAAAAGGGCCTGTTAGAAAGCTGGGGACACACTCTTTAGCAGAGCCTGTTGTGACAGGACACAGGGTGATGGTTTCATCTAAATGAGGGAGATTCAGACTAGATGGAAGGAAAAATTTTTTACACTGAGAGTGGTGGGACCCTGGCCCAGGCTGCCCAGAGAGGTGGTAGATGCCCCATCCCTGGCACCGTTCCAGGTCAGGAAGGATGGGATTCTAGGCAACCTGCTCTAGTTGCAAATAGAGCAGAGCAGAGTAGAGCAGAACAGAATTAACCATAATGCTGCTCTACTAAGGTGGGGGTTGGACTAAATGACCTTTAAAGGTTCCTTCAGCCCAAACCATTTCATGATTTGATAACACATGGGTGGGTGGTGAACCCACAGCTGGTGAATGGGCACATCTCTGGCAGCAGCACCAGGGCCACAGCCAGCTGATGTGCACAGGGTCACCCATTGCCAGCCATGTCTCCAGCCCTCCTCAGCCAAGGCAAGGTGATGGGGTACCCAAATCCCACACCAGACACCTGGTGGCCTCTGCTGGAAATCCAGCCCAAGCCCCAGGGAGGCTGCTTGGGGACCCTCTGCTGCTTCAAGCCAGCAGAACTGAACTGGGCAGACAAGCCACAAGCAGCAGCAGTGGAGATAGGCTTCCCATGGGATTGTGTCTCCAGGTGTGGATTTTCTGATGTTAATCAAGGCTCATCATACACTACACACCCTCAGCAAAGTCAGGAAGACAGTCTTGTTGCCTTTTCTGCTCAGAAAAAACGATGCTCATGAGCTTGTAGCAACTTAATATCTTTGAGATCTGCACTTTAGACGTGGCGGAAATGATCCCATTGGAATTGTATTGCGGGAGGAGCAGGCAGGCAGACACCGGCAAAGCACGCCCAGAGCCTGTGCTTCCCTAAGGAACAAATCCAACAGAGCCCCCTTCCCACCAAACCCAGCCTGGAAGGAGCCCAAGCACACCCCGTGCAGGGGCAGCTGCTGCTGTGGAGCTGCTGGGCAATGGCACGAGTTGTGTGCCAGCCACACGCCAGCTGCTGGCACCACACCGCTGCTCTCCGGGGAACCCTGATGAAGGTGGGACACAAAGAGATGGCAGCACTCCCACCCAGGCTTCACAGAGGGGAAGAGGAGCTGGTGGCTTCCTGGAAGCCTTGCACAAGCCTTCTCTGTCCCTGTCTGCATTACCCAGCTGTCAGCACCGACCTGTCAGACCCCACCTGCCAGCCACCTTCACCCGCCTCTAACAGAGCAGCGAGGACACACAAAGCTGCCCACCCGTCCCACAAATGCAGAAAGGCAAGGTAGATGAGAGACCCTGTTAATGTCTCTCACTTCAAAGGAAGCTCTCCATGTAAAATGAGCCCTCAGCAGGCCTCTGGAGATCCCCATGCTAGGGGACCCAGCACCAATGCACTCGCTGGACAAAGCTCCTGATGGTGCACAGCCCCTAAGAACCACCAGACAACCTCCTCCAGGCAAAGACTCTGCCCTTCTCCAGCAGCTGCTGAGGCTGAATGGCATTTCCCCAGGAAAAGGCATCCACAGCTGCTCTCCTCATCTCCTGTGCTCAAGCAGGGGCACACAAAACTGTGGCCCAAGTGCCACCGTGGTCGATGTGCCACCATGGTCTATCAGAAACACCCTGAGCAGGTTGAGTGGGGGCAGCTCCACCAACTTGGCTGCTGCAAAGTAACCTGGGGATGCAGGGCAGTGTGTCACCTGCTGCAGACTGAGAACCTGGAGCCCCCAGCACCTCCCAACAGAACCAGGGCAAGGGGAAGAAAGCCAAAAGAGAGAAAGAAGCAATCATTTTGCTACTGAAAGTGGAAGCAGAGGATGAAAACCAACATGAAAGTGTGGGGGGAGAGGACAAAATCCCACCCACCACCTTCCTGCACTGCCACAGCTCTGTGGCATGTCCCTGGATGTAACCCACGGGAAGGGGAGCACTGAGACCTCTGCCAGGTCCATGGTGGCTCTGACAGGAACAGCTTCTGCCCATGGGGTGTCTGGAGCCTGACACTTCTCCCTCAAACGCTTTTGGGGCTGCAGCTCTGACAGAGAGCAGGCGTGGGTGGGGGGAAAAGCCTGAGAGATGCACTAAAAGCTCTAAAAGGAGCTTGCTGGCAGCCAGGAGGCCAGGGCAATTACAGGCAGGAAAGCCACTTCCCAGAACCCCCACTCTGCACTTTCGCTTTAGGAACCAGAAATCACAGCCAGGCAGTCACACCCCAGATCCCAGCCTCTCACGGCCAGTTTCCTAACGCCCCATAAAAGAGTCCCCCGCAGCCAATCGGAGTGTAAAAAGCAAACCACAGCCTGGGACTGCCCACATCTTACCTCATGGAAAGCCGTGGAGGCAGCTGTGGGCAGGAACCCCGAGCCCCTGCCGGCCACACTGCGGTGCTGCCGGGGGGAAACTTCTCCTTTCTATTCTTTTCGGTGTTTTCTTTCCGTCCCCCCTTAAAATAAGCTGTTGCCCACACCAGTGACTATGCAGGAGTGGAGCTCAGCTTCCCTTCCCAGCCCACGGACAGAAATACAGGCCTAATTTTAACTGAAGTGACACAGAATGCTCACACGTCTCCCAACCCAGGGCTCTGCGCCTTCACTGCTTGAAAAACGGAGAAGCTGAACCACCACCGTGTGGGGCCTGAAGAAAACGAGTTAATCACCTTTGAGTCTGAGACACAGCTATGCCACATCACCATCCCACGGGAAACACCGACCCAGCTGCTGCTGAATCCACTGGGGCTGGGGCATTACCTTCTAGGGAGGAATTCCCTCTGCCTGCAACACACAAGGCAGTGCTCCCAGCAACCAGTGTCACCTCTCCTGCTGGGGCATCACCCAGACACATCCAAGGGCCAAATGCAGACCTCTCCATGTTGACTGAAGGCACCTCTCCCCCATGAAAATGATTAAGGGAGGGGAATCTTCTTTATGAGGACAGACTGAGGGAGCTGGGGCTCTTCAGCTTGGAGGAGACGGAGAGGTAACCACATGAATGCTTAGAGATACGTACAAGGTGAGTGCCCAGAGGATGGAGCCAGGTGATGCCTGGCGATGCCCAACGACAGGACAAGGGGCAATGGGTGGAAGCTGAGGCATAGAAGTTCCATGGAAACAGGAGGAAGAATTATTTCCCTGTGAGGGTGACAGAACAGTGGAACAGGCTGCCCAGGGGGGTTGTGGAGTCTCCCTCTCTGGAGATATTCAAGACTCACCTGGATGAGTTCCTGGGTGACCTGCTCTGGGTGCTCCTGCTCTTGCAGGGGTTGGACTGGATGATCTCTTGAAGTCCCTTCCAGCCCCTAACATTCTGTGACTGATTCACCCTCAGCCACCTCCCCAACTCTGCCAGGCCTCGCTGCCCACTCCGAGCTGGGCTCTTGGAGCCTGAGAGGCGCCGGTGAGCGCTCCACGGCCACGGGCACTCCCCGGCCACGGGCACCCCCGGCCACGGGCACCCCCGGCCACGCGCGGTTTGGCACTCAGCCCCCTAAACACCAGCTATCCGCTTCCAGCTCCCAGCACCATCCAGCAAAGCGGGAGATTCCCAAGCTGCCAGCAGGGAGAGGGCACGCAGAGAGGAATGGGAGGCGGCTGGAGGCTCTCCCAGCCGCGGCGGCTTTCCATACTTAACCTCCCCGCGGTAAATAGGGCTCACCAGCTTTGGGAACTGCTCCTCGCTGCCAGAGCCAGCGAGGAATTGTTCAAATGCCTGCGCTGCCTCCGGCCCCAAAACGTCCTCTCTGCTCCCAAGGACGGCGCTCCTGGGGATGGCACCGTGCCACGGGGTGATGACACTGCAGGGGCGCTGCCAGCCCTCCTGCTTACCAGGGCCCACCCTCACCCTGGGCACGACCCAGACAGCTGCTGCCTGAGGCAGGTGAGCACAAGGGAAATCTGAAGGTAAAAATGATCCTAGAGGCAAAGCAGAAGTCGGTGGCCAGCACCTGCGTGGGTGTCAGTAGCCGAGCTCCAGCTGGTACACCACAGGCAAGAAGCCATCTGGCCACTCATGGGGCAGGGAGACTGAAGCTGTCAGGTTTCTGGGTCACCTCGTGCACCACCCTCACATGCCAGTCACCCAAACTCCTTCAATTCCCAGCTGCCCTCCAGCCACTGGCCAGGAGCCCTCTTTTCCTTCCCCATAACCCCAGGGTAATATCCAACTTTGGAAGGTGCTCATGCCCAGTGTCCTGTGCCCTGGACAACAGCAAAGCTGGGCAGCAGCTACTCAGTATAGGACAGCGGAAAGGCCCTAGGACACTGGACAAACAGTGCTCTGTTTGTTGTTGGAGCCAAGGTCCTGTATAACAACACAAGCCCCACTCATGCCCCTAACCTGGAGCAGAAGCAGGTCCATGCAGGGTGTGCCTGGATCCCACCCTGGGCAGTCCTGCAGCAGCCTCCCAGGAAGCATCACACACACCCCCGACCCTTATCTCTGCCCTGCTCATACCTTGGCTCCATGCCAGGGTTGCATGTAACCATCGTTATCAACTGGATGTGACAGTTTTGGTGTCTTCTCTTGCAAATGAGCCAAACAGGAGTCTTGTGTCTGGTTTATTTTGCTCTAGAGAAAGTTAAAACACAGCCCTGTGCACCCAAAGCAAGCAGAACCTTGTGCTCTGCAGAGCAGAAACACAACTCTCAGACCTCGGCCCAGGGCAATGCCAGAGTTCAGCTCTGAACTATGACCAGCCAAAAAGAAGCTTCTCCCTTGGGAGGATAGCACCCAGCTCAGGAGCTGCATTTGACCTGCTCAGGGAACACTACCACATCCACAGGGAACACCCCCAGTTCCATGGGGACCACCATCATGTCCACCAACACCACTTGGAGCAATTTAAATTCATGCTTGCAGCCTTTGCTGTGGGTAAGGAAGATGGCAAGAGGCACCACTGAAGCAGCCACATCAGCCCCAAGTGAATGAGGCTTCACCATGTCTTAGTGATATGCAAACACATTTGTTACCTTTTTTGCCTTAGAAAGGGGGGAAAACTCCTCCTCCCCATCCCTCTCCCCTTCCCCACTCCTCTCCTCTCCTCTCTCCTCTCCTCTCCTCTCCTCTCCTCTCCTCTCCTCCCTCTCCTCTCCTCTCTCCTCCCTCTCCTCTCCTCTCCTCTCCTCTCTCCCTCTCCTCTCTCCTCTCCTCTCCTCTCCTCTCCTCTCCTCTCCTCTCCCTCTCTCCTCTCCTCTCCTCTCCTCTCCTCTCCTCTCCTCTCCCTCTCCTCTCCCCTCCCCTCCTCCCCTGGGGTGTTATTTTAGACCAAACAGTTGAACACCCAACATCCATGCTCGTGGGGTGCACCAGCTGCTGGAGGGGAGAAACCCAGCACTAGTCCTGCCTCTTGCTAAGCAAGTCAGAGGAAGGAAGATGTGGCCAGTCCCCTGGAGCTGGTGGCTGCTCCTCTCCATGGTTTTAGGTCCCACACCACATGGCAGACAGAACAAAGGCAGACCTGTGTGTAAGCCAGCTACAGAGGTGCCCCACAGGGCAGATGCTCCCCACAAGCATCTCCGCTCCTCAGAGTCTTTGGTCATCTCAGGCCACCTTCTTCTGGCCCTCAGCTTCAGCCTGCTCACTGGAGCAGGAGCCCTGCAGTCACTCAGGGGTTAAATGTCCTGTGCTGGAGTGCTGCAGCTGCAGAGCAGATGCTTGGTCAGAACCAGGGGATGGAAAGGGCACCGAAACAAAGGGCCAGGAAGGTGAGGACCCTGATCCATCCTCCCTGCCTCCCCCACCTGCATTTTCACAGCTGCTCTGACTCCAGAAGAACAACAGACATGGCAGGAACCATCCCCACTCTGCACCCTAGGGACCACAGCAGCAAGCCCCCTCAGCAGGAGCAGGGGGCCCAGCAGAAGCCTCAGTTTCCATGACTAAAGAAAGCAAAGGCAAAGTAAGCTCGAGGGAGAGAGAGCCTCCAGCTCACCGTGCACACCACCCAGAGAACGTCCATCAGCACCAGCACAGCCAATGGTTCATCTCTGGAGTGCAGTTACTGTCTTCTCGTGGGCACCAGATACATTACACCCTGCCTAGGTTTCAGGCTCAGCTGAGCTGTCTGTACCTCTTTGTGCATGGGACAGGGAGAAGCTTCCCAGTGAATTCAAGAGTTAGAAAGAAGGTGTCTGTGTGGCTGGAGCTTCCAGCAGGAACGAGTGATACTGGTGGGGATGACCACACTGCAGCAGTGGGATCTGTCTGGGGGTTACTGCCCTTTACTGAGTGAAGCCACCAAGACACCCCAGTACAACCCCAAAGAGCTGACTGGAAAAGGTGGCACCAGCTGTGGAATGAAGAAGCAGAGTTTCACAGGTCCATCTGCACTGCCCCCTTCCACACACTCATGCTCCAACAGCCCTGTGCCTGCAACCAGGCAGCCAGCTCTGTCCAAACACAATTCCTCTGCACACAAGCGTGGGATGTACGTTGGCACACACCTACAGATTGCTGCTGCTCGGGTGGCCACGGTGGCTGGGCCCTCTCATTCCTGCTACTGGATACCCAGAGAAGCAGGATGAAAACAGCTACTCAGAGGCTGAGGAAAATCAATCTGCCTTGCCCATCCTGTCTCCCACCCCTTCTAAAACTGCACTGCTCTCTTCCTGTTGGTCATCCCAAGGGACTCACACACACTTTGTTTGGAGAAGCAAAACCTTGTCCTTCGAGGACAGCCAGTGGTGCCAGAGCTCTGCGTCAGCAGCACAGGGCACAGTATCAGTCGGATGCTGCAGGTACTGGATGAGATCACACTTCCCTGATGAGAGGGGGTGGCATCATGCATGGCTTGACATGGACAGCAACAGAAGTTCTTTTTCTGGTGCTTGGAAGAGTGTTGGACCCAGCACCAACAAAATGATGCACTCTTAGCTGATTCCCACCTCCAGCGTGCTCCAAAGGTCAAGTCCAGCGAGCTGCATCCTGGTGCTGATTTTGCCACGTGCAGTATGAGACCCAACACAAGCATCACCAAAGGCAAGGAAGGTCAAGGCAAAGGAAAACAGTATCACAGTATTATTAAGATTGGAAGAGACCTCGAAGATCATCGAGTCCCTCCCGTAACCACAAACCTCACGACTAGACCATGGCACCAAGTGCCACATCCAATCCCCTCTTGAACGCCTCCAGGGACAGTGACTCAACCACCTCCCCGGGCAGCACATTCCAATGGCGAATCACTCTCTCAGTGAAGAACTTTCTCCTCACCTCGAGCCTAAACTTCCCCTGTTGCAGCTTGACTAAGACTAGTTTGACTAACAAGCCAGAACTATCAGCTGCTCTCACCTTTGCAGTGAGCTCTCAACTCCACAGCACAGCATCTGCACTGATGTGCATTCCCATCTGCAGCCAGGGCAGCCTGCTGCGGTTTCTCACCTGCACGACAAGCTCAGGAGCCATCCTCAGCTCCTTCTGTTAAATCCAGATATTAAAAACCCCAATCCCTCTCTTCACAGAGGAGGGAATTTCCTCCCTCTTGTGTGCATTTATTTAGACTAAACAGCAGCATGTGTTACCAGAGGAACCCCACGCAGCAGCACTCCCTTGTGAGCTCTGCAGCTTTTTCCATGCCACACAGAATCATGAACCCACCCAGTTCCCAGCTGAGGAGCACACAGGCTCCTCTGGACTGTGGTGGGAGACCTGAAACCCTCTGGGGATGGTAAGCATAAAGCCAGAGCTGTCACACGTGCCCTGGTACAGAAAGATGGCTTCACAAGGGAGAAATGGGCACTGTTCCTCTGCAGAGGCACACAGGTTGCTTTGGGGCTATTTTCACCGAGTCACAGAATCACTATGGTTGGAAAAGACCTTCCAAATCATCAAGTTAAACCATTATCTAACTCTGCCAGGGCCACTACTACCCCACATCCTTGAGCACCACATCCAGATGGCTTCCAAATACATCCACTGGTGGCAATTCAACCACTTCCTCAGGCAGCCCGTTCCAGTCTTTGACAACCCTTTTGGGATGGAAGTTTTTCCTAATGCCTAACCTAAACCTCTCCTGGCATAACTTGATGTGACTTTCTTCCCTCCTTAAAGGCTGCAACACAAAGATAAGGCAGAATCACACATTTCCCCATCTCTGTGCAATAATCAGCCTCACCAACCCCCTCCTGCTGACTCTGACAGTTACTCCAGAGCCATCCCTCCTCCCGCCTGCTACATGCCCTCAACCAGCAGCCCATGGGATTTGCTGTGGCCAGGCTCTATCAGCTGGTCCCTGCATCCACTGGGCAGCATGGGCTGGAGATGGGCAAGAGAAGGTGCTCAGTGCTTCAGCACAGATGCCTGCATGTATGCTGATCGTTCAACACGAGAAAACCCTACCCAAGGTCAGAGAGACCTCTGCAGAACTCAGGCTTTGAACCCCACGAGGTCCTGCATGTGCAGCTGCCCACACACCAGCCCTTGCCCTGCAAAGAGCACACTTCAGGTTCACACACAGCATGGCCCTCCCAGCCTCCCCCACGAGGCCATCCCCATGCAGCCCCTCTGGGACAAACGACAAATCAAAGCACAAAACCAACACACCAAAAAAAAAGCCAGAACGCCAAAATCCAAGTTTCACAAAGCAGCTAAAGACCACTTCTCATGTATTGGCAGGTCTGCGTACTCTGGGGCAGGACCTTCACCCTGCCCATGGGACCTCTCTGATCTGCTGAGTTCAGGGCTCAGTTAGAGCCTGTACCCAACGTCCAACAGCATGGCCCAGTATTATTCACTGTGGCTCAATATGGCATTTCCCTCCTCACCCCACAGCTCACAGCCCTGAAGCCCTCTCCCCTCCCTCTCCCCCTCCAAAGCCTTCCTTTCCTCTTGCTTTGAACTGCTTGCAAGCGAAGTGGCGTCGGCAGGCGATGCCACGTCCCGCGGCACAGCTGGCACCAGTGCCGGCTCCCGGGCTCACGGAAAGGCATCTTAGCTTGGGCTCAGGAAACAACCCAAGGTTAGAGGAGCTGGCATGCCCTGCGACCACCACGCTGGCACCGACTTGGCTGACTCCGTGAGAGCCCAAATGCTGTAAGGCTGCAGAGCTGTTCCGCCTGCGGCAGCTCAAGGAGGGAGCGGAGGGTTTGGCAGCCCAGCCACAGGCGCCCACGACTCGAACCAGCCTGCTCTCTGTCGCTTCCACTTCCCCTCCTTCCTACCCCACACAGCCGCACCCTCACTTCTCCTGCCTTATTTCAGGGGCTTCCAACGTGCCCCAAGAGCAGCCCCTCTCTGGTTGGGCAGATCCTATGGATCGTTTCCAGGCAAAAAGAAATAAAGGAAAATCTGCCCTGTTTTACAAGGGGGGGGAGAAACCCCCAACACCACACCAAACGACAGGTTCTAACCCTACCCTCACCCTGCCACTTGAAAGCCAAAGCAAAGAAATCCCTGAGAAGGAAAAAGTCGTTTTACACTCTCCCCTCCCACCCCACAAGAGCGTTTGCCGGCTGAAGCCTCCCAACGCCAACACAAAGCTGGGACACGAGCAGACTCACCATGGCAGAAGCTGTTAATCCTGGCTTTGTTCATTGGAAACCGTGGATTAAATGCAGAGAAGAGTATCAGCATGACCACCAGCCTCCTCAAGCCCCCTCCTCAGCCACCCCAGGCTCAGCCGCCAGAGGCAAGAGCTCTCTCCCAGCCAAGCCCTGCTCGCTGGCGGTCAGCCGGGGAGCTCCCACTTTTTCCATGCGCGCCGAGCTAATCAAGTGTGCCCTCATGGACCCTTCTGCCCGGGCAGCGTCTCATTCCCGCTTGGAAGCGAAGAGGACATCCCCTGCCGCGCAGAGGCTGAGCCGCCGGGAGCGCGGGGGTGGGAGCCGCGGGAGCGCGCCTGGGCGCCGAGCGGAGCGCACATGCTCGCCGCACGCTGCTTAACTGCTTCCAGCTCACCGATCCCTGCCCGAGCTGTGGGACAGGCTCACTGCCCCACAGCAGCCATTCCCGCGGCTCTCCCTCCGAGCGTCAGAATCGCAGCATCACAGAAAACATCCGGTTGGAAGAGGCCTCCAAGATCATCCAGTCCACCCTCCGACCCAGCGCTGCCGGGTCAACGCTAAACCATGTCCCTAAGTGCCAGGTCCACAGGCTGCTTAAACACCTGAACATCCCAGAGCAGGGACAGCAAGGTGGCCTGTCCTGGACGCTGGATGCCCGCCTCAGCTGGGCAGCACACAGCTTTCAACTGCAGCTGGAAAAATTAGGGATCAAGATGATCCCAGAATTCCATGGAAGGGACCTCTTGAGATCACCCAGTCCAACACACACACACACACACACACACACACCCCGCTAAAGCAGGGTCACTCACAGCAGGTCGCCCAGTGCTGCAGTGTCCAGGTGGGATTGGAATCTCTCCAGAGAAGGAGACTCCACAGCCTCTCTGGGCTGCAGCACCCTCACAACAAAGACGTCTTTCCTCCTGTTCAGATGGAGCCTCCTGGGTTCCAGTTCGTGCCTGTTGCCCCTTGTCCTGTCACTGGGCACCACCGAAAAGATTCTAGCCACATCCTCTTGCCCCCTGCCTTTTAGCTGTTGGTGGCCATCGAGAAGATCCCTTCTCAGTCTGCTATTCTCCAGGCTGAACAGCCCCAGGTCCCTCAGAGAGGTGCTCCAGTGGTGCTCAGGTGTGAAACATCTCACAGAGCTGCAACTGGCAGACCCCAGGCTCTGGAACTGGGGTCAACCAGGAGCATGTGGCACTGCCCTTCAGTGAGCCAGGAGGAAGGAGAGCAATGGAGACCACTAGAATCTCATTCCCCATTCCATCAAATGTTGACTCACCAAACCCCTGACTAAGGGCTCCTTGGGGTCAGCTGTTGCAAGCTTCAGGGCAGTGTGTGAACACAGCCCTTCCTGTGTGCAGATGGAAAAACTAAAAGCAAAGACTGAGCTGTCACACATGTCCCACTCCCTCCAAAGAGAAGTGAAAGTTTTAGAAGCAGATGGTTCATGGATGAGAGCAGGAGAACTTGCCATCCAAGATCTCTAGACTTAATTGACTCGTTTTCAATATGTTCTTGGTCTGTGCCCAACCCCTCAGTGCTTCACCTTGCTCTGGGTCTGTTCCTTTCCTCTGTGAAGGACTTGGCAACCTTTCCAGGCAGAGTGAAGCTGAGGGAAGCACCACTGTCAAAGCAAGCAGCTCTGGTTGACAAGGAGTCAGACTCCATCATGAAAAGCACATTCTCTGCAGCTGCACTTCCCCAGGTCAGAGCTTTTGGCATCAATAATTTAAAGGATGAGCTGTGAGATGCCCTCAGTTGAGCAGGATCTGGGCAGGGGAGATCCCAGATCCAAAGCACAGCAGGCTGGTAAATCCATCTGTGAGCAGACCTTGGAAAGGAGTGGGATGAAAAGCCCAGCACACATCAGAGGCGGGGTGTCCAGCTGACAGCAGCAACCCCTGTGCAGATGGGGAGGTGTCACAGCAGCATCCAAGTCACCAGTGATCATGTGTAAAATTTCCACCAGCTCTGGGAGTCAAAAGCCACTTCCAAATATGATCTCACACCCCAGAAATGCTGGAAAGCACCAGGCCTCAGGACAGCCACGCTGCTGCCCTTTGGCATTGCTGCAGCAGAGGGTGCCTTGGCCGCTGCCCGCTCCAGCTCACAACACATGCTCCACCAAAGCTGCTCCAGGACCCCCAGAGATATTTTGACACAGCCCATTAATGAAATCCTTGAACCCAGAGGTCTGGATCCTCCTGGGATGGAAAGCAAGACCTCCCCTTACAAAGAGAGCGCTGCTGAAAGCCATCAGAGGGCTGGGCCAAGCGATAGCAAATAATGCTGCTGCTATTTCACTGGGAAAAAGGCCTTGCTGTGCACACAGACACCAACCCCAGCTGGCACTGGAGGTGCAGGAAGCTGGTGGCCAATCCCCACAGGGGACACACCACCCACCCTCACACCAGCACTGAGACCAGGTGCCACACACACATCCTGCCCCTTGCAACACCCTCCCCCCACACCAAGGGGATTTGTGTCCAGCTCTCCTCAGGAAAAGCCTCTTCCACCGCTCTCCTGGCCAGACCTTCCTGTCATTAACGTTACTGTGGGGCCACAGAAGGAAACCAGTCCGTCATTTCCAGCTTCAGCAAGAGCTGCAGCTGCCTCCAGGGCCTCCAGTCAGCCAACATCTGGAGGTGGGGGAGAAGGCAGGACAGAGCCTTTGCTGGCTCCAACGCCACAGGACAGGCAGCCAGGTGCCCCCTTGTCTGGAGCACACTGAAATGCTGCCCAGGAGAGGAGGCTGAGAGGGTCTCTGAACCCACACCTCCTTTGGGGGCACAGAGAAGGTCCTAATGACACTGTTCCTGTCACCTGTGGGAGAAAGGAGGAGCTGGCACATCAAGAAGTTCCCTTCACGTCCTGGGGAGCTGCTGCCTAAAGAATTGAGGGAAGGGTGTCCCAGCACCAGGAAAATAATTGGCATGAGGACCTGCAGGCTGCCTTGTCAGCTCATGCTTATTCTCCAGTTGGACTTCTGACCCATCTGATGGCTGCTTGAGCCCAAGACCATCACAAAAACATGGAGATCAGAGTGAAACCATAGGACAAGGGTGGATGGAACCAGATAGCACAGACTTGTGGTCACCTGAGTCAAGCAGGAGTCCACGGCCAATTTTTCTCTCTTGGGTTTATCTTCCCCCACTGGAAGAAGATGGTTCTGGGGCTGGAGTCAAAGTTCAGGCTTCCTCCTCCTTCTGAGAGGGCCAACAGACACTTTGAGGAGCAGTTTTAAAGGTTGTCATAGTTTTGCAAAGAGACAAAGGAACATTTCAAGAAACTACAGAAGTGTCCTTGCCAGGAATTTGGGGAATGTCAGGGAATATTACAAAACAGGATGCAGAAGCTGGCCCCAAGCGATGTTACAGACTCATATGCTGGCCTGCCAGTCAAGAACCACGGGAATGGCAAACTCAGAGGAGCTGGCACAGGCACCTCTGCCATCCAGTCCTCTGCACAGCCCAGGCACAGCCCAAACCATGCCCCTTGGTGTAGAACATGGCATCTGCTGAGGGGCAGAAGCAGCCATGGAGCCTGTCCACGAAACAGCGGTGGAGGAGCTGAGGGTGCACGGTGGGAACTGGAGTGCTCTGTGGTTGAAGGACAGTCCCAAATGCCAGAGCATTGCTGTATGCAATAGGAAATGGTTCCAGAGACGGCTAACTGACTCTTCTTCAGCTGCATTAATTAACCAGGTACTTCCCAGCCTTCCAAGGGATAATACAATACAATAATACAATAAAGCAGGTTGGAAGAGACCTTCAAGATCATCGCGTCCAACCCATCAACCAATCCAACCCACCCAAACAACTAGATCATGGCACCAAGCACCCCATCAAGTCTCCTCCTGAACACCTCCAATGGTGGTGACTCCACCACCTCCCTGGGCAGCCCATTCCAATGGGCAATCACTCTCTCTGTAAATTTACAGGCACAGGAGCTCACACCCCCTGCACAGCTTTTGCTGCTCAAGGGAAGTTGTGACGCCGAAGGCGTTGGAGCCGGTGCTGTGGCTGCAGACAGCAAGGTCAGCAGCAGAGGAAGAGCTCCTCAGCGCCAGGCCAAGGAGAAGGCCATGTGTTAGGAGGCAGCAGGAAGCCCTAATCCAGCACAGGGCCCGTTTGCAGGAGCAGCAGCAGCAAACAGAGGCCAGTTCCTGGCAAGGCAGTGCCTTTTGGCAGGAATGGGCATGTTTTCTCCCGTGTGAAAGCCCCTCTGTGAGCAAAAGGAGATTTGTCACTGCAAGACCCACTGGGGGTTTTCTTGCCTGGCTGCACAATGGCCTCGCTTGTGCTCGCCGCCGGATGCGGCAGGAGGAGCCTGCTGCTAAAAGCAGGCAAGTTCCCCTCCTGACCACGGGCTCAGGAGCGGGGCTGATGCTCCAGCCCGTGTCTGACGCTTTGTGGGGGCTAGGAAAGCCCTGACCTGAATCAATTACACTGGAATCTCCACCTGCAGTCACACCCAGAGGAGCCTCTCCAGTGACACCTCTGCCACAGTGACACCTCTGCCACAGTGACACCTCTGCCACAGTGACACCTCTGCCACAGTGGCACCTCTGCCACAGTGGCCATGCAGGGCAGGGGAGCCACGGGAAGCCTCCCCACTGCTTCAGGGCAGGAGGAACAAAGCAAAGGGTGTCACGGTGTTCACACAGGTCATAGAATCATAGAATCATAGAATCAGTCAGGGTTGGAAGGGACCACAAGGATCATCTAGTTCCAACCCCCCTGCCATGGGCAGGGACACCCTACACTAGATCACGCTGGCCAGAGCCTCGTCCAGCCTGGTCTTAAACACCTCCAGGGACTGGGCCTCAACCACCTCCCTGGACAACCCATTCCAGGGCTTCACCACTCTCATGGTAAAGAACTTCTTCCTCACATCCAGCCTGAATCTCCCCATTTCCAGCTTCATTCCAAGGTCCCCTTGCCAGGAGGAGCCCTCAGCAAGGCTGAAAGCTTGTACCATGCCATGTTGCAGCATTAAGACACTTCAGCAGCCCCCATTCCTGCTCCCCACACCTCAGTGGGACTGCCCACCCGTGGAGGGGCCACCTCAGTGCCCCACTTGAGTGTTTTCCGTGGCAGTATTTTACACCTGTAAACTTCTCCAGCGTCCTTCGGAGCAATGCTTTAAGCATCTCCTCAAGCAAAAGTCACTTTCCCATCTCACCAGCATGCAGCAGGTCTCCTGGGGCCCTTTCTGAGGAAACCTTTGCCTCACAAAACTTCTGCCCTCGAGCTGCAGCCCAGCATCGTTTGTGGTAAAACAATCAGCTCACATCCTTCCAAATCTCATCCGTGGCGATTGTTGTGAGTCACTGGCTTTTGGCTCACTCGGGTGACTCAAAGCTCTTCATTAACAAGTGCCGTTCACAAGTGCTTAGAAGAACGGAGTGCTCGGCTGCTTTGAAAGCTTCTCTCTCCATCCCTTTGTAAAGGGGCTGGCCCAGCATACCAGCAGTCCCTCAGCACCTTCAGAGGGTGAGAATCACCCCTCCACCAGCCCCATGCCTGCTCAGTCCCATCTGAGTCCAGCTAGATTTTTGCTTTTGTCCAAACCACAGAATCACAAAATGGTTTGGGTTGGAAGAGACCTCAAAGATCACCTGGTTTCAACCCCCTGCCATGGGCAGGGACACCTCACACTGCTCATCCAACCTGGTCTTGAGCACAACCTCCACATCCACAACCTCCCTGGGGTTCCAGTGTGTCTCTGCTCCCTGGGAAAAAGGCCACTGAAAAGCAAAGCAGGGGGAAAACTTCTCTGCTTGAACAGCCTCACCTGCTAAGGCCCAAAATGCCTCAAAATCTGTCTTTGAAAATGCAGCACCTCCGTGGTTTAAACATGAAATGAACCTTAGGAACCAATCCAAGTCCCATGGAAACATGAGGGAAAATGTTTTCCCTGTGAGGGTGACAGAACAGTGGAACAGGCTGCCCAGGGGGTCGTGGAGTCTCCCTCCCTTGGAGATATTAAAACCCCACCTGGATGCATTCCTGTGTGACCTGGTATAAAGTGACCCTGCTCTGGCAGGGGGGTTGACTGGATGATCTTTCCAGGTCCCTTCCAGCCCTTAGCATTCTGTGATTCTGTGACTCCAGAGCCTGGATGCATGGATGGGCAGCTGCTGACGTGCTGTGGGAGCTCCAGCTGCACGAATGGGCACCCTCCAAGCCCTGCCTCACAGGCAGGCTTGCACAGGCAGAGGCACCCAGGTGTGCATGGTGACACTGGCCTGTGATGGCCACGCCAGAGGGCTTGCTGCCCTTGCCTGCCAGCTGCTCACAGAGCGTTTCGTTCCTCCCCGCAGAGCTGCAGAGCAGGGTCACGAGGTGCTCCTGGATAAGATCACCCATCTGCGCCAGAGGAGCCGATCTTTGCTCTGCCCAGGTTCCAGAGTGTTCCCAGGCAGAGGTGAGGGACACGGCATCTCCTTCCAGGTCCGCCGCAAGCCACCCAGGGCCCATCCCCATGTCAGGACTTGCAGGCTGGCACCGGAGGGGGAGCAAAGGGCTGGATGGGGCTTCCTCTGCAGTCCCCACCTGGGAAGCAACACACAGCATTCCTCCCTCCTCTGCCCGCTGAGGTGGAGAGGGCTGGAGCTGAGGACAACTCTCAGCTTTTCTCTTCTTGCCGTTTTTGCCCTGAGAAAGGTCTGAGGTGTACCAAATGCTGGTCCAGACTGCCCAACCCTCCAGCTCTGCTGAAGAAGGGGTTGCTCCAGCTCCCAGTGTAGTCACCAGCACACTGCCAGGAGCTGCCATCCCAGAGCAAGAAGGCAGGACCAGCACATTTGCCGTCCTTCTTTCCAAGCCCTGTCTGCTGCTACTCTTCATAGAATCATGGAATGGTTGAAAGGGTTGGAAGGGACCTTTAAAGGTCATCTAGTTTAACTTCCCTACAGTAAGCAAGGACATCTTCAACTAGACCAGGTTGTTCAAAGCCCCATCCAACCTGACCTGGAATGTTTCCAGGGCTGGGGCATCTACCACCTCTCTGGGCAACCTGAGTCAGTGTCTCACCGTCCCAGTGCTTCACCTTTCCCCCCAGACAAGGAGCCATTACTGGACACGTTCCACATGCCCACCAGCTGGGCCAGAAAGAGAACACTGCAGTGACCAGGAGGCTTCCACAGCCACCCCAAGGCAGGCAAGACATTTCTCACCAGCTGCTGGCAGCTCTGCACCATGACAGATCCACCATGGCAGTGACTCACCATCCTGGCTGGGTAGGGGTCATGCAGCCAGGAGCTCACTGGAAGCCCATGGCTCCTCCTGCCTGTGGCCAGCACAACCCTCCTCGTGGCCAGTCCCAGGTAAAGCTGGAGATGGGCATCAGAAAATGAGGAATCACTGTCAAAGCCACCAGTGCATCATCCAACAACCCAAAGGGCTCCAGAATCTGGACAAGAAACAAGAGTGCCTCAAAAATCTACCCGACAGACTTGTGCTGCTCTCTTCATGCTGCCAGAAGCTGTTTAGGAGCACAGCTCCTGTTCAAGGGGAGCACATACCACTAGAGACCAAGGACCCCCCAGGTGAAGCCTGAGGATGGCAGAGGTCTCCATTTGCAGGAATCTCAGAGGCTGCAGGTGCCAGAAGGAAGGACCTGTCCCGGGCACCCAGGGAGGACCGGCCCTGCCAAGACACGTGTTCATAATTGACCATGTTCTCCTCCTTGCCATGGAGACAAAAGGTCAGTGAACCTTATCAAGCACCAATCACTGAGACTTCCAACCTCATTATCTTCTGTCTCCTCTGATGGCTGCTGCCAAAGAAACCTCTGGCTCTGAGGTAGAGCCTGAGGGTCCCTCAGGGAACTCCTGTGCAAGAAGCCCACATCCCTTCACGGGACCTCCCTGAGGGACCTCGGGCTGCAGCTCAAAATGAGATGTGCCACCCCAAAACAGAGCCCTGGTAAAGACAGGGGCAGAGGCAGAACCTCGCTGAGGGCTTGCAGAGCTGAGCAGGGGCAGGAAGGAACCACGTCAAACCACAGAGCTCTGCCAAGTGCTTGGTGCTGCTTCCGCCAGCAGCGCTGCAAAACTTCACTGAGCAGCAAACATCTGCAGCTCCACATTCACAAACCCAGGCTCCATTCATGCAAAACCCCCACTGCTCCTCAGGCAGGTAGGAAAGCTGTGGGGAACAGGAGCAGGAGAGGCAGAGGTAGGCACCACCTGAGGTGGTGCAGAGGTAGGCGCCTGTGGAGCTCCAGGGACAGTGTGGTGACACCCACAGCCCCCCCCCCCCAAAACAGCTTCCTAAGCCAGAGGAAGAGGTCTGGGGCACACCCAGCTCCTCCCAAAATAGGCAAGTCCACCCAGAATTCACCTCCAGCCCCAGACTGCCTCCACTTTCCTGCTGCCCAAAATCCTTCAGCCTGTTCAAGCTGCAGGCTATGGATCACCTTCTTCCAAGTCCAAGGTCAGGGCCAACAGAATCCATGTGCCCACAGGGCAGAGCACGAGGCACAAAAGCTTTGGCTTCAGCAAACTCTGTCTTTCCTCTTCCTTTACCACTTCTTCAATCCCACACTGTGCAGCCTGCCATCATCACAAGCACTCCTCCCACTGCCTGGGGACTGACCAGGGAGGAGAGGATGGTGAATGACATGGGCACCTCACCCATCTCTTGGAAGCTCCATGCCAGCGTAGGAGCTTGCTTCCCAGTGGACACAAAGTCATTCTTCTCCTAGAACCCCGAGCAAGCACCCAGCTTCATCTCCACAGCACTCATGGTGGTGAGGCACCCAGAGGAGAGCAGCAGCAGGACAAGACCAAGCTGCCCAGAGAGGTGGTTGGGGCTCCATCCCTGGAGATGTTCAAAGTGAGGCTTGATGGGGCTCTGGGCAGCCTGATCTAGTTGAGGATGACCCTGCTGACTGCAGAGGGGTTGGACTAGATGCCCTATGGGGGGAGGCTGAGGGAGCTGGGGTTGCTTAGCCTGGAGAGGAGGAGGCTCAGGGGAGACCTTACAGCATTGGAGTAGATGATCTCTGAGGTCCCTTCCAACCTGAGCCATTCTATGAATCTATAAACTACCTGAAGGGAAGTTGTAGCCAGGTGGGGGTTGGTCTCTTCTCCCAGGCAACCAGCACCAGAACAAGAGGACACAGTCTCAAGCTGCACCAGGGGAGGTTTAGGCTGGTTGTTAGGAAGAAGTTCTTCCCAGCAAGAGAGATTGGCCTTTGGAATGTGCTGCCCAGGGAGGTGGTGGAGTCACCATCCCTGGAGGTATTTAGGAAGAGCCTGGATGGGGTGCTTGGTGCCATGGTTTAGTTGATTAGATGGTGTTGGGTGATAGGTTGGACTTGGTGATCTCAGAGGTCTCTTCCAATCTGGTTAAGTCTATTCTATTCTATTCTATTCTATTCTATTCTATTCTATTCTATTCTATTCTATTCTATTCTATTCTATTCTATGGCCCCTTCCAACCCAGACCATTCTATGGTTCTATGATTCTGTAAGATTCAGCCTCACCTGAGGCCACAAGCAGCAACCAGGGAGGTGAACCAGATCAGGACCTTCTGCTCTCCTTCCCTGAAAGCTCTCCCGAGGCCTCATGGCCAGCAGCATTTTAGGCTCGATCTTAGAAAGAAGTTCTTCACAGGCAGAGAGATTGCCCACTGGGATGGGCTGTCCAGGGAGGTGGTGGGGTCAGCGTCCCTGCAGGTGTTTAGGAACAGACTGGATGAGGCAGTTAGTGCCATGGTCTAGCCGGAATGGAATGGAATGGAATGGAATGGAATGGAATGGAATGGAATGGAATGGAATGGAATGGAATGGAATGGAATGGAATGGAATGGAATGGAATTAACCAGGTTGGAAGAAACCTTTGAGTTGGTTAGTTAGGGCTGGGTGATCAGTTGGACTTGATGATCCAGTATCTGAAGGGGGCGACAAGAAAGCTGGGGAGGGACTTTTGAGGGTGTCAGGGAGTGATAGGACTGGGGGGATGGAACAAAGCTAGAAATGGGTAGATTCAGATTGGATGTTAGGAAGAAGTTCTTCCCCATGAGGGTGGTGAGACACTGGCACAGGTTGCCCAGGGAGGTGGTGGAAGCCTCATCCCTGGAGGTGTTTGCAGCCAGGCTGGATGTGGCTGTGAGCAACCTGCTGTAGTGTGAGGTGTCCCTGCCCATGGCAGGGGGTTGGAACTGGCTGATCCTTGAGGTCCCTTCCAACCCTGACAGTTCAGTGAGTCCCGGGGCTGGGACCACCGCTCCTCGGCTCACCGAAGCCAAGCAGCGCTACCAGTGGCCCCAGCAGGGTTGGGGCCAGGAGCCAAGGTGGAACAATGGAAAGCATTTAGAGAGCAGGAAGCTGCATCTGCTGGATGAAACGCTATCTTCAAACAAGACGTGTTTGGATAACTCCAGTTTCATAACTCGCCTCTTCCGATGTTAGGAAATCACAGTAATAAAAAGAAAACAGAATGGGGGAGAAGGAACTTGGCACGGGGAACAATGGGAGAGCTGCTGCGACCCCGCCGCTGCCTCCCAGCCCAGCCCAGCCCAGCCCAGCCCAGCCCCCAGCCGAGCCCAGCCCACCGCGGCTCACCCAGCTGCGAGCTCCCAGGGCCCTGCAGGAACCAATCTGATCAAGCAGCAAGGGGAAAGGAGTTAAATGTGCACCACAGCCGCATCAAGAGCAGAGGAGGCTTTGATGAGCTCATCTGGTACTGGGCTTGCTCGCTTGATTTCTTTGTTGCCAATGGGAATCAAAGGCATCCTGGGGAGGGAAGAGAATTCAGAGGTGGTCAACAATAAACCTCAGAATTTGGTGGCCAGCTGGGTTTGTCTTAAAAGTGATGGAAAGGATGGTCCTGAAGGGTGGAAGGGGCTGACAGGACATCTTCTCTTGGCACTGAGCACTTTCAGGGCACAGCCAGCCAGCTAGGTTCTGCTGTTGGCCATGCTGAATTATGCTGAAGATGTAAATTCCTCATATTAACCTAAACCCCCTCAAAACAGACCTAGAGAAGGGCTTAGCACTGCCTTAGCAGGGAGAAGCAACGAGAGGGAAGACAAACACAGCAGCTCCCCAGCTCCAGGCTCGGACCCAGCACAACCAGCAGCGAGGCTAACTCCAATCCTCACACCAAACCAAGCTCCCTGGCCAAGGGCAGCTCCATTCTCCAGAGCCCATGGTTCCTCTCCGGTGGTTTTTGCACACCTGGGCTGGGTTCCACTCCACGGTTCCACCACAGCATGGCACGGCACAGCACCCACAAGGACAGCCAAGGGCATCATGCCCTACACTGGAACTCCATATTGCAGAGGACACAGAGCACCCCTCAGCCCCCTGCTCTGTGTGGCCCCCAGCTCCAAGACACACCAAAGAGGCAAGCAGCCCCAAGAACAAGGGGGCTTGCAAAGGCAGGGCTTGGCAGTGGGACGTTGCCCCTGTTTCTAAACAGTTGGATGTCAATCAGAGGTGGCTCCTCCACCACCAACTTCACCCAGCCTCTTTGCTCTGAAGGGGCTGTTCGGGGTCCCAGCACCCCACACATGCTGGCTCAGCCCCACTGCTGGGGCTCAGGACCCTGCTGCTTGTCTGACTTAAACAGCTGGTCCTGCAAACACTGCTCCCAGCTGCCACCTCCAACAATTTGGGACAAGAAGCCAAAAGCTGAGGTCACTCAGCTCAGGCCACTGGACCCCTCCCCAGCACCCACCTCCTCCTCCCCACCCTCCCCAGTCCAAATATAAACTTGCTTACAGGAAATGCCTTAAAGAAAAGGCACCTCCCTGAGTCCTGAAGAATGCCCAGAAAATAAACTGTCTCTGGACACGAAGGAAATGGCTTTTTCCCCCCTTAAATCAGACTGCAAAGCAGCTTTAACCCTTCCAGTCCCTGCTGCAAACTCAGCCACCCACACACCTCACACCCTGGGGGTCTTTCAAGTGGTCTGTGCTCCAGATTAGGGAGGCAAGAGAGGCCTCCTGCCAGAGGTCCCTGGATCCTTGCACCATGTCTGGGTCTTGAGCAAAATAGTCCAAAATTAGGCAAAATGTCTGATAAAGAAAGCACCAGACCCTCAGAACGGGCTCAGCCTGAGACCCACTCTTAACTTTGCATAAACACAGGCTCCATTCCCAGAGCCACCAGGCACAGGAGGAGCTCACACAGCTGTTGGCATTGCTGGAGGTCCTGCATTACCCCACACTGCTGGGGAGGACAGGGATGAGGGGGCTATACCCTCCTCCCCTTCCCAGAGCCCTCCTGTGGGATGCTTTAATCCTAGGTCATCCAGACCCACAGCAACAGCAGCTCCCAGCCCTAATATGTCCTGCTGAGCAGGAAGCAGAGCAAGTTAGGGAGCTATAGAAGGTACAAGCAGTGGCTTTTAGGGAGCTATAGAAGGTACAAGCAGTGGCTTTTAGGGAGCTATAGAAGGTACAAGCAGTGGCTTTGTACCAAAGTCCCTACACAGAACACAAGAAAAAAATGGAGAAAGCACAGGAGGGAGAGGAGGGAGAGGAGGGAGAGGAGGGAGAACACCCCTGTGCATTCACAGGTCACAGCCTCCAGAAGAAGACATTTATTTCATCATCTCTCGTCTGCACAGGAGAAAACTGAGGCAAAGCTTCTCCTGAGGCAGAGCCAAAGCCAAGAGCAGAGCCCAGCTCCCTGCAGCCACAACCACACTTCCCTCGTCCCCAGCCCGTTTCGCCTCCCTAAACGTGCCCCTTCAGAACTGCACACGCAGGGCTTTGAGTCCCAGATGCACCAAGCAGCTTGATAGGAGTCAGCTGCTGCTGCAAAAGGCCCCAAAGACTTGTTGCTTGGGGTTTTTTAAAGGGCAGCAGTGCTGGAAAAGCCGTGCTGCAGGGTGTGAGCAAGCCCCGGGCGTGGGAAAGGAAAGCAGCAGGGTCAGCCGCCTCCGGGATGGAAAGCGCAGGGCAGGGGTTCAGCAGGAGATCACACCTGCCTCTGGGCAGAGAGATGGTTTCTGCTCAGTCCGTGGGGTTTTTGCCTCCTGTATGGAAGTACCCAGTGAGAACAGCCTGGAGATGCAGGAAGAGAGCTTGCCTGAGCTGGCACCTATCCTGGAGAGCCAGAGCGGGAGCCCTGGAGAGCTCCACGGCAGAAGGACGCTTCTGCAATGGGCCTGGGAGAGCCTTCTGGCTCTGCTGAGACAAGCTGTGCAAGGAAATCCAGAGATCCAGGAAGCATTTTAATACCTAGAACCTACACGGATGCCCACACAGAAGGTGCTAATGAGGAGCAAATCACACAGCAGGCTTCGGAGGTGGACGTCTCCAGCAGCAATGTCTGCTGAGCACCCCTGCAGAGCTCCCCAGCGCTCCCACCACTACACTGTGCCCATTATGTATTTTACTGGGACGTTAAATACACCTCTAACCTTAAACAATCTTCACAGCAAAGCCCTTACCCATCCTTCTGGCAGGATGAGGCCCCAGGAGGACGCAGGTACTTTCCTCTGTGGTTCCCAGGCAGCTGCTCTTGAGCTGGCCTGGAGGTAGGGCATTTATGCACGACAGGAATCCATGAAGGAAACATTCCCTGCTCCAAAGCAACAACAAAAGGTCACAATCAGAGACATTTGTAATAGAAGAGAAAAAGATGTGGAGGTGGGCACAAGAATGCTGAATGAAACACAGGGCAGGTGGTAAGTGCTGCCAGGGACCATCAAGTACAAGTTCAGTCTTCCATCAGCAGGGCTGGAGGGGGTGGGAGGGTGTCAGGGGAGCCCAGGTAAGGCAATGAGGCACCCAGCAGGTCCTGCTGACCTATCTTCTCATACACACAGCCTCAGGTGTCCTCAAGTCCTTCAAACCTGTGTGTTACTTTCAGCACATTATTTTTAGCTGAGGAAGAAGCACTGCTTCCTAATTCTTGCTGCTCCTGAGACAGCACCACAGCTCCCAGGACCTAATTCCAGGAGAAATCAGACAGCCAGAGCTCAAGTCCAGCCCTGGACATTGAAGCTGATGCCTGACCATGCCTGGAGGCTCATGCTGGTGGCTCTGCCAGGGGACAGCCACCCTGGGGTGGGGGGTTGACTCACAAAGGGGTGCAGGGTCCATGGGGCAATTAACTGCCTGGGAAAATGAAACTGAGACACCAGCCCTGCCTGCCCAGATCTCCTGCTCTTGCCCAATGGCACTAATGACAGGAGGTCAAGTGCACTCTGAGTCACTGCTGAGCATCCCTGTCCCACAGCCTTGTGACACCCCTGCCTGTGGCCATTTTCAGTTTCACCAGGAGCAACCAGCTGCCACTCACCAGCACACAACCCCCCTGCAAGTAAACCTTCACTGAAGGTCCCAAACTGCTCCACCTCCCTCCCCACACTGACCTGCTGCCCCAAGCCCAGCCTCTTCCTCTTCAGCTCTGTTCTTTTTCAATTCCTTTTCCCTCTAAACGTTCTTTTGCTTGCCCTCTCTGCCCATGCTCCCTTCCCCAGCTCCAAGCTGAGCTGCCAGCTGCCAGCCACCCCACTCTGCAGACACAGGTCCCAGGGGCTGAAGGTGAGAGGATGGAAAGGAAAAAACCCTGCAGCCCCTCTGCTTCACCCTGGCACAGCACAGGGGTTGGACTAGATCACACCCAGAGGACCCTTCAACCCCCCCCCCCATGCTGAATTCATGGCCAGCGTGCTCCTCAGCAGCTGCCATCTCACCTGCATGAGGTGTGACACCAAGCCCACTGGCCAGCAGGTTTTGGTAGTGCTGAACTCCCCTGATCAGCTGCAGCAACCCTTGGCCTCTCCGTGTGACCGGCGAGGTGGGCACTGGGGAAGCCACAGCAGGGGTCAGCTGAGCTCAGCCACAGGACAGCATAAGGAAGTCAAGCTGGACATGAACCTCCTTGCAGGAGGATATGAAAGAGCTGAGCTCCCTGGGGAAGGTCAAACCGCTGCACTTGCTAATGCCCATTCCCAGCCCAGCCGTTAACGTTGACTCTGCCGGTAACTGGCACTGGGTGACAAGTGCCTGTTCTGATAAGGGATCCTGCAAGCAGCTCGACAAACAGCTCTGTTGCTGGGCACTGGGCAAGTGCGCTCACGTGGCACAGGGACACTGCTGATCCTTAACTGCGCAGCACAGAGAAGAGCAGGAGGCAGCCACCCGTGGGTGTCGCAGCTCAGCAACCAGAGATGGGGGCTGGATGCTCTCAGAGCCTGCAGTAGCCAGGGTTGGCATCCAGATTCACTCCCAGGGAGCACTGGGATGAGCATGAAACAGGGCAGAGTGATGCCATCTCCACACCACCAACAGTGCCTGTGCTGAACCATGCAGATAATCATAGAGTGGTTTGGGTTGGAAGGGACCTCTAAAGTTCATCTAGTCCAACACCCCCTGCAGTCAGCAGAGACATCCTCCACTTAGGGCAGGTTGCTCAGAGCTTTGTTGAGCCTGACCTTCAATAGCTCCAGGGATGGGCCTCAGCTACCTCCTTGAGCAACCTGTTGCAGTGTTCCACCACCCTCATGGTGCAGAACTTGTTCCTAACATCCAATCTAAATCTCTCATTTCAAACCAGGACTCAAAGCCCCTCATCCTGTCATTGCAGACCTTTGCAAACAGCCCCTCTGCAGCATTCTAATAGCACCCTCCAGGTACTGGCAGGCTACTGTTAGGTTTCCTCTTCTGCAGGCTGAACAGCCCCAGCTCCCTCAGCCTGTCCTCATAGCAGAGGTGTTCCAGCCCCCTAATCATTTTCCTGGACCTGCTCCATCAGGTCCATGTCCTTCCTGTGACAAGGGCTCCAGAGGTGGACACCAAACTAATCAGAAGTCAGACAGCGACAACCCCCAAGGCAGCACTTCCTGCATCTAGAAGGGAATTTCTTGCTGGAAAATGCAGGAGCAGCCCCTGTCCCTTTAAATTTCTGCACCCAGCCCAGCTGCCTGGAGAAGCTGATATAATTACCCAGAGGTGACTTTCAGAAAGGCTCCACAAGAAGGGCTATTGTGGCTCAATCATTAACCGGGCAGGAGACCCCCGGCCTTGCTGGAATGCAGCCATGCGCTGCCAGTCTGCTGCCGAGCGTGAGGGAGCTCGGCACAGAGCTGCACAGGCAGCTCCTCTGGCCTGCTCACCAGCAAAGCTCTGGCCACTTCCCTTCGTGGCCCCCTTCCCAGCACCATATCCAACCAAACACCTCCTTCACACTCCCCAGTGGGGCTGAAACAGTGTGTGGATGAAAGGAAGCTGAGAAACAAGAAGACCCAGGTTCCATGCAGACGTCCCCACCACCATACATGCCTCAGTTCCTGCCTCAGTTCCCACCTCAGCTCACCTCAGCAGCACTCTGGATGTGCGGTGCTGCTGCTCCTGGCAGATCCTCTCACCTCAGCATTGACACCAGCACAGCACGGGACAGGTAAGAGCAGCAGCAGCCCAGCCTGAAGGCTGCCCACTGCCTCTGAAGGACTTCACACCCCCAAAACCAGCTCAGCTGTCACCACTGGGCCCTGGCAACATGTTTCACCAAACCTGGTGGGCAGAGGTGGGCAATGTCTCTGTCATCGGGCTGGTGGAGATGGACGGAGACACCAATGCTATGTGATAAGCTTCGAAGCAAGGTTGAGGTCCTGCTGTCCCTCAGGACCATCCCCAGCTCTCCATACAGTCACCATGCCAGGAGACATCTGCCCTGCAGCCTCGTCACCAACATGCTGCCTGTACTGGGAGGATTCAAGCCTCACACACCCATCTGAATGCAAAAGCCCTTCCAAAAGCATGGAGAGTGGAAACATCAGTCTGCAACCCCCCTGCAATGGGCCAGCTGTCCTGGGCTCCTCAATTCCCTCTCTGCTGGCATCGATTTACCCTGATCCCGGGAGAGTGAAGCCAGGGCAGCGCCTGGCCTCCAGAAGCTTCCCAAAGCTTCCTTGCCACAGCAGAGCAGGGACAGGGAGCTGGCAGGGCTCAGGGCCAGCCGACGTGTCAGCTTGTTCCTCCGCTGCAAAGTCACGCAGCAAGCCCTGCTCAGCCCTCGGGGAAAGGACAACCTTCCCTTCCCCTGCTCAACTGCGACTGGCTTTGAGAACTTCCAAATCTCTTTGAAATGAGTACAAAAACCCAAGGGAAGTACTGCAGTGCCCTTGGGCACGGCCATATGTCGTGCTTTTACGAAACTAAATGGCTGGCAGCCGGACCCAGGCACGGGCTGGGGTTTGGACACTGAGGCAACGCAGACAAGGAATGCTCAGCAGAAGCACGGCTGGGTTTATTCAGCAGGGCTTTTATTAGAACAGTATTTCTCAGAGGAAGCACAGGAACATGATGTGAATGTGAGCACCTCATGTTTGATAGCTGCTCCACACTGGGGCTCGGTGTTTAGTCACAGGAGGGACTGCCAGGCAAGTTTGGGGGACAAAGGTGGGACCTGATTTTTTTTTCCCCTGCGAGAAGGGGTTTGAGCTGAACCATGCCCCTGCCCTGCACCCAGCGAGGAGCAGACCCTTGCACAAGGGGGCAGAGCACCGAGGGGCTGGTGCTTCTGCTTCAGCAGCCTGCTGCCTCTCTTAACCAGATTTCAGTTAAAGTGTAAACAGGAACAAAACCCACCGAGGCACATTCATTGATAAGAATTCAAGTATGCACATGGAAAAGAATGCAGAGCTCTGCCAACAACATCGCGACACGCGCTTTGACGTCCTGGGACCGTGCAAGGGTCTCCAAAAGAAGAGGCTGCTCCAAAACACAGCCCACAGTCCCACAATCCGGTGTTTAAGCTTGCCATGATCGAGCAGCCCCTGAGAAAGCAGCTTCCCCTGCCTCGGCAGCACGTTCTGACCGCTGCCCGTCCGTAACGTGCCGTGCCAGGCACGCGCGGCAAACCCATCTGCTCCCACCAAAGATAAAGGTCTCCAAACAAGACGATCAACTGTGAGCACGTGCCCACGTGCCAAAAGCCTTAACATCAAGTCGCCCTGCCACAGCAGAAGGGCCTGATCCAAAGCCTCTGGACGTCAGCACAGCTTTTCCATCGACTCCGGATCAGAAGGCTTTTCCAGGCACTGGTTTAATCGTGGTAATCCCAGGTAGAGGTGGAGTGAGGAGAAGCCTGAGGAAACCTGGGCAGCCCCAGACTCATAGAATCAATAAGGTTGGAAAAGACTTCAAAGATCATCAAGTCCAACCTGTCACCCAACACCTCCTGACTACTAAACCATGGCTCCAAGTGCCACGTCCAATCCCCTCTTGAACACCTCCAGGGACGGTGATTCCACCACCTCCCTGGGCAGCACATTCCAATGGCCTACAACGTTTTTTGTTAAGAACTTTCTCCTCACATCATCAGCAGTGAACTGGTCAGCCGAGGAAGGAGCCCGGCAGCCTCCCACACCAAACCAGGAACTCGAACGGCAGCAGCCTGCGGATCCTCACCCCACGCGCGGCTGTGACTCAGCCCGGGGATGACCGGGACCTACTAACAGCTCGGCTATGTCGGGAAACGACCTCCGGGCTTCTCCTCCTCCCCGGCTAAACCACAGCCACCTGGTCCCGGCAGCGTGCCCTCCGGCACACAGAGATAACACCGATAACGGGCGTGAAGCTGACAGCGGCTGCCGCAGCGGGGAGCGTGGCCGGAGCAGCGCCATCCGGAGCGGCACAGCACGGTGCTGGCTGCCGTCACCCAAATTTCAGCTCTGCCTCTGCCCCCCAGCACGCCCCCACGGACACACAAACACGTGTGCCCCCCCCCCCCCGATACACAGGCACCCTCAAACACCACCAACCCCACACCCCCCAGCACACACACCCCCCGAGACCCAACCCCCAAAAGCCTCCACACACCTCCCCACACACAAACAACGCCCCCCAAACACCGTCCTGACCCCAGCACGCCCACGAACACCCCTCCACACCCCCCCACACACTCTGGAGAAACCCCGGTCTCTGCTTTACCTTCGGGCCGTACCGTGCCCCCGTCAAAACCCCGCTTCTCGGGGGTGAGCTGTTGAGATCCCGGAGAGGAGGAGGAAGAGGGGTGTGGAAGGGGCTGGAGGACCGTCGGCCCCGCCGCGGGCAGGGGCAGGGGCGGGCTCGGGCCGGGACCAGCCGCGGCTCCGGCCGTTGTCGGTGTGAGCGGGGCCGCGGCAGGTGCGGGGCTGCGGGGCGGGGCCGGGCCGGGCCGATGGCTCCGCCTCCAACCCCCGGGACACGCCCGCTCCACCCCTGCCCCACCGCCGCAGGGTCCCATCAGGCACCCTCCAGCGCGCCACAGCCTGGGGAAAGCCGAGTGCTGGTGCCCAGCGCAGGGTGTGAGGCTGAAGGTCCCGAGGCTGCTCCATGCAGCAGCTGCAGGAGCTGGGGTTGCTCAGCCTGGAGAAAAGGAGGCTGAGGGGAGACCTTCTCACCGTCTACACCTCCCTCAAAGGAGGCTGGAGCCAGGTGCGGGTCAGTCTCTTCTCCCAAGGAACAAGCGATAGGACAAGAAGAAATGGCCTCAAGTTGTGCCAGGGGATGTTTAGGTTGGACTTGAGGAACAATTTCTTCCCCCAAAGAGCTGCCAAGTCCTGAAACAGGCTGCCTGGAGCAACGGTGGAGTCCCTGTGCTTGGAGGGGTTTCAAAGCCATGGAGATGTGGTGCTGAGGGACGTGGTTTAGTGGTGACCTGGCTGTGCTGAGCTAACGATTGGATTTGATGATGTTACGGGTCTCTTCCAACCAAAACGATTCCATAATTCCATGGTTTTATTGTTCTCTGGCTCTGTGCACACGTGTACAGGTCAAACCGTGGAGCCACATCAGCTGCAGCCCTGGGAAGGGGCTGTCGCAACACATGCGAAACCCAGCATGATCCCAGACCCTGCCCGTGTCCCACAGGGCTGCTTTGCACTACCCTCAGCTTCTCAGCCCTCTGTTCCCCCACATTCAGCCATCTCCCTCCCTCCACCTCCAGACCGGCAGCAGCAACTGCAGGGCCTGGGCTGGCTTCATGTGGGCTGGGGGCCCTGGGAGAGGGACGATGAACAGCTGCAACCTCCTCGCTGGGCTGAGCACCCGTGAGGGTCCCTCGGGCTGTTCCCCCACAAAGACAAGTCCCAGAGGAGTTTCTGCATAGACACCTGGCTGTCCCAGTCTCTCCCTGCCCATCAAGCCACACAGGTGGCAAACCAGGGATGCAAGCCGCAGCCAGGCACCAAGAGGAGCAGAGAGGCTGCTCCTGCAGGATGTGTCGGTCTAAAATCCCCTTCATGCTGCAGGGGATTTCCTCAGCCTCCAACAGAGCAGGCTGAGGAAAATCCTCCCTGCAGCACACACACGTCTCAGGACCTGGCTTATGGATGCTAGACTCGTGTCATGGGTGATGGGACCAGCTGCAGACTATGTGCCAGGGGGTGAAACAGAAAATATGGGAAGTGGTGTGGAATAGAGGGGATAAGTGGGAGAGGGACACCAGGTTTAAGGTGGACTTGATGGAGGAATTTGTTAGTGGGAAAGGGGAGACTAAAGGATTGTAGGTCAGCGAGCACTAGCCTGAGTGTAGAAGGAGCATCAGAGAGGAAGGAGGGTGTCAGATGGAGGTGATGAGCAGGAGGCTTGATGAGCAAATACACAAAGCACAGATGCAATGCAAGGGGAGAAAGGCAACAGTTTGGTGTGGGATCACCAGAAAAGCAAGAGAGAGCCCAGATACATTGCAGGGAAGCCACAATCAGCTCTTCTCTTAAAATTACTGGTAGGAGACTTGCCAAGGTACCCTAACATGGGAGGATCAAGGAAAAAAACAGAGGGTTTTTTCCATTGTTTTCACAGTCTGAGAGGCTTTTCATGCACATCTCCTTCCTTCCTTCCCGAGCCCCAAGCTCTTGATCCTCCTCCCACCCCCTCCCAACTGCCTCTGCAGCCCTCAGCTTGAGAGGGAAGTGGCTCCCAGCAACCAGCTTCTCAATGAGGCTGTTGTTGACTTGAAAGTCTTCATACAGCTTTGTATTTGGGAGCTTCTTGCCAGCCAGGGTCCAAGGGATGGGCAAGGAGGGACCAAAGCTGCTGGAGGGCAAGTGGCCAGTGCCACCCCATAACCACCACCCCCAGACAGCCTTGGCAAAGAAAGTGGCGGCTGACTTGCAGTAGTGGAGATCAGTGAAGTTCAGACAAGAATCACAGAATATTTGGGGCTGGAAGGGACCTTTAAAGGTCATCTAGTCCAACTACCCCCAGTCAGCAGGGACATCTGCAGCCACAGCAGGTTGCTCAGAGCCCCAAACAACCTGATCTAGAATGTTTCCAGGGACGAGGCACCTACTACCTTCCTGAGACACTGTCTCAACACCCTCAGGGTAAAAAATTGCCTCCTTCTACTTAGTCCAAATCTCCTTTCTTTAAACTAAACCCATCACCCCTTGTCCTATCACAGCAGGCCCTGCTAAAAAATCTGTCCCCAGCTTTCTTACGGGCACCTTTAAGAACTGAAAGGCCACAAGGTGTCCCTGGACCCTTCTCTTCTCCAGGCTGAATAACTCCAATTTTCTCAGCCTGACCTCACAGCAGAGGGGTTCCAGCCCTTGCATCATTTCTGTGACCTCCTCTGGCCCTGCTCCAACAGCTCCATGTCTCCCCTGTACTGAGGACTCCAGAACTGGACCCAACACTGCAGATGGGGTCTCAGCAGAGCACAGCAGAGGGGCAGAATCCCCTGCCTTGACCTGCTGCCCACACTGCTGGGGATGCAGCCCAGGACACAGCTGGCTCTGGGCTCTGAGTGCACATGGACAGACATTTCCCTCTGGCCACAGAGGCGGGAAAGGGGCAGAGAAATGCAGGACTGTGCCCAGCACAGGGAGCACAGAGGGTAAGGGCAGAGCTCCCGATGCTTTACTCCGCCTGGCATTGTGGTGGGTCAGAGCCCGGCGCCAGCAGCAGGGTGACAGCCAGTGGAAAAAGCTCCGAGGAGGCTTTCAAGCATTTTCCGCTCATTTCCTCATGCAAAGCAGGAACGGAGAGGGCGTGGGGGCAGAGAGGCAGGAAACGTCCCGGAGACGCTCAGCTATAGGGAGGGCAGGACCGAAGCAGCCGGTTCCACGTGGACCCTCCCCTCTCGTCCCACTCGCTCCGGAGAAGCTGAGGCCACGCCGGTGCCGGGGCGGATGCTGGGAGGAGCAGGGCCGTGCATACCACACACTGCCCCCATCAATGGGCCGCATTCACACCCGCAGATATTAATAGTTGCCAGCGAATTGCTGAGGAATGGTGGAGCTCGCCATTGGGAATTGCCTGGAGCACCCTGAAGCTGCGGCCAGAGCATGGCTGGGGGGCTGGAGAACTTCTGCCCAGCCCCCAGTAACCAGCCCCAGCAAGGGGAGAGGGGTTGGTGGTGCAAAGGGCATGGCCGAGGAGAGGCAGGAAAAAAATCCACAAAGGCTCTTTAAGGCTGGCTAGATACCAGGAAAAAAAGTCAGGAAAGGTGAACAGGATGGGGACCTTTCTCCTCCTCTTCCCAGCAGGGAGGGTGGGGACCACCTGGTTGGTCAGGACACCCGGATCTTAACCTGGGGAAGCTCCAGTAACAGGCTCCAAGGAATAACCTTGGCCTGGTACTTAGAGGGGACCATAAATGGGACCTTGAACTCACCCCGCCACAGCCCAAGCTTGGCAGACGGCCCGGGCTGAGAGAGCAGAGCCACATGCACCCAGGGAAAGCCAGGATGAATCCTGATCCTGCTGTAATGAGAAGCATGGATACAGCTGTCCACAGATGAAGACACAGCCCAGCCTGAGGCACAGATCTGAGGTCAGGGCATTTTCAGGTGAGCTGCTGGTGCTGCCCTCTCAAACCCTTCCCTGCTCTGGGCCAGGTCCAGCAGGAATACTGGCCAGACTGTGGGCTAGCTGTGGGTGAAGGCTCATTCCAAGGAACAGGTCAGGCTGGGAGATGCACACTGGACACCTCTGCTGAGGCTGGGATGCTCAGACAATACCAGTGCTGGAAACAAGCCACTATAGCCCCAGTCCAGTTCCCTTAGCTGCTTCTCTACAATGCTGAAGATGTCCATGCTCACTGCACAGGGGTGACCCTCAAAGATCCTTCCAACCCAAACCAGTCCATGATTGTTTGATTCTATCTGGACTGGCTCCACAGCTCTCCAGCGACAGAGAACAGAGCACCTCCCGATGTGAGGAGCACAGGGACACAGGACACACATGGCTTATCCCATCCAGCTGTGGAGGGAGCAAGAGGAGGCTTCCCCAGGCTCCATCAGGAATCCAATGGCAGCTAAAGGGGCTGGCTAAGGTCTGAGAGCTCCACTCTGTTCTGCCACGGCACCTGACCAGGACACACAGACCTGCAGACCCTGTGGGGGGTCAGCCCAGGGCGGGTCCAGCACCGCCTGTATGCCAATTTCATGAGCATCCACGTGTGATGTCCCCCACGCGTGACACCCTAAACACACATATGTGACCACTGCCCACCCGTGAGCCCCTTCCCCTCGAGTGACACCCCCCACCCCCCCCCCCCGTGACATATTCCTTGCTGTGTGTCCCCTCCCAACATGTGACCGGTCCCCTCGTCCCGCCGGACACCTCCTAGGGGGCGGGAAGTGCGCCCTCTGCTGGCCGCGGCCCGCCACACACAGCCCCCTCACCCCCGCCAGGAGAAAAGAGCCGACAAAGTCGCAACCAAGCAAAAAGAAGGCAAATAAAGTACTGCGAATCTCCGGGAAAGGCAGCTTTGCTCCAGCCGACCACTACACCACAAGGGACAAACCCCCCTGCACACGGCCTGAGCACCTTAGGGTGGCTGTGACCTGCTTCTCATTAGCCCACAACCAAAATCACCAGGGTGGAAAAAAAAGCAAAGATCCCATTTTCTTTCAGGTGTATAAATAAAATCCACCCATGGCAGAGATGGGTGTCCTGGGGTGAAGTCACACAACGTTCAGGGACTCCTGCTCTGTTAATCCTAGCGTTAGCCATGGTCCATATTTGCCCACTGCCATAGGAGGAGGACAGGAGAAACTCTCAACGTGGCCACAGGAACAGGCTTCACCTGGGTCTAACTCCATGGCAGAGCTGGGCCCACCTTGATCTTGTCACACTCTGCCACCTCAAGGTGCCTGATGTGCTCCTCATCCATCCACCCAGCGCAGGATGCTTGTTTGCTCTTCCCAAGAGCAGTCCCCCCTGCACTGCCCCCGCAGAGCATCCCTGGCTCACCCCTGAGTGACAAACCCATGCATGGGTGCTGCCAGAGCTTTCCTGTGACACAAGGCATGTCCCCATGCAGAGCACATGGATCCATGTGAGAGCCGCCTTGGAGTTGTTCCTAAATGACCAAGCATCTGATTTGGTATTGGACATCCTAATAACAGCAAGTGGGAGGGGAGCTGCCTGCTACTGCCCACCTCAGGACCTCTCTGCAGGACAGATACCCCAGAAACCACCTTCACCATATCCACCTTGATGCCGACTTGCCTACACCCTCTCTGCAGCCCATCAACCACAGCACACCAAATCAGAGGAGGAACATCCCGATGCCAGCCCTGGCCGCTCGGGGGATGACTTCTGGAGCCGTGGGGATGCTCCAGCACCAGCCTCGGCACAGGGCCAGTGCCAGCATGGAGCGAGCATGACTGCAGCAGGAGGGAGTAGGGTGGTTTCAATATCCTTGTTGACAAGAGGAAAATCAGGGGAAGAAGGTGACTGGCAGCCATGAAATGGCAGCTGGAGCCGGCGCCGTCAGCTGCACGAGCACAGTGGGCAGGATCCCACCAACACCAAATTCCCCAGCTTCCACAGGAGGAGGGCAGGAGGGAGGAGAAGGGAAAGGCAGGGACACAGGCACAACAGCATCATTCATGGGAGCTGACTTGGTGCAACAAGGGTCCTGTGTTCCCAGAGTGCTCAGCAATTAATACAGTGGCCACAGATCTTGGAGAAACAGCAGGAATTTATCTGAGGAATCTGGATTATGTGGCCACTGCTGAACCAGAGCAAGAGGCCTCCAGCCCTGGAAGGCAAACACGGTGAGCAAGGAGGAGCAGCGGCCAGCTCAGTTACCCCAGCTGCTTCTGCTTCGGCCACCCGTGCTAGAACCTCCTCCCGTTATATCGAGGGTGTTACTGCTGCTGATCCTCCCCCCATGCCAACAGTACCACCAAGGGGATAGTGGAGAACCAGGTCTCCCAGACCACACCTGGGCTCTGCCACAGCAGGCAGGCAGAAGAGCAGCCCAGCAGAGGACCTGCCATGGGTAAAGCAGCAAAGCTCACAGCTTGACCTTACGCAGATTGTCACAGGCCATCGTAAACCAATTCAAGCTCAGCACTGCAGTTTTCCTCAGGGTCACCCACAGACACAACCTGGCCGTACCACACCGCCTTCATCATCCTGCTCTGACACAGCAGGCAGCAAAGACACAGAGCCAAACCACCACCAAATCCACACTGCTTTACTTCAAAAGGGAAGCCAAACCCTGGGCCTCCCTAGCCCAAGTTTTGGGGCCGTATTCTGCCTCCTGCACCTCTGCTGCACTGACTCTCAAGAAGCCCACCTTCCACTGGCAGCCCCATTTGATTCTCCCTGTCACTATCTACATTCACTGCTATTTCCTCAGCCCCCTCCCCACCCCAGACCAGGCTGAGCCTCCCAGCAGACAGCCAGGCTGATACCTCCTGCTCAGAGCAAGGAAGGAGAGCCAGAGGACTGCGGTGCCACTGGAGCTGCTTTCTTCCCCAGGAATCCTTGGCTCCCAGCAGATGTGAACCAATGCAGCTCCAGTTTGGATCAGGAACCAAAGGCTGCCCAGCACCAGGTGCCAAAGTCAGTGTGATGATTATTCACATTCCATCTGCATCCACCTCACACATCAGCAGCCTGGTCCCACGCAGCATCATCGTACCTGGGAACGCTCTCCCTCCCTCTGCTCCTGGGGAAGGGTTGGTGTTCAAAGCACTGGGGATGATTCAGGCAGGATTCAGAGCTTTTCATTAAGAGGAGAGGGAATTAACATGACCAGACTGGCCTGTGAACACCTCACACCTTTTCTCCCCACCTGACCTCTTGTGCTTTGAAGACAAAACCACTGGAGCGTTACAGGGCACCCACAAACACCGTGCTCGGCCCCATCCATCTCCTCTTACACCAAGCTGTTCTCTCCAAAGCACAGGGAGGCTGTTTCAGACCCAGGAACATCTTCTTGCTTTGCATTTTAAGGCAGCTCATATGTCCAGAGCTCTTCCCAAAGCAAAACCATTGCACAGCCAGACCTCTCAGCGTATTTTCTCATTTCAAGGAAGTAACCACGCTTGAAACTTCCCTCCTGAGCCTTCTGTCCCCTGCAAACCACCCAGAGGACAGGGATATAAATGTCCTTCCCTGCCTGCAGTTTCTTCCCAGCCTGCCTCAACCCCTCCTTGTCAGCGCTGGCAAAACCTGGCGACATCCCTGGGCACAAAGCGGTCACAGGGGCCTTTTCCCAGCTCCTCCTCTGCCCTTCCCCAGCCCACACGAGTCAAACACCCTACCCTACCCTACCCTACCCTACCCTACCCTACCCTACTCCCACACACCCCCAGCCCAAGCTCTTCCTTTCTGGCCTTCAAAGAAAATCCCCCGAGTCGTGACAGGATCCTGCTGCTCAGAATCTGCATTTTGTTAGCTGCGGGAAACACAGAAGGTCCCAGAGCCTGAAATTGAAGCCCTAGAAGGGATGTAGGATGAGCTGGGGGGTGGGGATCGACTCCTGCAGCCATCTCTGGGTTCAAAGTCAAAGGATTTTTACGGGCAGAAGACAAAAACAAGGGCAAGGAACAGTCTCACTTCGGGGATGGAGGAGCCTCTGCCCCCTGCCCTCTGCCAAATCTTTTTCCCCCACCATGATGGATTGGACAAACTGAAGTGTGGCCACTCTGGGTCTGGGTTTCTTCTAAAGGGTTGTTTCTACTTTCACCTTTTCAGCTCATTCCTCAAGGAGGGCTGAGCAGCCCATCCTGGCAGGAGGAAGCAGTGGGGAAGGAGAGCTGTGTTTGTCCTGCGAGAGGTGACAGGAGAAGAGCCCCAAAGCATTTAGAACTGCTGTAAGCCAAGATATTAACAGGAGTCCTTTTGCACTGCCACAGTGATTAACCACTGCCTGGGTTAATTAACCAAGGATGTAATTGCACACACGTGGCTCCGTGGATGCGTGTGGGAGCCGCCATCCATCTCCATGGAGCTGCAAGAAGCAGCAGCACAAAGCAGCTCCCAGAGCGTGGCTGGGAGCTGGGGAGGCACCAGGCAGGACAGGCAGTGCCCAGCACAGCCTCCAGACCCGTGTTTTATTGAAGCAGCCCCAGGAAGCACCGAAAATGTCAATAAATATCCCCTAGGGGACAGGCAGGGAACAGCAGAGCTTGCAGCCTTGGCTCTGCCCAGAGGCTTTAGCACCCGCCCAATTTCTAGGGGAAATTAAATCAATGTGGGTAAACAGGTATCAGAGAGCTCAGTGGGTTAGAAATAACCTCAGGGCTTGACTGAGGAGGCTGCAAAGGAAATGCTGGAGATTGTGTCTCAAGCCCCAGGAGATGCTGTCCCCAGCTCCTGAGAAAACATCTGGTGGAAAGAAACCTAAACCTGAGCTGTTTGCTCAGGAGCTGCCCTGGCAGGGGGATTTTTAGTGTACAAATTCTTGCTTGGGAACGACCTGCTCTTGCTTTGTTTTTAAAGCTATTTCACTATTTAGATTATGTAGAGCTAATCACCCAGGGCTTTGCACTAGCCAGGCAGGGGATCAGATCCCAGTGACAGGAGAATGCCAGGGAGGCTGTAACAGGAGGAAAACTGAGAGCAGTTGAGAAACAATCCTCATCCTTCATGGAAAATAACCAGAAGGGCAGCAGGGCTGCTCAGAGCGTGGCTCAGCTGCTGCTCCTGGGCCAGCACCCACAGGGCTTGAGCCTGGGGGCTGCCACCCACCCAGGCTCCCACGAGGGACCTGAAGTCATTTTGGGACTGAGGTTGGTGTTTCAGTGTGATTCACCAGCCAAGCCTGAGACCAACCCCACAGGTGGCCAGAGGGGGCAAGGAGCCACACGAGTCAGCCCACAACCACTGCTAATCACAGTCAGTTCTGCTTCCCTGCCTCCTGCCTCTTCGCTCCCCTCCAGACTCCTGACCACGTTTTCCAGCACACAACAGACAGCCGTTGCCCAGGAGGGCAGAAACAGGTCCCTGCAGCCACAACCAGCATCCCACCCCACTCCACACTTTCAGGCCACAGATGTCCTCTGCTCCCCTCCCTTGCATCTTCACAGAGAGAGTTACTGGCCGTTGGAATGTGCTGCCCAGGGAGGTGGTGGAGTCACCGTCCCTGGAGGTGTTTAAGAGGGGATTGGACGTAGCACTTGGTGCCATGGTTTAGTAGTCAGGAGGTGTTGGGTGACAGGTTGGACTTGATGATCTTTGAGGTCTCTCCCAACCTGACAGGTTGGACTTGATGATCTTTGAGGTCTTTCCCAACCTTATTGATGGTGTGACGCTGCAGCTGGAACACGCACAGTCCCTGCACACCCATCTCAGCACAGACACCCATCCTAGGAGCCCCCGGGCTCCCTCTCCCTTTCAACCCCTTCAGTGACAGAAAAACAGACCCAAATCCCCACCTTCTTGCCCCCAAAAGCAGGGCACTGAACGTGTGGGCACACGCCGGGCAAGGAACGAAGGGCTTGGGCTCCAACCCGAGAGAGCCAGCAGAAGGGATTTTCGTGTAAGGAGAGAAGAAGAATAGCTCAGCTGTGACAACATATCAACAACAGCTAAATTTAGCAGGTTATTCTCAGAGATCCAGATGCTGGGTTAAATGCAGCCCTTATTATTTTGTGCAGGGGCAAGAGTTCAGCAGAGTCCCTGGTGCTGCTCCTCTCTGCTGGATCCCCACGGGCAGGAAGCCCACGTCTGGAGCGCTCTGCTGTCACCACTGCCTGCCTGCACTGAAGGAAGCCACGGGCCCTCCCCTTGCCCCACTGCACTCAGAGGAGGCCACTGCTTGACAACATTTGCAGAGCAAGCTCCCCATCCTGCCGCTGCTGGTGCTGCTGCTGCGGGCAGGGCTTTGCTGGCAGGACGCAGTTCTCGCGTGCCCAGCTGCTGGGGGAGCCTTTTCCTCTCTGCTTTGTGCAGAACAATGCATGGGAAATGAAGGTCCAAGAGGAAGCAGAGAGGTAGAAAATCCATGGAAACCCGGCTGGGGCTGCTCCAGCAAGATGGCTCGGGGCCAGCCAACAGGCAGTGGGTCCCACATAGCCCGGGGGGCCTGATGGGGGTGTCCAGGGAGACTGAGTCCCCTGTGCTCCCGACAAAACGTGACCTCTGGGAGGGCAGATGAAATCCAAGTGTTTGCTACCGTCACTGCTGAGGGGCTGAGCGGGGCTGAGCTGTTTTAATGATGGTGGGAAGCAGCAGAGTCTTCGCACAGCTGTTGTGGAGGGAAGGGGCTGTGGCAGCCCCATTCCAGATCCTCCCAGGCAGGAATGGGGTCTGGGAGCCGGGAACAGGTCTGGCTCCCCTCAGGAAGCAGCTCAGGGAGTTTGACGGACGTGCAAGGAGAACAGCACTGCTGCAGGGGAGGATCAGGGGCAGGATCTGGGAAGTGATGGGAGACCCAGGAGAGACACATTCCCAACAGTTACTGGGATAAAGGCAGAACAAACTCAACCCTGCCTTCTACCACTGTCTTGAGAGCTGAGGTCCTCTTGGAGCCCAAAGAGATCATCAGGGACAGAATGGTGTCTCCTGAGACCACTGTGCATGTTTCCTTAAGTGACCTTTGTTGTCAGAGCATCCTCTGAGGACAGTCAGCTATGAGGACAAGAAGTGACTGCCCTGGGTCTCTACAACTCCCTGAAAAGAAGCTGGAGCCCAGTGGGGATTTTCTTTTCTACCAAGAAAAAAGAGGACAAGAGGGAACATCCTCAAGTTGCACCAGAGAAGGTTTAGGTTGAAGACAAGGAACAATTTCTTCCCCAGAAAGCTTATAAATCCCTGGAACAGGCTTGCAAGGGCAGTGGAGGAGTCACCACCCCTAGAGGGGTTTCAAAGCTGTGCAGATGTGGTGCTGAGGGACATGATGTAGCGGCGACCTGGCAGTGCTGGCTTAACTGTTGGACTTGATGCTCTTGAAGGTCTCTGCCAAACAAATTATGATCCTATAATTCTATTCAGAGTTTTAAAAACCCCAGTGGGGAGTTTGAACTGGCCTTGGGCTTGCTCCAATTCCAAGGCCAGAGTACTTCACATGAAAGAGAGATCTTCAGCCTTGCTCCACGGGCACCACACTGCTGCAGACTGCAGTGACACCAAGTAGCTTGAGCAATCGATGCATTGGATGGCAGCTGACAAATCCTTCGGGGAAAACCTCTGCAGCTGTTCACCTAGGCAAGGGCTCCTGCTCCTCCTGCTCTCAGAGCCCATGCAAGTGTGATGCCAAAGTGGCCAAGCATCCCTCCAGCAGCGTGAAGCCCACCAGGCTGGGCCACGGATGTGAGGCCAGGAGGATGTGGGCTGGGACGGCTGTGAGTGTGGCTGAGCCTTTCCCAGGACAACTGGAATTTTACAGGCAGTTCTAAACCAAGGGGGAACCCTGTAAACAGCCTCCCCCAAAAAATCCCAGCCATGGGTGTGATCTGTAGGAGTCTTCCCTGCCCCTCTCCTCCTGCACAAGGCTCTAACCCTTTTGGACAAGCTCTTGACACTCATGCTGTTAACCTCTCCCCTTAAAGGACAGAAGAGACCACCCAGGATTGCCTCTGGAGCTCCATTCACAAAGCACCTTTTGTCACCCAGGGCTTTCCTGTGCTCCCTGGCTCTTGTGTCAGCTGGGCTCAGAGCTCACCCAGCCCTTACATGGCTGAAAATCAAGAAGCCAGATCATTGTCCTCCAGTCAGAGGAGCTGCTCAGAGATCCACAGGTACATGCCATTGGCTCCTGGCATTTCCCATTTGCCAGAGCTGGAGGCTGTGGCCAGCAGCACTGCTTCTCCCCACCTCTGCTGCTGAGACCCATCATCTGAGGGACCTGTTCTGAGCTCTGTGCTAAAAGCAAAGGAGCTGACACCAAGCAGACAATGCTCCAGGGTCCCTACACTCCCAGAGCTGCTGAAAGCTACCAGCAGACTGTGGGACCAGCCCAGGTTTAGAGATGTCACAGAGTAAAGAGCTTCCATTAGAGCGACCTGTGAATTACAAAATGCAGGACCTCTACCCATCTTGCTCGTGAGCTGGGCCATGCTCAACAGCAGAGCTGTTTCTCTGGGGTGGCACAGGAGGCCAAAGAAAGGCTGAGGGTGCTGGGGCACTGGGACAGGCTGCCCAGAGAGGTTGAGAAGTCTGGAGAGATTCCAAACCCACCTGGGCATTGTGATCCTGGGTGACCTGCTGTGGGTGACCCTGCTTTAGCAGAGAGATTGGACTAGGCAATCCCCAGAGGTCCCTTCCATTCCCACCACGCTGGGGTTCTGGGATCCAGAGCATTTCTTCACACTCAGCAGGGCAGCAGCCAGGACTGACAATGCTGTTTCAGACGAGTTTGGCTGCAGCGTCCTTAAAACCAACATCTGGCTGTGCCCCATCCAGGAGCCCACAAGCCCCTTCTCCATCCCCAGCCCCATGGGCACACACCTCCTCCACCTCCTCCTCCTGCAGATCACCTGTGAGCCTCCAGCTTCCCTGGCACCCACAAGTCCCCTGCAGCAGGGCAGTCCTTTGCAGAGGGTTGGTTTGGACAGAAGCAGCTCACAGAGAGATGTACAACAACCACAGATCAGCCCAGAGCTGCTCCACAACGTCCTCCTGCCAGGCTGTCTCTGGTGAGACATCTCAATCACACAAAGCTGAGGGGCAGTCCAAGCTTCCTATGGCATGGGGGTTGTAAGCTCTGGAGCTCCTAATGAGCTTATCTGCAGTGCATGACATTGCTCATTACAATGAGAGAGGAAGTGAAAAGGAGACAGAGGAGAAGAGCAGAGCTGCTGCTGGGCCAGCTGAAGGGCTGTTGGCACAGCACGAGGGGACTTGTGCCCCTCCACAGGGCCGCTCCCCGCACAGCACCTGGGATCTCACACTGCTGACTGGTGATGACTGGATGTACAGCCAAGCTGCGTGTGCAGACAGGGCTGGGAAGGGATGGGGTGAACCAGGGGCTGAGGACATCTCAGGGGTCCCTCCTGCACTGCCTTTGCTACCCCTTCGAGAAACAGCAGTGTTGGGGGAAATCATCCTGCTGGAAGAAGAACCTAGAGGGGATGATCCTCTTCTCCCACAGCTCCTGCCCGCCCCACAGTGAGAGCATTCCAGCCCCAAAAAGCATTGTCACAGCTTACCTGCATCTTTTTTATCTTCTAGCAATGTGAAACTCTGTGAAAAGAAAGAAAGGAAAAAGATGAATAACTAAATGATCTTTTTAGTTTGCACATTCATGGACTCCTACCACTCACGGTTGAGCTCAGTCCCAGCTCCAAGCCTCCTCCCTGCCAGGAGAGGAGCTGGGACCAGCAGTGCTCCAGCACTGAGGACAAGCAGAGCTTGAGCAAAGGCTTGTGCCAAGGGTATCAGCCCCAGTGGCTTTAGGACATCAGTGATTAGTAAGGCCCAGAGCACTGAGCAAACACAATGTGCCTGGTGTGCCCATGACCATGGCTGCTTGCCTGAGGGAAGCCATCAGGGAAGCAGCAGGCAGGACCAGGGGCTCTGCATCTGTGGGTGGGCAAGGGAGCCAGGGGGAGGGAAGGCTGGAGAAAAAGACCTTTCTGCTGACAACTTGGAAAGGACACAAAACTCCAGAGAGTGGGCAGGGAGGGAGGTGAGGGCTGTCAGACCTACATCAAGGGATCAGAACGGAGGCTGGGAGGACACAGTCCCTTTCTCCAAGTGTGCAGACCATGGTCTCTCTGCACCAAGGTGACATCCACAAGCTACTCAGGCACCATACTGTGTGCCATCACACCCAGGTCCACCCCATGATGGAGATGGAGCTGGAGCTGGAGCTGGGGCTGGGGTTTGATCTGGGGGAAACCTTGATAGGGCAGCCCCTTGCACCAGGCTGGAGTCCTCCCAACCATGTCCCTCAGTCCCTGCACAGAGAGCTGGGGAAACGTCCACATTTCCATGCCACTGGAAGCAGAGCACACAATGGCCTCTGCATGCACGGAAAGCCAACAATAAAGAAAGGGAAAAAACAAAGCAGAGCTGAAAGCAGGCTGGGCTCTTGCTCCGTGAGCCTCTCCATGAGCCTCTCCACGGGCACAGCGCCCAGGCTGGGGAAGGGGCCGCCAGCAACATGCACTCAGGCTGCCCCTTGCTGGGGCTGGACTTCTGCAGGGCAAAGCCACACAGCGTGGGGGTTACAGAGGGCAAAGCCCTGCCACCACGCCGGAGACAAGGACACTTTGCCTGGGGGTGGAGGAGCAGGAGGGTCCTGGCACTGTCCAAGAGCTGAGGCGAGCGTGGGAGCCGGGACCCTCCGCAGGCCACTCTCTGGGCTCTGCAGGGCAGCTGCAGGCTCTCTGAGCCGGGCCAGAGGTGCCGCTGGGATCGCTGCAGGAATGCAGCAGGCTGCTGAGCCGACCTTTCCCACGGGCCACCAGGGACCCCTCTTCCTGCCGGGCCGGCAGGCTGGGGATGACCCCGCAGCGATGGGCTGAGCCATCTCCCTGCTGCCGGGCTCGTCTCCTGAGAGGTGCCCATCAGTGGGGCCAGGGTTACCACTGGAACCCACAGGGAGCCCTTGATTGCGGCAGGGAGGTCACCAGGCTCCTCCTGCTCGCTTGCCAGTGTGGAATCCATTCCCTGGAGAGGAGGGCAGGGAGCTGCTGGTCCTGCTGCCCGGTCAGCTCTGTCCTCCCCCGGGGAGAGCCTGCACAGATGCTTCTGGCAGTGTGTGGGCAACTGGAGAGCATCAAACATGTTTGGAGAGGGGGTGGTCAGTGGGACCCCTGCTGTCAGTCTGTTATCACGGGCTCTGCACACACCGGCCCTGCAGCCAGCGCGCCTGGGAGGTGGCCGCACGGTGGGGCAAGGTCTGGTGGGTGCTGAGCCGGGGCTGCTCTCCCAAGCCACAGCAAAGGCAGAGGATGTTGGTTTGTGTGCTGAGGCAGCTCTGGGGAGCCTCTTCTCCCCTGCCATCCTGTCCTGTCCCTAGCACCTTGTTTTTCCCCATGAAATCTTCCACCAGCCATAGCTCCACCTCATTTAACCTTGACAGCTTTAATCCCTGCACCATTCTCCCTCTTCAACAAATTCCTCTGCTGCTCATGCTGAGTAACTGAGCAACACCAGCACAGGGAGGAAAATGAGGAACCAGGCTGAAGCAGAAGCCTCAGCCTCATGTGAGGCCATCAGACCTCACCCAGGGAAATCAGGAGGGTGATGGCCTCTGTCCCTTTGGCTTCCCCCAAAGCCCACCCAGCCACTTGGCCAGGCAGAGCTGCTCCTCAAGTGCCCCTCTCCCAAAGCCTCATGCTCCACAGGGATTTGTCTGGCACTTGCAAGATCCAGGTGGGGATCAGCCAGGTCTTGCTGGCTGGTGGGGGGCTGACTGCTGTGGAAATCGGGGAATGGCAGCCTGCCAGTGGAAGAAAAGAGAAACAAAACGTCCACCAGAACCTTGCGTTGCTACAAGCTGAGCAACAGGAAGCTTAACACCAGCACAGGGAACTCTGCAAAGAGGACAAGCAGTCCTGGAGCTGGGAAGGAGGCAGCTCTAACACCAAGCAGGGAGCCCTTTATCATCACTCAGGGTTTTTTTGATGCCAAATTCAGCCTGAGCCTCATGGGCTGAGCTAACAAGGAAGCACAAAATGCAGAAACATCATTTTGGTCCTCAGCTTTGAGCTCTGGAGAAGCTCCCATCCAGGCAGAGTCCCCATCTTTCCCCACTCTGTGGGCCGTTCACACCTTCTGAGAGAAATTTTCTTTCTCTCCATGGTGAGTCAAAGGTCTTGCAGTCTTGTTCTGGGGCAGAGCCCTTCTGTTTTGAGCATAAAGCTCAACTATCCCACAGCAAACATCTTTTGGAACCTCCAACTGCCTTAAGTTTCCCTTGCAGAGGTGTCCCTGGCCATGACAGCTCAGCGCCCAGAGTGCTGATGAGGAGCAAGAACTCCAGAACCGAAGGACAAACTGAGTGCCAGACCCACAGATGGCTTTTGCTCGAGTCTGGTCCCCGCACTGCTCCAGGCATCCTACACAAGTGTTGCCTAGGCAAGAAGTGGGTACAAGCATGGCCTGGATCAGTAAAACTGGAGGGTTCAGATGGGGATGTGTCCCCTCAGATGAGGAGAACGCTGGGAATGTGTCAGGGTGGGCAGGAGCCCCACGTGCTGCCCGGCGCTGCAGCCAGAGGAGCAGCTGCGGCTGGGGGTGCCCAGGGACAGCGAGGGCAGCTCCCAGCAGCTCGCCACCTCCTCCCCGCCAGCACAGACGCTGGCCCCTTCCTTGGGCTCCAGGTCACCAGCGGTCTGCTGGTTGTTCTCAGCGTTGCTGAAGTCCATGGGCAGCAGAGCCCAGCACAGGCCAGGCTGAAGGCCTTGGAGAGGTCTGCAAGAGGGGATGCAGGACCCGGTCCCTGTCTCCCTGTCACCATGAGCACAGCGGCGGTGACGCAGCTCGCAGGGACAAGGAGGGTTAACGAGGACTTGCTAAGCCCTCTGGAGACAGCAGGGACAAGACAGCTACTAACACTAGTAATGAATTTCACAAATGTCAGTTTTGGGCTCAACTATTTTAAGCTTTGCCCTGAACCCCCGGGGAGCAGCCTGCATTCCATGTCCGGCTCACCACGGCAGATCCACAGCGCAGCGCCGCTTGGAGAGGGGTTTGACTGCTTTTCCCAGCCTGAAGCTCCTGAAAGCCATCCTAACCACACCACCAGAACCTCTCCCTAGCAACTACCCCTACACCACCCAGGCTGTGAGGCAAGAAACCCAGCAGGCAGGGGCAGCTGGAGGGAGCTGCACGTTATTAAGGCAGATGGGGAATTAAAGCCAAGTGAAAAATGCCAGATGCCAGGAGCACCACTGCTGCAGGAAATTAAAGCTGGGGGCCTCTGGTCTCGCTGCTCTTTTGTCATCCTGCTTGCAGCACCCCCTTCCCCTGGGCTGGCAAAGCAAGATGCTGCACCAGTGAGCCCCCAGTTTGTGGGGGTGCCCCCACCACAGCCTGAGCCATGCGTGGCAGGACCCGGTTCGGTGTCTGCAGACCACGCTGGGGGATGGCAGCACACGGAGCCCACCCCTGGCTCTGTTATACCTACCCATGCTGCAACCACATACCCTTGGCCAGGCACAGCACCCTGCCTGCCCTCAGCACCACGGAGTCTGGGACACGGCTCCATCACTGGTGAACTGACCAAAGCACCCACACGTGCCCCGACCGAAATGACCCTTTCCTGTGCCCGCGGGGAGCAGGCACAACATCCCTGGGGAGCTGACATCAGGCACCATGCACGACCCCCAGCCCCACAGAGACGTGCCCCCCACCAGCCCTTCCAGCAGCTTCTCCAGGGGGTGTGAAAGAGAGACACGTTTTCATTAGCTCCTTACCTTGGCTCGTTTGAAGCACGCCCAGAAAAAATCCAGCAATGGCATGATGGGCCGGGCAGGGGGCAGGCAGAGGGCCCCCTAGATCCCGGGGTTGCCCACCCCGGCGCCCCCATGGCCGCTGCCGGCGGCTCAGAGCTGGGCAGAGCCCCGGTGCGGGCAGGAGCTGGCGCAGGCAGGGAGGGCAGGAGGGAGGGAGGAGGCAGCAGCCTGCGGAGGCGGGTCAGCGATTCAAACCCTGCACCGTTACTCTGTTGGTTGGGAACGGGCTTGGACGGCGATTGAAATTCCCTGAAGATTGCGAGTTTTAAACAGCTCCAGGCTTTCCTTCCTGCCTCGAGTGCACCGAGCGGGGCTCTGTTCCCCGGCCGCGGGAAGAAACAAGGGGAAAGGAACCCCCGGAGCCGGAGGAACAGGAGCTGGGCTGTCAAAGGCACATGTAGGGCATTGGAAACCCAAACCCCAGGCGGTTTAGGTTTTCACCCAGCCCCTGCGCCACCTCACCAGCGGCAGTCACAGCTGAGAGTCCCCTGTGCTGTCCCCCCTGAGGCGTCCCCGTTGTCCCTGGATGTCCCCAACGCAATCCGCAGCCTCAAGGGCCTCTGGCGCAGCTTTGCCATGGGCACGGCGGGCTGCCGCCTTTGCCCCAGGCACAGCCCTCAGCCAGCCTCTCCAGGGGCTGAGCCACACTCCCACAGGACACTCGGTGGGTACCCAGTGAGCAGCCAGCACACCACCCCTGCCCTCTGCCCATCACGGGCACTGCTCCTGCCCACGCACACCCGGTGCCCACACGTGGCAGTGGCAGGTGGGGAGCCTGTGCTGGGGTGCAGGGTGCAGTGGCTCTGCCCCAGGCCAAGGCTCTATTTGTAGCCTGACACCCCAGCAGTTGGTATGCAGCAGCTGAGGCTGCTGCCAAATGTCAGTGAAGGCAGGTGAGGAAATGGTACTGGGCCACCCCCAGGCAGGACTGGCACCTCAGCACATTGCTCCTGCCCGTCCTGGCACCACCTTTGCTGCTTTTCCCTGCCTGGCACCAGAACCCTTCAGCCTGGCTTTGGGCATGCAAGGGACACCAAAACAGCCTCAAGATGCCAGCGGAGGGGAAGACCATCATGGAGAGGAATAAAGAAGGCAGCAAGGCACTAGCAGCCATGGTTGGCAGGGCCCAGGTTGGTGCCAGTGCAAGCATCCTATAGGGTGTGGCAGCTCCTCCTGGCCATGGTCACCATGACCATGGAACTGAAGGGGCTGCTTAGATCCCAGATCTCTGTTACAGCAGGGGCAGGGCCAGCCTCAGTAGCGCTCTCTGAGGGGAGACAGCAGTCACAGCTCTGGTGACAAGGCAAGGACAGGAGTACGGATGACCGTGAGGCAACAGCGCTGGAGAAGTTACACCTGCCTGGAGAAGATGGCATTGGGCACCCACAGCATCCTGCAGACCTGACCTACACCCAGTCCCCCCGATCTGCCACACATCCACCATGGCCCCGGCGGCACTGGCACGGCCCCTGGTGGCACTGGCACGGCCCCGGCGGCACTGGCACGGCCCCGGCGGCACTGGCATGGACCCTGGTGGCACTGGCACGGCCCCGGCGGCACTGGCATGGCCCCGGCGGCACTGGCACGGCCCCGGCGGCAGCACGCAGGCAGCATCAATCCTGGCACCAGCTCCAGCTGCCTCCTTCCATCTCCCCCTCGCTCATTCCTCAGCAGCACTTTGGCCTGGCTCCCAGGCTTGGCACCAGCCACAGCTGCTTTGCTGTGTCCCCTGCATTACTGGGCCAGCACGGCAGGGCTGGGGGCACCAAGGCACAGTGTGAGCTTTGTGTGTTGGCCTCTTCTCCTCCTTTAAAGTGCCAGGACTGGGAAGAGTCTCACCTCCATGGGATGCTTGTCCAGGGTCACCTCACCTAGCAAATGTCGTACCCCTGGGAGGGTGCACTTGGGAGCTAAAGCCAGACTCCTGCTGCCCAGGAGTCAGCCACCCCCCACAGCTCACTCACTGCTGCCTCAAGGGCCAGGGATTTTATTCTGAGGACTTGCAAATAAAGGGCTTACATCTTCACTGAGGACTTGGCTCTGCCCTGTGGCAGATAAAGGCAGCTGGAACAAGTGCTTAGTTCCAGGTCCCCAGTCCAGCTCACAGGGCACTGCTGCCATGGTGTGGAAGCTGCCAGGGGACCCACCACCACTGCTCTGCTGGAAGGGGAGGTTGGGCAGCTGCCCATTCCAGCTAGCATGGGCAGCACATCAGCTGGCAAACCAACATCTGCAGGGTAGTCATAAAAGACTGGTGGAGATGGCTCCATCCTGCCAAAACTAGGAAAGTCCTGGTGGGGCAGCACCATGGCTGTAACCAGGACAAAGCAGCCCAGCAGGAAGGACCAGCACCCCGCTTCACAGCTTGCTCTGGCAGCACTGAGTCCTCCTCCCAGTTCCTCCAAAAGCAAACCCCACCACGTTAGCACAAAGAGAAGCAAGCTGTCTCCTTCCCAGGGCCTGGGAGACAAACCACAGAGGCTTCTGCATTCTTGTGTAGCTTCTTCCTCTCCAGTCATGCCAAAAGCATCCAAGCAATTTGAAAGCCAGGATCCTTCTCCGGCGTACCAGGATTCTGTCCTTGGTAAGGAGAGAGTCCTGGAGGCTGGATGCACCAAGGGGTGTTTCTGCCAAGTGATGCCAGGGTGCAGGCTCTGCTGCTGTGCTTGGCTCTTCCCAGTGTCTCTGATGTCTCTGCTCCACAGGCACTATATATGCATATATACACCTACAGAATCATAGAACGGGCTGGGTTGGAAGGGAGCTCCAAAGGCCATCAAGTCCAACCCCTCTGCAGTCAGCAGGGGCATCCTCAACTAGGTCAGGTTGCCCAGAGCCCTGTTGAGCCTCACCCTGACTGTCTCCAGGAATGGGGCTTCAACTACCTCCTGGGCAACCTGTTGCAGTGTTCCACCACCCTCATGGTGCAGAACTTGCTCCTAAATGTAAGTATATGCGCCAGTATCACCTTCAGACTCACTTGGCAGCCCATTTTAAACTCAGTTCCATCTGAGAAGCTGACTCTGAGGAACACTCCACACCATGGCTGCTCACCAGGAGTTGCCCACACAATGACAGCCCTGCACCAGCTGCTGCCCGCAGTGCCCAGGGCTGGGGCAGACAGCAGGACACTTGCCAACCAGACCCAGCACCATGACAAGCATCTTGCTCTCCCTGTAAGTCACAGGACTGGGCTGGTGTCCTGCGGGACAGGAACAGCCTCTTCTCACAACAGACCTCACCCAGGGGTCCTGTGTCGCCTGCAGCCAGGAGCTATTCCTGTCCCATTGATGAGCTACTGCTGTCATGGCTGTTGCTCAGCAGCATCCAGGCACAGCATTCATAGCAGCTAAAGGCTGGCAGCCTGTCAGGCAATGTCCTCAGAGGCAGGAGAAGACACCATCGCTGCTGGTACCATTCCTAAGGGCTGGCCTGGGTTCTGTGGGGCATCTGCAGAGGCAGGGGCATGGTCTGAGCTGTGCCTTGCCTGCGAGCAGCCCCCACCAGGCGTGGGCTTGCAGTGATTTTCCACTGGCTGCCCTGTGTAGGCATCTCCCCTACAGGGTCAGGAAGGGAGCTGCTCTGCCAAGAGCTTGCCCCATCAGCAGGGTGGGAATAGTTACCCTTTTCTTTGCCAGTGGTGGGTGGGTGCTGACAGGGCAAGGCAGGCACTGTGCAGGATGGAGAAGACGTAAAATCTGCTGCCCATGGGAAGCTCAGGTGGGAGGCTGCAGAGATGCTGCCTTCCCAGGGACAGAGCTGCACCCTCCCATGCTGGACCAGCCCACCCACAGCCCTAGGGGAGAGGCTCTGACTGGCAGGGTCCAGCAGCCAGCATGCCACAGCTGGGTCTCAGACCGCGGTGCCAGCCCCCAGCATGGACCTTGGTGCTAGGCTCAGTGCCCTGCCACCAGGTGCCACAGCAGCTGGACCATGAGAAGCCAACTGAGGTATGTGAATGCTGAAGAGGAGTAGAAGACATTCCCCAGTGTCCTGCTATTCTGCAGCCAGCCTGTGCCACCAGTGAGGCACCAAGCTCCTTGCCCACCTGCCACCATGGCTGGAGGTTTAGGCTGAATGTTAGGAAGAAGTTCTTCCCAGCAATAGAGACTGGCCATTGGGATGTGCTGCCCAGGGAGGTGGTGGAGTCCCCATCCCTGGAGGTGCTTAGGAAGAGACTGGCTGGGGTGCTTGGTGCCATGGTTTAGTTGATCAGATGGTGTTGGGTGATAGGTTGAACTTGATGATCTCAAAGATCTTTTCCAACCTGGTTGACTCGACTCGACTCTCGACTCGACTCTATTCCATTCCATTCCATTCCATTCCATTCCATTCCATTCCATTCCATTCCATTCCATTCCATTCCATTCCATTCCATTCCATCCCATCCCATCCCATGTGTTTGCCATTTAAAAGCTCCTCCAGACAGATAATCCCAGTCCCCAATGCTGCATCCAGGAACATGATGATCTAGTTGAGGTGTCCCTGCTCACTGCAGGGACTAGAGGACCTTTAATGGTCCCTTCTCACCCAAACCAGTCTGTGATTCTATGAGAAAACTGTTACGATCCTCGTTATTGTTTTTAAACAGATCAGAGTGGAAGGCACTTGGCTTGGACTCTGAGAGCAAACCACTCCAGCAGCAGCCCTGGCAGGTGCCTAACCTTGCCACTCCCAGCAGAGCTCCTGGCCTTTGCTGCTCAACCAGAGGTGGCCAAATGTTCTCCTGCTGGGAGAACAGGCAATGGAATGAATGGAATGGAATGGAATGGAATGGAATGGAATGGAATGGAATGGAATGGAATGGAATGGAATGGAATGGAATGGAATGGAATGGAATGGAATGGGACAGGACAGGACAGGACAGAATTAACCAGCTTGGAAAAGACCTTTGAGATCATCAAGTCCAACTTATCACTCAACACCATCTAATCAACTAAACCATGGCACCAAGTGCCTCATCCAATCCCCTCTTGAACACCTCCAGGGATGGTGACTCCACCACCTCCCTGGGCAGCACATTCCAATGGCTAACAACTCTCTCTGGGAAGAACTTGCTCCTCACCTCCAGCCTAAACTTCCCCTGGCACAGCTTGAGACTGTGGCCTCTTGCTCTGGTGCTGATTGTCTGGGAGAAGAGACCAACCCCCACCTGGCTACAACCTCCCTTCAGGTAGTTGTAGACAGCAATGAGGTCTCCCCTGAGCCTCCTCTTCTCCAGGCTAAGCAACCCCAACTCCCTCAGCCCCTCCTCATAGGGCTCTGCCATTCATCTGCCCTGGCAGTGGGTCACACAGCACCAGGAGGGATGCCAGGGGATGGTGATCAGCAAGGGGACAGTTGTGACCAGGTTTGATTGCAAAAGATCACCAGGCAGTGTGACCAGCCTTGACAGACACACACAAACAAAGAGCCCATTTCATGATAGTGCAGAGCTATTTCCAGCAGGGCAGCTGCTGCTTCTACTTTGAGGAGGGACAGACAAGTTATGAATACACCAGCCGGGGCTGGTGTCTTGAGCAGGACAAAGGGAAACGCCCAGCCTTTGCCTGGGGGGCACATGCCCATGCTGGCAATCCAGCCTGGTTCCTCTGCTGCAGGTCCGGGTCTTGGGGCACAAACAGGATGTGGGCTGGCACTGGGCTCTTAGGACACCAACATGCTGCTGGGATGCCACATGCTGCCCCAGGCTGCACCAGAGACCCAGCATGCCAAAGCCTCCCTCCCTGCTGAACAATTAGGCAATTACTTAATCCCCACGTGTGGGCTCCCGCAGCAAAAAGAAACAGTCCATGACCAGGCAGGACCCTGTAACCCTTCTGGGGCTGGAGGCATAAATCCCCCAACTCTAGGAATAAAGCAGCCAGCTGGTCCCATGGGCATCCCCTCAGCCAGCCCCTTCTCTAGAGGAGCAGGACATCACTTTCTCCCAGCACTTGTTTCACCCCTGACACCAACTGCAGTTTTCCTTGAGCCATACTCCCAGTGGCCTCCCTAAGGGCCCCGAGGCCCCTGGCTGGATCCACAGCTGGATGAAGTCTCCCACCTCCCTGGGCAACCTGTGCCAGTGTTTCACCACCCTCATGGGGAACAACTTCTTCCTAACATCCAATCTGCATCTACCCATTTCTATGTTTTTTTCCATCCCCCCAGTCCTATCACTCCCTGACACCCTAAAAGGTCCCTCCCCAGCTTTCTTGTAGCCCCTTCAGATACTGGAAGGTCACAATTAGGTTTCCTTGGAGCCTTCTCTTCTGCAGACTGAACAGCCCCAATGCCCTCAGTCTGACCTCAGAGCAGAGCAGCTCCAGCCCTCTGCTCCTCCTCGTGGCCCTTCTCTGGACACCTTCCAGCACCTCCAGATCCTTCCTGTTGTAGGGGCTCCAGAACTGGACACAGTGCTCCAGGTGGGGGCCTCACCAGACTTCTATGATGCTATGCTCCTCCCCAGTCCCCCCAGAATCCTAGGACAGGCTGAATCTGTGCATCTGCCCCGAGGGCTGCTCTGGTTTGTAAGCACCAGTCAGTGTATTTACAAACACTGCTGTATTTAGTGTGTGTCCCCCCTCCAAAGCTAAATAAACTTTTCAGATGATTAGTCCTCCCAGACTTGCCAAACTCTTCAGTTTCACTAAACAAGAGATAACATAGCTGCAAAAAACCCAACCAACAACCAAACAAAAGGCCCTCAAGCACCCAGTTGTTTTGGTGGAATTTCTGCTGCACAAGCTGCTCCTGCCCCCCTCCACTGAGACTCCTGCGGATCTATAGCCCACAGCTGTCAGCCAGGTGGCCTGAGGGCTTCAACAGCAGGCTTGCACCGCTAAATGCCGTCGACATAAGCCCATTAGCCTTGTTGTGAGGCTCCTGGCTCTCTCCAGAGCCGGATGCCCTCCCTGTCCAAGGCCAGCTGCTGCATGCCCAGGGCTCCCCAGGACCCCACCACCACCACCACCTCCACCCCTCCAGGGCTGTTGGTGAAAAAATAACCCACCTGACTCTGGTGGGCGATGCAGAGCTGGAGCACAGTGGAGGATCCAGGTGCCTGGCTCCATCCTTCCTCCCTTTCCTCCTTCCTCCACCCACAGCAGCTATTATCCATGGGGGACACTTGGGTGCAGCCTTCACATTATCATTTCCGAACTTGCTGGCTGAGCACAGGGGCCCAGGTCATTCCTCCCTCTGGGTTTGAGGCTGACTGGGGGCTGGTTGAATTTCACGAAGCTGCAGTCCCAGGGCTTGTGATCGGCACGGAGGGAGAACACTGTTTGAAAGAGTGATCATTGGAAAGAGCATCACTGCTGTGGCGACCTTCCTGAGATGCTACAGACCACTCACACAACGAGACCCAACAGATACAGGAGGGAAATGGCTTCATTTGAGAACTGCAGACCTGACCAGTTTTAATTCTGCTCCTATTCAAGCACCTAAGTGTCTGGGAAGAGTCTACAAAGACTCCCAGACAAACAGGATCCAGCAGGAACCCTCCGCTCTGCCATGGTTTTCCCAGAGGCACCTCGGGGATAAAGAGAAATACAACACAGGCTGTGTTCTGGTGCAGAGCAGCATAAACAGAATGCTCCCAAGGCAGCTTTCCCTTCCCATGGGAATATTGCAGAGCTGCTACAGCCTGCCCAGGACCTTAATCCTCTGCCCCTAAGGCCGGCGCCAGAGCAGCCCAAGGAATTGTGAACATCCCATATTATTAGCAGGGGCAGGGAGGCTCCTGTGGTACATGTAAGGAAAGCAGAGGGCTGTGCTATTAACAGCCAGAGGACAGCCCAGGGCCCTGGGGCACGGCCTGGCTCTGTCCAGGGAGATGGCTGAGGAGAGACAATCTCGAATGCCCGTGCTGTCCCCGTGAGCTCGGGGCGCGAAATGCAGCTGGTTTAGCAGGGGCCACCCGGGAGCCCTTCCCCTCCACGGCCAGCAGCCACAGTCCAAGAGAGCGGTGTGGGGAGGGCTGCCATCACACAAGGGGCACCAACACCAGCACCCAGAGCCAGCAGCCGCCTGGGAGCAAGGGACCTACTCCCACTGGTGCCTGGCTGCTCCCTCTGGCAGCCAAGACACACAGCAGCTCACCGAATCATGCCAGGCAGCAGAGACACATCTGTCTGTCAGCCCTGCACAGCCAAATGCTGTTTAGTAAATCGCACTCGAGTGCCTGGTATGTTTTTTGCACGTGCTTCTGGTGCCAGCTGTTGTCTGGGAAGGATCCAGCCCTAATTCTGGCCGGGGTTTGGGATTAATGAACAAGAAGAGGAATCGCAGTCAGGCGCAGAGCCCTGCTCCAGGCAAGCAGGGGCAAGTTCCCCCTGCGTGATGAGCTCGCACACAGCCTCCCCTGGCTTGGGCAGGGCTGGACCATTCCTGTGCTGGGATTCCCACACCTGAATCCAGAGGCAGATCCCATCCAGCGGCAGATCCCATCCAGCACAGCCTCTAATGCAGAGCGTGGTGGCAGGACATGGCAGCTCTGCTCATGGAGTCAAAACTCAGCTTCCCTGGTGGGCCCAGCATCAGGATGTGCGTCCCCTGAGCAGGCAGGAGCACCAAGGGGACAGGACCCAAAGGTTTCCACAAGGCAACCCATGCCCAGTTTGGCTTAAGGGGCTCTGCTGTCACAGTCCAGCAATCTGGGGTCTCCAGAGGATGGTCACCACAAGCCAAGGGCTGTGCCCAACCTGCTACCTGGCCAAGCCTCCTTGCTTGGCCCGTGGTGCAAATCCCACCTCCAGGAGATGCTCCTAGATCATCCCCCACAGCCCAGCTTTGCTGCAATGGCTGCAGTCAACCCCTGACACAGCTGGGCCAGTCTGGTAGGCACCTCAGCAGCAGAACACCCCAAATCTGAGAGGGGAGCTCAGGTCCACCAAGTGGGAAGCAGGTTGCTGCAGCAGGGGCACACCAAAGGCACAGTGCCCTTCCCTCCCAGGAGAACCACAGAAGACATTCGGAACAAACCAGCACCAGGCACAACTTCTCTTGGCACCTTCTCAGATCACTGCCACGATGCCCTTTCTTCAGGCCAGAAGCAGAGATGCTTCTTGCCTGGGCACAGCAAGTGCCCATCCCATGCCTACAGGCACCACAGCCCCAGAGGTATTTCCAGGCTGGACAGAAGCCACACACACTGCTGCTGACCTTCTTTGGGGATGCCAGGAAAACTCAGAGGCAGCTTCAGAAACCCTTTATGCAAACCCTCACACAAAAGCATGATTGTTTAGCAGGGAATTCTTCTCTTACCCCAGTGGCTACAGGGTCTGCCAGGCTCATCCCAAGAGCGTCCTGTCCTGAAGGGCTAAGCTGGAGCCTCATGCTCCAGCAAGCCAAGAGGTAGAAGAGGAAAAGCAAAGATAAGCAGGTGGGATCTCTCTGCTGCATGCTCAGTCTGAGCTGGGTGTGCTGCTCTGGGCAGAAGGCATCGAGCCCTGCAGGCCCCCTGGCTGCCCACCTTTCTGCCAGCCAGGGAGAGGGCTCCACGGTCACAGCCACATGAAATTATAGCTCAGGTTCAAACCCACTAGTCTGGAAACTTTCTCAGCCAGGTTATAGATCCCTTAACAAAGCACAAGATCAGGACTAAAGCACCATTCCTTTCCAAATTACAGAGACACACCTCCTCACGCGCCCTGGTCACTCTCCCACTGCCTGGTTCCCCAGGGTACATCCTGGCCACGGGCTGGGTGCCACACCAGGCTGTTCCCATGCCAGGGATGCACTCTCTCAGGCTTCTGTTGCCACTGCTGAGAAGAATTCAGTAGCTCTGAGAAAGAAAGAGGCAGCAGCCCCATCGCAGCTCTCATCCGTGTGGAATGATGGGGAAAGGCAGGTTTTAAACAAGCACAGCGTGTAAATAATTGCAGTGTCTGTTTATGGTCCTGAGACAGCGACACAAAACACCAGGATAAGGCTTGAAAAGAACCAGAAAGTGCAATCCAAGTGATACCCAGCAGCTCTTCTGAGCTCTGAAACTTACCCTCTGCCTTTTTCTGGTAGAAAGCAATGAGATCTTCACAGGCTCCCCCTTCAATCAGGTGCCATCAGAGATGGCAGGAGGAGCACAGAGGAGCAGCAGCAGCAGCTCCTCTCGGGAGGAGCACGGGGGAGCCCGGCAGCAGCTCCTCTCGGGAGGAGCACGGGGGAGCCCGGCAGCAGCTCCTCTCGGGAGGAGCACGGGGGAGCCCGGCAGCAGCTCCTCTCGGGAGGAGCACGGGGGAGCCCGGCAGCAGCTCCTTTCCTTCTTTCCCGCTGAGCAAAGTGCAGTGGGCAGAGCCACCTTGGGCAGGAGGAGCACCTGCTGGGAAATCAAACACGGGCCATGGTCCAAGGGAGGGACTTCCCATTTCCTGGGCTGAAGGGGGAAAACCCAAGCAAGGATCTCTGTCCTATCAGTGAAGAAGTATGGGCTGCTCCTGTAGCCCCTCTCCCAGCAGGGAGCTCTGGTGTAAGCCTGGGGAGACAGCTGCTTGTCCTGCACCCACCTCACCTTCCATCCCAAACACAGCCATCAACATCTGCACCGTGCAAGCAGACAACAGGGAACAATGGTCAGCTCCAGGACATATTTGGGAGGAGATAGGACACATGCCCTTGGCTCTGGGGAGACCTAATAGCTAGTTGGACTTGAAAATCCCCTTTTGAAGTGCTTTAAAACAGTGTGCACGTTGGAGATACAGCACTTGGCCATAGCTGCCTGTTCTGTAAGCAGCTCCCTGTGTGTTCACAGAGTCACAGAATTTCAGGGGCTGGAAGGGATCACCTTGTCCACTGACACACCTCCTGCAGAAGATGTTACCCACAGTCACAGAAACATTGAATTGTCAGGGTTGGAAGGGATCTCAAGGCTCAGCCAGTTCCAACCCCCCTGCCATGAGCAGGGACACCTCACACCACAACAGGCTGCTCACAGCCACATCCAGCCTGGCTGCAAACACCTCCAGGCAGGAGGCTTCCACCACCTCCCTGGGCAACCTGTGCCAGGCTCTCACCACCCTCATGGGCAACAACTTCTTCCTAACATCCAATCTGCAGCTACTCACTTCTAGTTTTGCTCCATTTCCCCTAATATTATCACTCCCTGACAGCCTAAAAAGTCCCTGCCCAGCTTTCTTGTAGCCCCCTTCAGATCCTGGAAGGCCACAAGAAGGTCTCCTCAGAGCCTTCTCTTCCCCAGACTGTCCCTCTGGGACCACTGCTTAGCCCTTCCCCACCTGTGTTGTGTGTTTTCCATTTCTCCCAGGAGCTCAGAGAGCTTCTTTTATCCTTTTAGAGGGAGCTTATGTTTCATGTTATGCTCTTGATGCTGCCAGCAATGCAGCAGTGAAAGAAGAGAGGGGGCTTGGAGGGGTCTGGTTGAGACATGTTTCACCTGGGTGCTATCTGGCTGCTAGTGCAGCAAGGAGATGTGGTCTCAGGCGTCCAGGGAGGAGCTGAGGCCATACCTTCTGCACATGCAGGGAGCTCAGCCAAGGCAGATGGTGATTGCCCAGGCATGGCAGCAGTGCTGGGAGAGCTCATTCCCCTCCCTGCCACCTCTGCTCTCTACAATGACCTGAAGGGAGGTTGTAGCCAGGTGGGGGTTGGTCTCTTCTCCCAGGCAACCAGCACCAGAACAAGAGGACACAGTCTCAAGCTGCACCAGGGGAGGTTTAGGCTGGAGGTGAGGAGAAAGTTCTTCTCAGAAAGAGTAACTGGCCCTTGGGATGTGCTGCCCAGGGAGGTGCTGGAGTCCCCATCCCTGGAGGTGTTCAAAAAAGGCTTGGATGTGCCACTTGGAGCCATGGTTTAGTTGTCAGGAGGTGTTAGGTATTAGGTAGGACTTGATGACCTCTGAGGTCTTTTCCAAGCTGGTTGATTCTGTGAGATTGGAGCATCAGGGTGGCAGGAGGCTGCCTGGCTGCTTCCTGCCCACATCTGCTTCCCTGTCCCCACGGCTCCTATTGACGTTCAGCTCCCTGGCTTCAGCCTCCAGCACAAACAGCAGCTTCTCCAACACAGAAGGCTGAGGAAGGGAGATGTGCCGAGGTGCCAGGCACAGGGAGGCTGTAACAGGCTGAACAAAGCCCTCCCTGTCTGCCTCCCTCTACAAGCCAGTGGCCTTGAGCTCTGAAACACAGGCAGAGGGCAATGAGAGGGAATTAACTAAGGTAGGAAGGAGGAAGCTGGGGGGAGCAAGCACCTCCCAAAACCCCTCTGCAACCTCCAGACTGAGCAAAACCTCTGCACCTACAAAGGTTTAGCAGCATCCGGCTTCACTTCTTCCAGCCTCTGCAGCCACTTCAATCACTCCCCTGCCAAGAAAGCCAAAAGTCAGCAATCATGGCCTTGCTGTGGCCACACTCAGCAGGTTCACTGGAGGTGTTAGTCCTGATTTGACTGGGAAGCTCCTTCCTTCAGCTGCTGCCTGCACCACCCATTTCCCTAAGGCACAGTCCAGCACACAGAGTATTAGCTTGGGGGGTAGGGAAGCTAAATCACAGCTTTACCCAAATAAAATAGAATTACTACCTCTGAGCTGCATCCAGGAACATCTTCTTTTGAGTGGAAGTGTTGCATTTCTAGCACTGGTTCCCCACTGCCCCCCCTGAGAGACAATTTCAGTTGTGCTCACTCCTGCCAGCCCAGAGAGCCCAGGGATCCCTGCTGCTTTCCCATGGCAGGGTTCAGAGGGCAGCCTCTCAACTTCCCCAGGTTGTGAGCTGGCTCTGAGAGCAAGGGCTTGTCCCTCTGGGGAGGAGAGGAGAGGAGACCCAAACTCATCACTCTTCCTTTCTGGGATGTGCTTTTGTGTTTTAAGACATCTGGACACATTAGTTGGAGTGGAAAGGAACAAACAAACAAACAAACAAACTACCCACAAGCAAACAAAGGAAAAAACTCCTGAGCAAGGCGTGGGTAAAACTGCAGCCTCCAGCTGCTGGGAGCACAGAGGCTACCCCAAAACTTCTGCTGGGAGATGTCATCTGCCACCCTGGGCCCCACCATCCAGATGCAGAGCTGATGGAGCAGGTCCAGAGGGCCATGAAAACAATCAGGGGGCTGGAACACCTCTGCTATGAGGACAGGCTCAGGAGCTGGGGCTGTTCAGCCTGGAGCTCCAGGGAGACCTAACAGCAGCCTGCCAGTACCTCAAGGGGGCTACACGAAGGCTGCAAAGGGACTGTTTGCAAAGGTCTGCAGTGATAGCACAAGAGGCAATGGTTTGAAATGAGAGGAGATTTAGATTGGATGTTAGGAACAAGTTCTGCACCATGAGGGGTGGTGGAACACTGCAGCAGGTTGCCCAGGGAGGTAGTTGAGGCTCCATCCCTGGAGCTATTCAAGGTCAGGCTGGACAAGGCTGTGAGCAACCTGCTCTAGGGGAGGATGTCCCTGCTGACTGCAGGGCGGTGGATGACCTTTGGAGCTGCCTTCCAACCCAAACCATTCTACTGTTCTGTGTCCCACCCACCAAAGACTTGGGCCCAGGGAAAAGAAATCCCCTTGAGTACTGGCTGTGGGAAATGCAGCAGTGGATGACACACTTCAGAGCATGAAGACATTCATTGACTAACAAGCAAATAACCCAGAAGGTTGTAATGATTTCCTATGCACTGCTCTAAGTGAAGCTCCTCTAACTCAGAGCTTGATCATTAGGATCTTGAGGGCAGGGGGGAAGGGGAAGAAGAACAACAACAAAAAAGAGCAGTTTGTTTCCCTGCTGCCCCAGCAGGCTTTGGAAAATGCCTCTTGTTGAATTAAAATGATCTTCAGGCTCCAAATTGTGTGAAGGCTGCAGAAAAGGCAGAGCAGGTGGTGACCCTCTAGCATCAGCAGTCAGGCACAGCAGTATGAGGAATGGCTGAGCTTGGACGCTCAGAACTCGCCTCCCCAAGGCTGCCTGGAAAGGAACTGCCCTCGCTAAACCACCGGAGCCCAGCTCTCCCGCGATGTGGCAGTAAAAGCCAGGAGGAGGTTAAAAAAAGCGAGAGAGAAAGTCAAGCTCTGAGGCAGCGCAAGGTCCTGCCGCCCTCTTGTGACCAGCAGGACACTGTGGCCGCTTCTCCGGCTGCACAACCGAGGGCTCTGGAGCAGGGTCGACCGTAGCTCTGCAGCCACGCCTCGCAGGGAAGGCTCCGCAGCCGAGGTGCCAGACTGCTGCAGGAGAGTCCCTGCTCTCACCGCACGGCACAGTGCAGGAGCTTGGATGTGCTTCAGATGACTGCTTCACATTCCAGTACCAGTCAGGGATGGGGTTTAATTGCCATTCATCAGGCCACCTTCCCACCGAAGTTCTCATCCCTCCTTCCCCATGCCTTGTTTAGACCCCTCCTACCTTAATCTCAGCACACCAAGCCCTGGCGAGCAGCACTGGGGCACTGAGGTGGTTATGGAGATCTCCCTGCCCTGAAGCTGCAGGCAAGGGGAGAGGGGCTGCCTGCACAAACACCAGCTGAGGGGTAAGCCACCACAGCTGCTCATTCCCTTTAGAATCAGAGAATTGTCAGGGCTGGAAGGGACCTCAAGGATCAGCCAGTTCCAACCCCCCTGCCATGGGCAGGGACACCTCACACTGCAGCAGGTTGCTCACAGCCACATCCAGCCTGGCTGCAAACACCTCCAGGCATGAGGCTTCCACCACCTCCCTGGGCAACCTGTGCCAGGCTCTCACCACCCTCATGGGCAACAACTTCTTCCCGACATCCAATCTGAAGCTACTCACTTCTAGTTGTGCTCCATTTCCCCTAACATTATCACTCCCTGACAGCCTAAAAAGTCCCTGCCCAGCTTTCTTGTAGCCCCCTTCAGATCCTGGAAGGCCACAAGAAGGTCTCCTCAGAGCCTTCTCCAGACTGAACAGCCCCAACTCCCTCAGCCTGTGTCCATAGGAGAGGTGCTCCAGCCCTCTGATCATGCTTTTGGCTTAGCAGAGTTTGGGACCAGACAGGCCAGGCAAGATTTAAGCACAAACTGATGTCCTGGCTCAGCTTTGATGGCTTCACATCTGACATATTCTGCTCTGAGTGCTTGATGTGGGTGCTGGGCAGGCACTGGGGGGGGCGGATTCTTCCTTCCTGCCCTGCTGCTGTTACCAATCACAGCTCCCCACTGGTGCCCTGTCCTGGCAGAACCAGAGCCTCTCTCCCATGGACCTGTAAGAAGAGCTTCAGGCTTTTCCTGCTCTGAAAGCAGCAGTGATGACCCTCCCAGCACCACCTCCCAGCCCAGCACACACAGACCACCTGCTCACCCTGGCCCTTGCTCTTAGAAAACAATAGGCACAATGGCCCAGGACATAAGGACATCAAATATTGACATGCACCTGTAATAGCAGCAAGGTTCCTCCAGTAGAGGGGGAAAGGACTGACACCTCACCCTGGAGCTCCTGCCAACATGGATTAACTCCCTGGTGCACACACACACTGTGCACTTGCAGCCCAGAAGGCAAATGGCATCCAGGAGAGGTGATTCTGCCTCTTGGCTCTGCTCTGGTGAGACCTCACCTGCAGTACTGTGTCCAGCTCTGGACAGGAAGAACATGGACCTGATGGAGGGAGTCCAGAGGGGGCCTCTGCTACGAGGACAGGCTGAGGGAGCTGGGGTTGTTCAGCCTGCAGAAGAGAAGGCTCCAGGAAGACCTAACAGCAGCCTGCCAGTACCTGAGGCTGCAGTGTAAAGGCTGCAGAGAGACTGTTTGCAAAGGCCTGCAGCGACAGGATGAAGTGCAACAGTTTGAAGTTAAAGATTGAGATTGGATGTTAGGAACAAGTTCTGCACCATGAGGGTGGTGGAACACTGCAACAGGTTGCCCAGGGAGGTAGTTGAGGCCTCATCCCTGGAGCTATTCAAGGTCAGGCTTGAAAAGGCTCTGAGCAACCTGCTCTAGTAGAAGATGTCCCTGCTGACTGTAAGGGGGGCGTTGGACTAGATGACCTTTGGAGGGCCCTTCCAAACCCAAACCACTGTGTGATTCACCTTCTTTAATTCACTCCACAGCCATACAAAACACCTTTCTTTGTCCAAGGATCCCTTTGGAGTAGAGACTGAGAGGCTCCCACCTACACAGGCTTTCAGCTTGTCCTCATAGCAGAGGTGTTCCTGCCCCCTGATCATTTTTGTGGCCCTCCTCTGGACCTGCTCCATCAGCCCTGCATCTGGATGGTGGGGCCCAGGGTGGCAGACAACATCTCCCATCTCCCTTACCCTGGGGAGCACCAGGACAAGGCCATTCCTTACCTCCAACCATGGGTACAGCAAGCACAGCACCTGTAATCCACACACAGGGCTGTCCAGAGGCCTTTCAGTGCACTTTGAAATTAAAACAATAAGTTCTTTTCATTGGTATTAAACAGATCTTGTTAGAGCAGACTGCCTTAAACCAGGACACTTCTACACTGAATGATTGCTAGGAGTCAAAACCCAAATAGAATCATGGAATAGCAGACTGGAAGGCACCTCTAGGATCATCTGGTCCAGCTCTTCATGGCAAAAGAACAGCCTAGACAGAAAGAAGAAACACCCCTTCACCATCCAACCAGTACCTTTCTGCCTCTTCTTTTAGGTTCTTTCAGACTAAAAGCTTCATTGAGCAGCTGAAAAGTCAATCTAGTTGACACAAAAGTAATATGAGGGGGAAGGAAATGATCCAAGAGCAACGAGACAGAAAGCAATCACGAGACACACATCCACGTTAAAAACAAGTAAGGAAAAAGCTGGGACTTTAATTCCTCTTCAAACCAGTTTCCCTTCTTTTCACAGAGCCAGTGCATCAATTAAGTGTGACTCCAGTTATCTTCAAGATCCAGCATCAGCTTAAGCCACAAGACGCTACAGAGAGAATTCCAAGGATTTCTCCCAAAGGAAGGTTAAATTCCTATGCTGCAGGAAATGTTTGGCTCAAAGAACCCCACTGGACCTTTACTCTCTACTTCCCTTCAGTGTTTTTCAGCTTCATAAAGCCAAAGCAACGTTTAAACAAATTGAAAACTCTGCACTTGAAAAGGGAAAGGGGAAAAAAAAAAAAAAAAAGATAATCACATCCCACAGCAGTAATAATTTAATGGAGGTTTTCCAATTCCTCCTTCCCATGGGCATGGAACGCTGCAGCTCCTCCTGCAGCACTTACAGCAGCTGTGGGTGTAGGTGTAAGGGGGCAGAAGGAGCAGGGTCAGCCTGGCACACCCTCCTGCTGTGCAGCCAAGCTGCATCCCTGCTGGGAGCAGCTTTTCCCTGCCCACTTTCCTGTGCTCCCAGAAGTGCAAAGCTGCCCTTTTAATCTGCACAGTTGGGAATCCCCATCCCAACTGTCAAACATCTACAGTGTTTCTAGCAGAAGCTGCACTTTTAGCTATAAATGAGGCATGCTTGCACCTCAGCAGGGCTCCCACAGACCCATTTCAGGTCTCTCTGCATCACTCCAGGAAGAAGGAAATGAAATGCTGCTCCTTTGCAGGAGAAGTGCCATTTTAAGAGCAGCTTTTCTCCCCCATGTGTTTCAGAGCTCTCCCCCTGGACACTGACAATAACAAATAACATAAATAATTCCCCATACAGTTTTCAAAGAGCAGCTCTCTAGGTCTCAGTCCCTGTGCTGAAATTTAAGTGACACTGTACCCCTGCAGGTGCTTCTCCAGGCAGGTGCACAGAGCATCTAACAGGGAGCAGGAGGAAACTTCCTCCCTTCTCATAAAAAAAGTAGTGAGCAAAAAGAACAAAGCCCAAGTAACCAAACCCCCAAACCTCTTAAGTACCAAGAAACCCTATGAAATTCACAGGCATTTGTGTTTCAGTGCTGTCCATACAACCAACCAAATGAAGGCTCACACAAGCAGGTCAGACCACAAGTCATCTCCTACTTCACAGCAGCCACCATCTTCAACACGATTCAGTTTTCCTTCTCCAACCCTGGTTTAAAACTTTCAGGCCCAAGCCCTGGTGCTGGATGCCAGCACCCAAACATCTCACCTACTGAATCCTGGACTCACTTCACACCAGCTTTGTTTTTTAACATACAGAGACACTTTAGCAGGAACTCTCCAGACAATTTTCCAACCTCAGCCTCCTAGGACAGATAAATCTCTCCTGCAAACCAGTTCTGTTTCTCCAGGACTTTTACCTCTCTAACCTATGGTCACATGAAAAGCTGTGTAACTACCATGTGTAAACAAACTCCATCTCAGCAAATGGGTGGATCAGTGGAACTGTGGTGTCAAAGGCATTTGGCTGTAACACTCTCTTAACACATGAAGGGACAAAACAAACACACATGACTATAAGCAAAGGCAACTCCCTTCTGCCTAGCTCCTGTTTACCTGTAAAACAGGCCCAAGTTTTTGCACAGCTCCAGTTTCAAGGTGAGAACTCACAGCCCTGTGATGTGCTTTATGTACATTTCTCTGCTCTAGAAGGGAATGGAGTTGAACACATTTCTTCCTTACCCAACAGCTAACAGCAGTTCTGTTATTTCATAAGGCATATTCATCCTCAGTGAGAATCCAGGCACAGCAAGGACTCTGCCAACTCCTGCCATCCTGTGGCTTCCTCTTCCACCTACCCAAAGCCTTGCTCTGTTCCTCAGGGGAATGGTCCCTGTCACAGCTGGCATTTTTTATTTAACACAACTGAAGAGCAGAGCTAAAGAAAAAAAAAACCTCAGCAGCTGGAGCTCTGCAGCCTTCAAAAAGAGGGACAGACAAAGGGCCCATTTGTGCAGCTCTCTGGCTTTATCCCACAACCTGCCTTGCTTTACAATACCTCTATGTATAAATTAGAAAGAGATAGAGCCAAGGATCAGCTGCAGCAGTGTTCATGAAAAAAACTCCAGTCTGTATCACACAGTCTCTTCTGGTGGGAGATCACTGAGGTGTGAAGGTGAGAATCATCCAGCTGATGACGAAGTAGAAGAGGAAGATGGGGTACACCACCAGGGCTTTGCGGTTGGGAGGCTGACTGTCTGCCAGGAAAGCTGTCGATGCTGCAGGGAGAGAGAAACATTGGACATGTGAGCAGCAGCAAAAAGCCCAAGGCCCCCTGAAGATGGTGACAACTCTGAGTTACAAGCTGCACTGCCTTCAACATGGGAAGGACATGGACCTGATGGGGCAGGCCCAGAGGAGAGCCACAAAAATAATCATGGGATTGGAGCACCTCTGCTATGAGGACAGGCTGAGGGAGCCGGAGTTGTTCAGCCTGGAGAAGAGAAGGCTCCAGGGAGACCTAACAGCAGCCTGCCAGTACCTGAAGGGGGCTACAAGAAGGCTGCAGAGGGACTGTTTGCAAAGGCCTGCAGGGACAGGACAAGGGACAATGGCTTGAAATTAGAGATTTAGATTGGACGTTAGGCACAAGTTCTGCACCATGAGGGGGTGGAACACTGGAACAGGTTGCCCAGGGAGGTAGTTGAGGCCTCATCCCGGGAGCTATTCAAGGTCAGGCTTGGCAAGGCTCTGAGCAACCTGCTCTAGGGGAGGATGTCCCTGCTGAGTGCAGGGGACTTGGACTAGATGACTTTTGGAGGTCCTTTCCAACTCAAACCATTCTACAATTCTATGTTGAAAGAGAACAGCATAATCCACTGCTCAGTACCAACACCAATTTAAACTTCACCATACAGAACATTCTGTAACAAGAGTCAGACTTCCAGATTAAGAAAATAAACAATGCAAGTGCATCTGTATAAAAATCAGCACTTTCTCAGAGCAGATCACAGACTAAAACACTCAGTGGTCTCAAGTGGGCTTCAATGCTCATTTATCTTCCTTCTGCTGGAAGCAGCTTGCACCATGACAATTAACAGGAGCAGAGGCTGAAACTCTGCCAACACAGCAGCTGAAGAGAAGTGCCAACACAGCAGCAAGAGAAGTGTGGCCAGCAGGTCAAGGGAGGTGATTCTCCCCCTCTACTCAGCCCTGGTGAGACCCCACCTGGAGTACTGCCTCCAGTTCTGGAGCCCCTATTACAAGAGGGATATGGACGTGCTGGAATGTGTCCAGAGAAGGGCCACGAGGATGAGCAGAGGGCTGGAGCACCTCTCCTATGAGGACAGACTGAAGGAGATGGGGCTGTTCAGTCTGGAGAAGAGAAGGCTCCAAGGTGACCTAATTGTATCTGAAGGGGGCTACAAGAAGGCTGGGGAGGGACTTCTCAGGCTATCAGGTAGTGATAGGACTAGGGGGAATGGAATGAAGCTAGAGGTGAGGAGATTCAGGCTGGAGGTGAGGAGGAGGTTCTTCACCATGAGAGTGGTGAAGCCCTGGAATGGGCTGTCCAGGAAGGTGGTTGGGGCCCCATCCCTGGAGGTGTTTAAGCCCAGGCTGGATGAGGCCCTGGCCAGCCTGATCTAGTGTGGGGTGTCCCTGCCCATGGCAGGGGGGTTGGAACTAGATGATCCTTGTGGTCCCTTCCAACCCTGACTAATACTATGATACTATGAAGAATTATCTCTACAGTACTCCACAGCCAGGGAAAGGCCTGAAACCGCAGAGTCCAGCCCAGTTTCACACCCAGCACAACACGGGGAGCCCCGCTCCCGAGGCGCGGCGCCGCGAGGCCGGCACTACTCACCCAGGGTCGACCAGCCAAACATGGCGAGCACTACGATGAGACGGATGATGAAGCTGATGGTCCCAGAGCCTGCCAGCAGGACCAGCCTGCACACCAGCATGGCCACTGTCAGAGGCATGACGCAGTAACCCAGCACGCACAGGCTCTGAAAAAAGGATCTGGGATGGAGACAGAAACGGGGGAGAAGCAGTCAAAGCAAGCAGGGCAGGAGCTCCACGGGCAGGAGCATTCTAAGCGCTGCTCAGCTCTCCAGCACTCACATTGTGCCTCCAAGCAGCTTTGAGTTTAGTGTGATGACAACAGCACCGAACCAGATGATGACAAAGACCTCGGCGAACTGCGGCCCTCCATCGTCTTTACTGTCTGCTGATCCTCCCTGCAGCATCCTGTGGCAGTGACAAAGAAACCACCTGCAATCAGTGACTCAGGTTTTGTAGACTCGGAGCAGAGGGCAGACACTTGACTCCAGTGAGGCTGCAGACTCAGCATTTTTCATCTGTTTCCTTATTTTCAGTAGTATCCTCAGTTCCATGTAAGAAAGGGAAATGATTGTGGCTCAGCCGAGGGCATTTCAGCCTCTTGACCTGTTCCGAGGGCTGTGTAGCACACAGAGGGGAATGAAACCAAAGGCAAGAGGCTGAGATGAAAATTAAAGCACCTCAAGTCTGCTAACTTCTCAGAAAGGCTTACAGTAACTACAGGATACAAGCAGCACAGTGGAGCACCTGGAAGCTACCACCATCTCCTTTCTGTGGTCTCCTACAACAGCTTCCCTTTTCCCATAGCTTCTCCAGGATGTGTGGCATGGACTCTGCAGCTCTTACACAAAGGGTTTGGTCTGCAGGTGAGGACCAAAGTTGACCAAATGCTATAGAATCAAGGACACCTCCCAGTGAAATTGCTCTTAGAACAGGGGACTGAGAAGACTTCATCCTCAAATCCTGAGTTTAAAGAAGGGAGGTCCTAAGCTTCAAGTGGCTCAAAGAGATCTTACAGAAAAACCTAAGCAGGCAGCACCTGCAGAGAAGGATCAGAGAACTTGAACTCAACACACATCATCAGAAATGTTTCATTTCTCCCTTCTCCAACAGAAAAGAGTATAAACCCCCAAATCTCCCCACTCTAAGTACTTACAGAGCAAGTGAGACACAAAGCACCAAAGGGCCCCAGAGATCCCCTGCAAAGGGAAAGAAATAATGCATAAATACCACAGAATGATGTTCAGTTTGATTTTCTTGTGTTTAGTAAAGCACCTTTCCCAACACTCAGTGCCTCATTTTGCACATTATGCTTATAAATTTCTGATCAAGCATCTTGTGCCATGTTACAGCATCACAGAATGGCTTGGGTTGGAAAGGTCCTCCAAAGGTAACCTAGTCTGACCTCCCTGAAGTGAGCAGGGGCATCCCTGGAGCCTCCTCTTCTCCAGGTTGAACAACCCCAGCTCCCTCAGCCTGTCCTCATAGCAGAGGTGTTGCAGCCCCCACATCATCTTCATGGCCCTGCTCTGGACCCATCCGTCAGGTCCATGTCCTTCCTGTGTTGAGGGCTCCAGAGCTGGATGCAGTACTCCAGGTGAGGTCGCACCAAAGCAGAGCAGAAGGGCTGAATCACCTCTCTCCATCTGCTGGCCATGCTGCTTTTGATGCAGCCAAGGATGCCATTGGCCTCCTGGGTTGCAAGTGCACACTGTCTGCTCATGTCCAGCTTCTCATCCACCAGTACCCTCAAGTCCTTCTCTGCAGGGCTGATAGCAATCTCATCATCTCCCAGCCTGTACTGATATCTAGAATTGCCCTGATCTAGGTGCCTGATCATAGCCTTTGACTTATTGAACCTCATGAGATTCCCCTCAGCCCACCTCTCCAGCCTGTCCAGGTTCCTCTGGATGCTATCCTGTCCTTCAGGCCTACCAGCTGCACCACTCAGCTTGGTATCATCATTTGCTGAGGGTTCCTCAATGTTGCTGTTGATATCATTGATGAAGACACTGAATGGCACTGGTCCAAATATAGACCCTTGAGGGACACCACTTGCCACTCATGTCCATCTGGACATCAAGTTGTTAACTCTTTGGATGCAATCTATAATATCATCTATTCTACAGACTCTGGCACATGTTCCACTCTCAAAGCCCTTTGCCAACACTCTGATTTCTCACATTTGCTATACTTCAGTCTACAACAACAGGAAGAGCATGGAACAGCCAGTTCTGACTCCCTGCTCCCCTGAACTTTCCTCTTCCCTGCTGGCAAGATACCCTTTCAAGAATCTGAAGGCCTCCCTCATACTCACAGTCTCTGAGGAGTGCACTGCTCTTCTTGGGATACATGACATGGACAAATTTCTTCCCAACAGCCTTCAGATCTCTCATCTGAAACAAAAGAAGCAGCACTTTCATTCCTCCCTTCAGAAACATCACAGTCCAAACTAAAAGCTGCAAGATGGAAGTAAAGAAGTACTGAGGGTAAATCTAAACAGGGCCCAACTCTGAAATTGCTGCAGCATCTTCTGCAACAAACATCACCCTCTTCCTTTTCTGCACTCCTTAACAACACAGTGTTTTATTCTTTAATGGCATCCAATTAAGATCAAGAATTTCTTTGCCCCTCCAGGCAAAACAAAACTAATGAAAAATCCTATCAGTCAGGAGAGTTTACTCCCAAGCTCCAAGCACCTGACAGCTTTAGCTTTGCAAAGATTTTGAGGCCACAGAGAAACTTTGGGGATTGCAATTCAGATTATTTTTTGACCCACAAGAAGCTAATTTAAAAAAAATAAAATCAAATCTCTAAATGTGCAATGAAGCACAAATCAAGTAGAGCTATGCAAAACCAGAATCACAGAATGGGTTGGGCTGGAAGGCAGCTCCAAAGGTAAGGGCATGGCACTGCAGGAGGGGTTGGTCAGGTGCCTCCATTGCACCGCCAAAGGGCTGTGTGACGCCATGGACCATGTTGAGCTCCTCAGGATTGCAGGCAAGGTAGCTGCCACTTCCAAAAGAGCTCTGGGAGCAAAAGATGTCCCTTAAATAGGGCTTTGTCTTCGGTCCAGCCCAACTGGAAGTTTATTTGGCTTCACCTTTTTGGGGGTGTTCAAAAGGGGATTGGATGTGGCACTTGAAGCCAGGGTTTAGTAGTCAGGAGGTGTTGGGTGACAGATTGGACTTGATGGTGTTTGAGGTCTTTTCCAATCTTATTGATTCTGTGATTCCATGATTCTGTCTAATCCACCCCCTCTGCACTCAGCAGGGACATCCTCCCCTAGAGCAGGTTGCTCAGAGCCTTGTTGAGCCTGAATTCAAAGAGCTCCAGGGATGAGGCCTCAACTACCACCCTGGGCAACCTGCTGCAGTGTTCCACCACCCCCATGGTGCAGAACTCGTTCCTAGCATCCAATCTAAATGTCCTCTTCTCTAATTACAAACAATTGCCCTTTTTCTTATCACTCCAGGCCTTTGCAAACAGTCCCTCTGCAGCCTTCTTGCAGGCCCCCTTCAGGTGCTGGCAGGCCACTATTAGGTCTCTTTTGTACACCAGTTGGCCAAAAATACCAGCAACACACAGGTTTTACCACAGACTCACAATGGTATCCCTAACAGGCTCATCCAGCGTGGAGAACTCTTCATCAGGAGAGTGAGATCCCACAGGAACAGTAATCTCCCCTTCCACTGGAATATCTTCAGATATTGACACATCTGTGAGACCTGGAAACTAAACGTTTTTTAAAACCTTTAGAAAGAGAAATACACCCCAGCTGGTGTTTACTTGAACTGGTTTTTCACCTGGGCTTAGAATGGGAACAACTGCTCAGAAGTCAATGATCCAACATATAACACAGTCAACAGATCCCAGCCATTGTCTGCTTGCTTTACAGCTCAGTCTAAAGAGGTGAGCAGAGATGCACACACAAAACGTTTTTTGTTTTCCCCTGTGACTCCCATAGCCTGCTTCCTGTGTTTTATTTAGCCAGCAATAACTAACGGAAGCAAAAGGCTTATTTATGTCCTGCAAGTAAGGTAACGTCCGACAGCTGTTCAGCCACGCCAAAGCACACAGGGAGGCTGTCTCTCACGGACTTCGTGAGGAAATAACTCACGGGAAAATGCCCAGACATCTGCAGGCCCAGCACAAAGCCACGGCTGTTAATGAAATGAATTCTTCCTCGCAGGTGGAGGAAGATGGAAGCAGACAGGGCGCAGCCCGGCCACTTACAGAGTGAAATCGGAGCAGACAGGGCAGGCGGGGAGCAGCAGGGAAGGAGCAGCGGGAGGCAGACTGCTCCCCGTCAGTGATCAGGCGGGCCCCCACGCCTGATCCCCCTGCCCCTGCTTCGGCGTAGAGGGCCGAAGCCCAAGCGCCAGCGGCCCGGCCGGCCCTGCCACCCCGGCGGCAGCTTCCTGCAGCCCAGGGCACCGGAGCGCTCGCTGCGCCGCCGGGGCCGCTGCCGCCCAGCAAAGGCAGGAGCGAGGCGGGCCGCGGCCTCAACCCCGCAGCCGAAACCAGCCGTCCCCGCCAGAAGCGCCGGGGAACACCCCCGGCCCCACTCACCAGCGGCGCCCCGGCGACACTCCCCTCGGCCGCCGCCATCTTGGCTGCCCTGGCGACGTGGAGGCCGCCTGTGACGTTATCACCGGGCGCGGCGGCGGCGGCGGCTGCGCCCCGCGCCGCCAGGGCGTCCGTGGCAACGCGGGGGCCGCGGGGGCCGCCTTCTCCAACTCAGCCCCGCCGGCAGGGGGCGCCCTCGCCGCGCCAGGCCGGTGTGGCCCGCCCGACCGTCCCTCTGTCCCTTACGTGTCCCCTCTGAGCCCGTTCCGTGTCCCCTTCGTGTCCTCGCCAGCGAGTAGCAGCACAGACTGAGTAATAATGGAGAAACACCTGGGTGCTGCTGCAGCAGATCCTCCTGGGAGGACGCACACGGAGGACAATGAGGTGGCTGGCGCCAGCCAGAACAGCTTCAACACGAGCAAGTCCCGCCTGACCAACCTGCTGACCTTCTCTTACGGAGTGACTACAGCAGTGGGCAAGGGGACAGCAAAAACTGTTGTCTGCTTGGACTTTGATTCGGTCCCTCACAATGTCCTTCTCTCCAAACTGGGGATGGGGACACTGGTGGATGAGGAATTGGCCGGATCTTGCATCCAGAGGATAGTGGTCAACAGTCACATGGAGGTCACTGACAGGGAGACCAGTGGTATCCCTCAGGGGTCTGTACTGGGGCCAGCGCTGTTTAATATCTGCATCGACAACAGAGACAGTGGGATCGAGGCACTCTCAGCAAGTTTGCAGATGACACCGAGCTGAGTGGTGTGGTTGATATGCCTGAGGGACAGAACCCATTCAGAGAAGTAGTCCCATGTGACCCTCATGAGTTGCAACAAGGCCAGATGCATGGTCCTGCACCTGGGTCAGGGCATCCCGAGTATCAACACAGGCTGGAGATGAAGAGCTGGAGAGCAGCCCTGTGGAGAAGGACTTGGTGGTGCTGGTAAATGAAATGCTGGACATTCCCCAGCAAAGTGCCCTCACAGCCCAGAAGCCAACCGTGTTCTGGGCTGCACCCCCAGCAGCATTGGCAGCAGATGATGGGGAGGATTCTGCCCCACTCTGCTGAGACCCCAGCTGCAGTGCTGGGTCCAGGTCAGGAGTCCTCTCGGAGTCCTCCATGCCTCCAGGCATGGACCTGCTGGAGTGGGACCAGAGGAGCCCACTGAAGTGATTGAAGGGCTGGAGTTCCTCTGGAGTAGAAATGGGGACAGACTTTTTATCAGGGCCTGTTGTGAGAAGACGAGCCGTGATGGTTTTGAAATAAAAGAGGGAGATTTAGACTGAATGGAAGGAAGACATCTTTATATGCTGAGGGTGGTGAGACCCTGGCCCAGGCTGCCCAGAGGGGCGGCATTTGCCTCATCCCTGGAACCATTCCAGGTCAGGCTGGACGGGGCTCTGCTCACTGCAGGGGCTGCACTCGGTGACCTCTAACGGTGCCTTCCCCCAAGCCGTTCCACGTCTCCGTGACTCCCTGAACTACAGCTCCCGGCAGCGGCGGGGCGGCCGGAAGCGGGGAGGGCGGGGGTCGCCTCATCGCAGTGCCCTGCCCAGCCCCGCAGCTCGGCGATCCCGGTGGTCCCGTTGCCGGCCCGGCGCAGGCGGACAGGCCGGGGAGCGGCCGTGGGCCGGGGCAGGCTCCGCCCGTGCCTGCGGGGCCAGTCCGGGGCGGTGCCGGTGCCGGCGGGGCGGTGCCGGTGGGGTGGGGCGGCGGCATGGCCGCGGTGCGGGGCTCCGGGGGCCGGGGCAGGGCGGGGTAACCGTGTCCGCCCCGCAGCATCGCGGCGGGGCCGGCGGCGGGAGGAGCGGCAGCGGAGCCATGGGGCACCCGCCGCTGGAGTTCAGCGACTGCTACCTGGACAGCCCCGACTTCCGAGAGCGGCTCAAGTGCTACGAGCAGGAGCTGGAGCGGACCAACAAGTTCATCAAGGAGGTGATCAAGGACGGCAACGCGCTCATCGCCGCCATACGGGGTGAGCGGCGGCGCCGGCGGGGGTCGGCCGGGGGCTCGGCGGCCTCCAGCCTGGGGATCGGTCGGGGATCGGGTGCCGTGTCCTGCCCTTCGCCGCCTGTGCTGGCGATGTGCCGGAGGTGGTCCGGGGATGGGGCCTCTCCGGGGCCGCTCCGGCAGCACCCGGCGCCTCTGCGCTGGGCTGAGCGGGACTTCTCTTTATGGAACACCATCCTGCAGACGTGGTTTTGGAAGCCCACCTTCAGCTTGGCTTCCGCGGAGCTTCATGTCCCCTTACCCCAGTGCTTGGCAGCTGCCTTTGTCACTGACATCGCTTCGGGGCGGGCTGGCAGGCCAGGGGCACCAAGCTCTGCCTTTTGCCGTGCCTGGGTGTCCATCCAGAGCTGGCATTGCAGGGGGACATCGAACTCCATCATCTGAGTGAGCTGGGCTGACACCGCCAGCATCACAGGGCGCCAGCTGCTGAGCCGGTGGAGCTTTCACAGGCACCACCTTCGTTTAAGGCAAATAATATCCTGTTTGGGGAAAGTGCTCCGTTATTTTGCTTCACCAGGGAACGGGTGGAGCATGGCCAGGGCAGCACGGGTCACTCCTCACCCAGCCCTGCTTCCCTGGGGTGGCTGATGCGAGGTTGAGAGGGCACCACCAAAGATAGCCCGTGGTCCTTTCTTTGTCTTTTTTTTTTTTTTTTTTTTTTTTTGTGACTGTGAGGGCTTTTCCCAATTAAATGTCGATTTCAGCGACTTTGAGGGAGTCTCTTGTTCAGAAATACCACCGAGACCGTCAGAGGTACCTGGGCCAGGTTATGTCACCTGAAACCACAGAGTCCTGTGTGGTTAACTCTGTTATGACCTCTCCTTCTGTTTAGAATTCATTTTCCCCCAAGAGCTGCAGACAGCTTTCCTTGTGTCGTATTTCATGTCGTATTTCATGTCTTCTCTGCTTTTATAGATGCACATTACAATGTGGCCAGAAGGGCATGACAGCAGGGCAGCTGCATCAGGCCCAGTGAAGGCAAATGACAACATCAGCAGGGCAGGCTCTGCTCATACGCTGTTTTTCTTGCCAGCTGGTTGGTTTTCAGTTGGTATTAATCGGGTTAGCTGCTGCCCTTTTGTTACAAATAATTCAGAGCTTCCTTGTTATCGAGGCTGTGGCTGGAAGAGCCCATGTTTGCCCATCTGGAAAACAGCAAAGACAAAAGCTAGTGTGACTGAGAGAGCAGACATCACAGAGCTGTAAGACCCTAAAATGTGCCACAACAAAACCCCACACCACCAAACCTCTGCCCCAAAACCAACCAAAAAAAACCCCAAACCAAAAACCCCCAAACAACAAACGCCCCCAAGCAACATGAAAACCAGAGGGATTGTAACAGGCCTGCTTGATAATATAAATACTTTGCCTTTTTTTTTTGGTTTCTTCATGGCTTTGCTCAAAACTGTTTCTATTTTTGATGTTTCCAAACCCCTGAGCTGTGCTCGGAGCAGGGATGTGAGGGGATTTTGCTGGGTCAGCAGATGCATCCCAGCGAGGCTGGCCAAAGAGGAAGGGGAGAAGTAGAAGGAAACTGAGTCCACCCAGACAGTACAGCTAAACCCCTAGGACTGCAAAACCCCACATTTCTTCCCTGAAATGCTGTGGGGGCGGGTTTGTGCTGGGTTCTGTGTAAGGGTGAGGCAGGGGCAGGCTGCTGGACATAGCTTGGAAGGGAGCTGTGGACAGTACCCACCCTGGGCTTCCCTCAGCCCCCTTGGATTCACCCCTTCCCCTTCAGGTAAGAGATGGTTTGAAAACAATTCTCGACCTTCTTTTCTGAATCCTGCCCAGGATTCCCTGGAAGGGAATTCGGGGCTGCTCACTGTGCCCAAAGCTGCTTGGGCTGATGGCTGGTAAATCAGAGGTAGTTGATGATTGTTTCTGCCCCTGGGCAGTGCTGTGGGATGGATCTGGCCCTCAGCAGCTGAGAATCGAAAGTGCTGATATTCTCACCAGGAGAGAGAGTGAGATCCCTTTGTCAGGGCCAGAGGGTTAAGTATCCTGGGTTGGACCTGCCATCTGTGCAAGAGGTCCTGCCCCCCGCCGTACCCTGTCTGTGGCACACTTCAACCCTCCGCCAAACCTTCCCAAGGTACTGACTCGCTGGGCAGAGCACAGACCTCTGGTGGTGTTACAGATGTGGATATTGTCAGGGTGTATGCTGATTACTAAATGGATGAACTCCAGCAGGAGATTTAGAGCAAATCAAGCCCCCATTTTGCTCCGGCTCCTAGAGCCGTCCAGCACCTGCTGTCTCCAGCTGGCGAGCTCCGCAGCCGCCACCGTGATGGAAACCGCTGAACAAAAGCCTCAGAGCAGCACAGGCTGGGTGCAAACAACACATCCACGTGAATTGTGCGAGTCAGCAACACTCCACACAGGCTCCCAAGGAAAGAGGAGCAGTTCCCCTACTGCAGGGAAATGGGGTCTGCTGTGATTTACATGCTCTGCCATAAACACATAGACTGAAAAATCAAGAGTTGTCTTTGGTTTTACATTTGTCCTCAGCACAAGGGACATTAACCTGTTTGGAGCAGGTCCAGAGGAGGCCACAGAAGTGATGTGAGGGTTGGAACCCCTCTGCTGAAAGGGTTGGAAGCCCTCTGCTGCAAGGGTTGGAAGCTCTCTGCTGCGACGGTAGGCTGAGAGAGTTTGGCTTGGTCAGCCTGGAGGAGAGAAGGCTCCGAGGAGACTTTATTGCAGCCTGTCTGTACTTAAAGGGGCCTCTATAAAGATGGGGACAGACTCTTCAACAGGGACTGTTGTGACAGGACAAGGGGTGATGGTCTGAAACTAAAATGAGATTCAAACTAGATAGAAGGGAGAATATTTTTACCCTGAGAGTGGTGAGACACTGTCCCATGTTTCCCAGAGAGCTGCTAGGTGCCCCATCCCTGGAAACATCCCAGGTCAGGTTGTATGGGGCTCTGAGCCATTTGCTCCAGTCAGAGATGTCTCCTGCTGACTGTAGGGGTTGGACTGGGTCCCTTCCAACCTAAAGCATTCTGTGATTCTGTGTAATAGGGGAAAAAGTGAGCACAGCTTTATGTGGAACGCTGCAGGACCTTCAGTTTGTGCTCTGGGTGAGGAGGGAGGTTTTTGAGTTGCCTGTGATACGAGGAGCACGTGTGGTGTTCTGTTCTTGGTTGCTGGCAGTGCTCTTGTGGAAAGTGTCCAGCCAGTTAAGGTTGTCTCAGCTGATCTGCTGGGTGGTATAAATATTAGGAGTGTTCCATCACAGTTTCTAGAGGTTAGAAAAGAAAAAACCCTCTTGGTATCACTTGACTGTGTCGGCAGCACAAGGTAGGCAGCCAGCAGGTAGTAAGTGCTATTTCAGTGACTTCTGGTTGAGATTTGGGGATATTTTTGGCTGCTTGGTAGCCCTTTTGCTTGTAGATTGATTCACCACAATTGTATGTGTAGCAGTGTAGTACATGAAGTTGAGTTTAAACAGGTCTCAAGTGAGCATGGAGCGTGCTGTGCCGGTTTAATGACATGGATCACTCCTGTTACAACTGCACACACTCCCATTTTCCCAGCTTTAATCCCATCCTGGGTGATGGTCAGTGAGTCACTCTAAGTGTGACCTGGCTGCAGTGTGCTGCAGGGAGCAGTTTAAAGGCAGCCACATCTTTATTCCAGGTTCATGTACTGGTGTTTGTGCCAGCAGTCTAAAGGCTCACTGTGAGCTGGGCCCTTCCTCAGAGAATTCCTACTGGTCTGAACAAGGGGTCATTTAATCCCTTTCCCAAAGGGATTCCCATGTATGGCACACATGAGCAGTGCTTCCTTAGGGAGATAAGTGAAGGCTTGGTGGGACCTTATGTGTAGTTGTCCACTTGCTATCCCAGAGAGGAGGAGAGGCGAGTCCCCTGTTTGTTGGAGATGCCATGGCATGGAGATCTGCCAGGGGCTGTCCCTGCCAGGGGAGCCTTGTCTGTTGACACAGCTTGGGAGCATTGCTCCTGCTGGCAGCTGAGCCAGATCTGCCACTTCTGTGCTCCTAGATGGAGAGACAAGGGCAGTGAGGACCCAGGGCGAGGGCTTGTGGGCTTTGGGGAAGAAATTCATCTGCTTCCGAGCTGCTGCTCCTCTGCAGGAGTCTGCCAACTTCAGCTTCTCTGCACGGTTCTAATGAGAAGCTGAACTTCCCCAGCCCGGGAGAGGCTGGAAGCACAGCCTGGGCAGGGGGTAAATGCTTTCCCAGGCAGTAGGGCTTCCCTGCCTCTCGCTCCTCTGCACGGAGAAGCAAGAGAGAGAGCTCTGCCCAGTGCTGTTGTCCAGGGGCCAACACTGGAAGCCGTCCCTGGAAAGCCCTGCCTGTGCTGGGTTTGTGGTGGGGCAGAGCCAGAGCAGCTCCCACACAGGTTAGCTGGGGTTGGGAGTGGGCTCAAGGAGGGCTGCCAGTGGCAGCTGTGTTTTGTGCCGTTCCAGAGCGGACGCATCAGAGGAGGCTTGTCAAGGGGCTGCAGAAAGCCCCTCACCATCTGCCCCAGCCCACACAAACAGGAAGGTGTGTGCTCCTGGGTTTAGTCATGCTGTCCTGCTCTGCAGAGTAAAGGAGAACTTCAGCTCCCTTGGTCTGCTACATGCCTCGGATTCCACTTCTGCAGAGCAGGTCTTACTTCAGGGCTTTGTCTGAAGCGGGGAGCTGTGCACCCAAATGAGAGGTGTCTTTTCAGTGCCTTAAACTCCTCTTGCCTTTCGAGTGATTAAGAGAAATGGGTTCCACCACACCCACCTGACTCTGACATGCTACCAGCTGAGAGATAAATAAAATTGTGTGAGATAAATAAGACACCCTCCTGAGCACTGTGCAGCACCCCACATCCTGACGTGGGTCCTTGTGCAGTCACAGTCATGTCACTGGCTCTGTAAGAAATTAAACTGTCTAAAGCAAAGAAAAATATTGTTCCTTTGTGGTAATCTTGGGTGTGAAAGTCAGTGATAGCAAATGACTTCGCAGCAGAAAGGGTGAGTTATTTGTGTTGTGCCGTTGGCTACAGCCCCTCTTTTTCGTGCCAGGAGTATGCAGAGTCTCTGGTGGTGCCAAGTGACAGGGCCAGTCCCATACGTTGTGCTGGCAGTGCCGAAGCCTCCTCATGGCCTGGCCCTGGCCAGGGAGGGAGAGAGAGGGGCTGGGAGGTTCGTCTTCCTCCCCAGGGCTGGGTAGCCAGCTGCTTTCTTCATCTGTGACACAGTTTTCCTCAGCACTCCTCAGGCCAAGAGTCCTGAGAAGCCAAGCTCAGCACTCCATGCTGGCCCTCATGGAAGCTGCAAGGTCCTCCTCACTCAGAGCGCACCAGGCTGGTATCCCTTTGAGGTGGTGTCTGGCCCCTCAGTCTGGTCAGAGCCTGGTGTGGGCAGCAAGGATTTGCCCCCGTCACCGAGGGTTTGGCGCCAGCGTCAGCTTGTTCGTGTCCCAGTGCTCACAGCCTGGTGGCCAGCACTGGTGCCACAGGCAAGACTCACTACATGCTCAAGGCCACAGGCAGGCAAGGATGTCACAAGTAGGTGACTGTGTAGGATCATAGCTGGGCTAAGAATGGCTTCTGTACCGCATTTTCTGTCTGTGGCTCGGTACATTGTGTGTGTTTTGGAATCTCTCCTCGCTGCGCTCTGCAGTGTGTGTGGTAATGCAAACCCATCCGTTTCCCCCGCTCTTTGATCTTCCCTCGCCAATTATGGAGCAAATGGAGTCTGAGAAATGTCAAATTGAGGCTCTTTTTATTAATCTGCAAGCACTGCAAGGGTGTAAACTGTCCTTTGAAGCTGCAAGAGCTTTGAGTCCTCATGCAGATGTTGCATATGTGGTTTGGAACTTGATTTCTGCACTGCATAAAGCTTTGCAGATTGCCTCTGAGTTTGCATGTCAGCTAACCAGCCTCCCCGGGCAGTGCAAGTGGTTTATCCTGGAAGGAGAGCATGCTGCAGGAATGTGCAGAGGTGTCTGTGCCTGCAAAACACACAGCAGACTGCAGCAGAAGGGACTGGGTGGGCTTTGGCCTGAGGGTGAGGTTGAGTGGGGGACCCAGGGACGGTCCCGCTGTCACCCTCCACCTGCAGGTCTGGTGTGAGGAACCTTTGCTGTCGACTTAGGGGACTCTGTGGTCCTCAGTATGACAGACCTGTTCTCCACAAGTTTCTGTGCTGCTGTTGGAGGTGGTGCTTGGGAGCTAAATGGTTTGGAGGGTAGCAAGCAGAATGCAGGATTTCAATGAGGTTAGAACCACCCTGAGTGTCCTGGTCTGGACAGTTCCTGCAGAGACCTCATGGCCTGTTCAGTCTGGAGAAGAGAAGGCTCTGAGGTGACCTAATTGTGGCCTTCCAGTATCTGAAGGGGGCTACAAGAAAGCTGGGGAGGGACTTTTGAGGGTGTCAGGCAGTGACGGGACTGGGGGGGGATGGAGCAAAACTAGAAATGGGTAGATTCAGATTGGATGTTAGGAAGAAGTTCTTCCCCATGAGGGTGGTGAGATACTGGAACAGGTAGCCCAGAGAGGTGGTAGAAGCCTCATCCCTGGAGGTTTTTAAGGCCAGGCTGGATGTGGCTGTGAGCAACCTGCTGTAGTGTGAGGTGTCCCTGCCCGTGGCAGGAGGGTTTGAACTGGCTGATCCTTGAGGTCCCTTCCAACCCTGACAATTCTATTGATTCTGTGTAGAGCCTGGAGACAAAGGCTTGAGTCTGGTTTACATTATGTTACAGCCAGATACAGGGCTTTTTTTTTTTTTTTTTTTTTTTTTTGCCTGTGTCAGAGCAAGCCTAAAGCCCCCTGTGGAAAAGGAGGAAGAGGAAGGAGCCTGTCCCATGTGTGCCCTTCTGTTGGTGCAGGAAAGGCTGCGGCTTTCCAGGCAAACATTAGCTCTGCGCTCCCGGCAGGGCTTGGCATCGCGGCGCTGGCATTGAAAATGTCCTGTCCCACAAAGACAGCTCAGTTGTGAGCCAGCATATGGCACATTAATGAAGATGTGCAGAGAAATCCTCCGTGTGGCTGCACAGAGGCCTTCTGTCTCGTGGAAAGCTGCTTGTTAAGCTGCTCAGTATAACCAGGGGCTCTGGAGCCCAAACAAGACTCACATAAGCAGTTTCTCTGATGCCACTGGCCAAGCGAGTGTGAAGAGCTGCTCATGTGCCCAGGTCATTCATGCAGCTGCTGCTGAACAAGTCTGACTGCTTAAAAATTGGTCCATCCTCTTCTTTCTCCTCTGGTTGTATCCCTGCACTTTGCTTATGCTGCACCTCAGGAAGTCGGTGCCCAAACCTTGGCCTGACCTTGTACCAGTAGGCATTGCTCTCACAAGAAAGATTTGGCCGTAGCTGGGTATAACCAGCTGAACAGGGGCTCGGGGGGCTCGTTAGCTTGGCCAACCTGCCATCCCTGCATGGGGAGATGTATTACACAGGCTTAGGGGGATCCTCAACTTGCAGTTGCAGATGGAACAAGTGACGGAACACTCCTGCTTGGAGCAGGGCTGAGTCCAGACAGGTATCAGCCCCACTCCTCACCTTCCAGCTGAAGAATGTTGAGGAAAGCATCACAGAGAAGAAATGCAGATACAGGTCTGGTGGTTTTCTCCTAATGCTTCCCCAGTGAAGTCTTCTGTTTAACTGGGGACCTGCTTTTCCACCCGTGCTGGTGGCACTGGGTGGAGCAGCCTTGGGCCAGCTCTTCAAATGTGGCTCACTGCCACAGGGACACCTTCCCCCTCACTCCCAGAACACACTACGCTGTAGCAGCTCGTGCTAAGCTCTTTCTGGACTTCAGCAGGGGAAAAATGACTTGCTGGAAAGTACATCATTCTCCTCCAGCAATAATGTATTCTCCTTGTCTGCTCCTTGCTGGTCTTCTCCATCCTCCCCAGGGGTTGCATCCAGTAAAGGGCTCCACTTACTGCTGATACCTTCAGATGTTCTCCTAACTTCTCAGCTCTAGTTGTCTGGAAAGACTTCAGACCTACATCCAGCTTAAAAACAGTAATTTGCTTTAGATAAATGGACTTAGACACCTTCCAGGCCTAAACCAGTTACACTCAGTGAGTTAAAGATGTGAAAGACATACTGATTTAGCCAGGAACCAGGATTCTCTGCAGAAGAGAAGCGTGCAGTAACAATGAAAATGCCTTCTTGAGGGATTTGGAGACCTACATGCTCCTGAGCACCACTGCACTACAGCTTGCAGGCTGTGGTTTGCAGTGTCTTATAGCAAACTGGTATTAGGAGTACCTGCCTGGAAACTGTTCACAGAGACCTTGAGTAGATAAACTGTGTGTGGGAGAGAGAACAGGGCCTGGAGGTGTTCAAAAAGGGATTGGACGTGGCACTTGGTGCCATGGTTTAGTTGTCAGGAGGTGTTAGGTATTAGGTAATAGGTTGGACTTGATGATTTCTGAGGTCTTTTCCAACCTGGTTGATTCTATGATTTTCCTGGGCTGTAGGCTCTGTGCACAGAGTGTAGAGCCCCATGTTGGTGCAAATGTAAACCAGACATGCTTTCACCAGAAACTAGAAAACAATAGCACAAAAGAAGAAAAAATCCTTCCAAAAGCCAGCCCTCCCCCCAGCCACCAAAGCTGTATCCTCACATGCAGGCAGGAAGGACATGGAACATGCACAGTATCTGCTTGCCCCAGTTGTGAGCCTATCTTACCCCTCACTTTGGGGCCCATTGGTGTATGTGTGTGTTAGATTTTGCTCCAGGTTGGGGCAATGTGCTTGCCCTGCACGTTGGCATCGTTGTGTTTGCTTTGCCGTGTGGCTGGCACACTGGACTTGGTCGCAGGGCAGCGTGGCTGCATAGCAGTGGCTCTGTTGCAAGCTGTCTGGTGCCAAGCTCTACGGATGCTGGGAGCCCTGGGGCAGGCTGCCAGCCCTGGAAGCCAGGGCTGTCCCCCAGGCTGGGTCATTGGGGATCCCAGCCTCCTCCCCAGGAACTGCTGGCTTCTGCTGATTACAGCTGCTCCCTCGCTGTCCTTGTCACCCACACAATGGGTGCTCAGGGCTGGGTTTGCTGATGGAAGCCCAAGCCAGGAGTATCAGCTGGCATCCGCTGCCAGCCCTCTTCCTGCCAATACAGGGGCCGTGGACCAGCCCTGGTCCACCTTAAACCAAACCAATGTGCAGTGTTTGGTGGTGGCTTTTCCACCCTGATCAGCATCCCGATATGCTTCCTGAGAATGGGCCTGCACACATCAGCACAACGAGCCGGGACAAGAGGTTAAGTTGTTTTCATGTGTTTAAGTCTATTTTTTCTTCTTTGCCACACATGAGACATGCAGAGAGAGCTTTTCATCCATCTTCTGTGTCCTTTCCTGGCTCCTTCCCTGGGAGGATGTGGGTGTTATCCATGTTTTGTAATGTGTCTGACAGCCCATGGGCTCAAAGGAGCACTGCTGCTGACCAAAGAGTTTCCTCTTGAGTCACCATCTGAAGACTCAGCTTTTCTGCCTTTTTTTCTTGAGAAATTCTTGGAATATTTTAATTAATTTTGTGGGTAGCACACTGGTGACTACAGACATGGTGTCCATGTTTGCCCATAAGCTTTTCATTGGTGGCTTCTCTCCTGCTGTGTGCCAGCCTGGCTTTGTGGGGCTGCAGTGGTGTCCGCACTCATCTGTGCCATGGCATGGACCCAGTTACCTCCCCTTGGCACAGTCCTGGCCATGCTGCTCCTCAGCTCTCTGCCATGTTGTACCTGCTTGGAGAAGACGACTCCAGAACCCATCTCTGCTGCCCAGCTATAGATTTGGTCTGCAATAGTTTGTTCATTGAGCAGAGAAAGGGACAAGAGCATGTGATGGATGCTGGGCTGCAGCACAGTGTGCTGCTGGAGCAGTAAGTGGTGCCAGGAGCACAGTCCCTCAGCAGTAGCTAGTAGAAGAACAGAGGTTCTGTGCAGTGTGAAGAACTGCTGGGTCCTGCACTTTGTTCACAACAACCCCAAGCAACTCTCCAAGCTTGGGGCAGAGTGGCTGGAAAGCTGCCCTGTGGAAAAGGATCTGGGAGTGATGGAGGACAGCTGGCTGAACATGAGCCAGCAGTGTGCCCAGGTGGCCAAGGAGGCCAACCTCTATCAAAAACAATGTTCAGCAGGAGTAAGGAAGTGATTATGCCTCTGTACTCAGCACTGGTGAGGCCACTGCTTGAGTACTGGGTTCAATTCTGAGCACCAAAGTGTAGGGAAGACATTGAGGACCTGGAGTGTGTCCAGAGAAGAGCAATGAGACATGAGGGGTTTGGAGGGCATGGCATAGGAGTTGTAGCTGAGGGAGCTGGGATTGTTTAGTCTGGAGAAGAGAAGGCTAAGGGGAGATCTTACTGCTCCCTACAAGTACCAGAAAGGAGGTGGTAGTGAGGCTGGTGTTGGTCTCTTCTCCCAAGCACCCAGCATAAGGACAAGAGGAAATGCGTTTAACTTGTGCCAGAGGAGGAGCAAAAAATTATGTACTGAGAGTGGTGAGGCATTGGAACAGGCTGCCCAGGGAGGTGGTGGAGTCACTGTCCCTGGAGGCGTTCGAGAAGCCTGTTATGTGGTGCCTCAGGGTACAGTTTAGTGGTCATGGGAGTTGGGTGATGGTTGGACTCAATGATCTTAAAAGTCCTTTCTGACCTTAGTGGCTCTGTGATGCCATAAAAGCTCCTTTGGCACTGCTGGTGATCATTTTTCTTACAAAAACACTAAATGAATGATCCCAATGTGTAAACCTTCTGTTTGAGTTTCTGATGTGTGTGAAGGAAAAAGCCTTTGGAAACTCCTAGGCTTTGTTTTGGGGACGGTGGACTTTTCCGCACCCGCCTTTGTTTTGCCTTGCCGGCTGCTGACGGCTGTCAGCCCAGCTCCTCCTTGGGGAGCAGCGATCCCCAGGTCATGCTGCCTTTTCTGGGGCACGGCCAAACGCTCCCTTTGTGGCTGGTGGCCTTTGTTGTCACCGAATTCTCCGTGAATGTGCAGTCACGAGTTGTTCTAATGACGATAAGAGCAGCTGAGTAGAGTGAGATAAAGTTTATAGGCGTAAGCTCAGGATTCAGGTTGCTCTCTGCAGTCTGTTCCCTCTCCATTTTATTCTTTATCCTGTTCCTCCAGACAAGTCTGATTGTGAAGTGCTGAGGCTAGATATTTTTAAAACAAGAGTGATTTTATTAATGTTGCTGAAACTCGTGGCTATGAAGATGGAAAATAAGGGACAAGCTTTTCCTGTGCCATCTAATAATGAACTGGGGACCTGCAGGACGTCGGGAGACCCTCCGCGGTGGAGGCAAGAGCCAGACCGACAAGTCTTTGTGGGATCTGGGACTTACAGAGGTGCCCAGAAATGGGGTAGCTCTCAGCAAAGCTGAGCCAACAGTGCTCTGCAGGGTGGATGGGTTTGGAACACCGCAGTGCCGGTTGAGTTAAGGTGCTCAGGGAGCTGCCGGGCGCTCTTGGCTGGTGCGGGACTGTCCCACTGCTTGCTGGCAGCGCCTCCCAGCCCTGGAGCAGGAGGGATGCGGCTTCCCCACGCTGAACCGCTTCGAATCACTCCTAAGCTGCTCGCAAGTCTTGCCCTTGCACCGCGTGTGAGTCATCTGGCCCCCTGCCTGCGCCCTTATCGAAGGAAACTCTGAAATCACCGAGTCCCGGGGAACGGAGCCGCTGGCTCCGGTCGCCCCGCTGCAGCCGCCGCCAGCGCTCGGCTTCCCTCGCCTTGCCCCTGCCTAGGAAGGCTGGAACGGGATGCGTCTGATGGCTCTGCGGATCATAAGATATCTCTGTGGGGATTGCTAATGCTCTGCCCCGGATAAGAGGCTGTTGTTTTCGTGTTTGTTTTCCCTGCTTTCGTACTGCTTGTCCAGCGGGGAGCCGCGGCTCTTGGAGCACACCCTGCTGCCGCTTACGCCTAAGCGGCCGTGCCAAAAGCCTGCGCGGCTGCGCTCGGAGCCGGGGAGCTCCGGGTGGCCTGAAGCTCAGCAGGGATTTGTGCGGCTCTGCCTTGTCCTTGCCGACCAGCCGCTTCATACACCCAGGAGGGTGCTCAGCCTCTCCTCCACAGCTCGCACCTCCCGAAGGAGAGCATTCACTGGTGTTCCATGGCTCAGCTTTTTTTGGGGGGGTTTGTTTTTCAAAGGGTCTGTCTTTTACTCACCATAGAATCATAGAATCGTTAGGGTTGGAAGGGACCTTAAGGATCATCCAGTTCCAACCCCCCTGCCATGGGCAGGGACACCTCACACTAGATCAGGTTGCGCAGAGCCACATCCAGCCTGGCCTTAAAATCCTCCAGGGATGAGGCTTCCACCACCTCCCTGGGCACCATCTAGAAGCCTTGTCCCCCAGATTGGGGAAAGCTGTTAGAAGAAGGGAAGCACCACCTAACAGTGCTGTGCAGTGTTGGGGGTTTTGGGGTGTCCTGGTGCTGGTCTGGTTGAGGGTGCTTGGGAGGCTCCCAGATGGTGCTGCCTGGCATGGCATGGGCTGGAAGTGGCTCCTGGCAGCTGGGATGGATCCAAGTCTCCATGTGATGATGATATAAATAGGTACATAACTAGGTGCAGCAGACAGAGCCTCCTCTGAGCCTCACCCTATTTCCTTGGAATTCCAGCTGCTTGAATTCCAGCCCTAGTCCCTACCATGACACCCAGCTGCCACAGCTCACCTGGCACTGCCATCCCTGTGCTCATTGGCAGCCTCGGCATGCTCTGCTACAGGGGCAAGTGTCCAGCAGCTTTGGTTCTTGATGTTTGGAAGGAGAGCAGCCCTATGCACTGCCCTTGGAAAACCCTCCTCTGAAGAGTTTAAGGGCTGCTGAATCCCCAAGTGCAGGGAAAACGGCACCACCTTCCCCTGTGGCACCAGTGCCTGCAGAGCTGGGCGGTGTTCCCCTCGCTCTGTGACTCTCAGCAGGCTCTCCTTCATTCCCTCCAGTTCAGAACACTCCAGGGTGGTGCTGAGCAATTCAGCTTTGCAGTGGTGGTTTGATTTAGACACCAGTTGGTCTGAAATTCATGTGGATGTAGCAGCAGCCAGCCTCCCCAGTGGGATTTTGATCCATGGTGGACCAAAGGGCTGTGGCAGCATTTCCTCCTTGGTAGCTCTTCTCTGTGTCTGTGACCCTTTGGATATTTGCTCTGAAACCAGTTATTCCTGTCTGAGTGATTACGGTGAGTCTTATGCTGGAGACATGCTGCATGATGCCATCTGTATCACTGAGGTGCAGAGCTCAACCACAGCCTGTCACCCCTGTCCTGCAGCTGTGCTGAGCCCAGTGCTCCCCAGTGTTGCTTCCTGGCACCCTTGGGTGCTGTGGTCAGGTGGTCTTCATGAGGCATGTTTTCCTCTCTATCACCTTAACTCACCTGGAATACAAACCCCAGTAATTTTCTCAACACTTGGGCTTTGCCAGGGGCTTAGTCATGAATGAAGGCATCCCTGGTGTGAGAGTTGGGGGTGGCATAACCTGTGAGGAGAGATGACTGCACCACCCCAGAGATGTTTGCCAGCCCCTCTGGTCTTTTGGGGTGGTTGGAGCTCTTCAAGGCAGCTTCTCTGTAAGCCCAGGGTTCAAATTAGTGGAGAAAATTGGTCATTTCCCTCTGGCATACTGAGTGGGTATCATAAGATGTATGATTGAGATAAATTGTAGTTGTAGTATTTCTTAATGCACATTTCATCTCTTTTGCTGGTTTCTGAGGCTGCTAATCAGTTTTTCACTTCCATTTCAGCTAGCCACGTGGTCTGGGCTGTCTGCCTGTGCCCTTTTCCAGCATTGCTGAAGGAACCTTTCCAGCATTGCTGAAGGAACCCTTCCAGCTTTGTGGGGCTGTGAGATTAGCTTGAAAGGCCAGAAAAATGCCAGAGGTAAAAAATAGTCCTTTGAGGAGTTCAGGCATTCCAAGTGTGGTTTTACCTCTCACTCACATGAGGAGCACTCAGTGAAGAGCTGGTGCCAGTTTTGTTTGTGGGGAGAGCACAAGGGTCCATGTGTGCTGTCCCTTGCCTGGCTGGGCTGTGTTCTTGTCTTCCTGAGCAGCAGTATCTGGCAGTATGAAGGCCTGGGGAAGAGAAGTTGTGTTGGATAATTAGTGCTCAGCGAATCAAGGGTGAGGGAAGACTGCATCATTCTCCCCAGAAGCCATGACACAGCACTCCCTCCCAGTCTTCTCCAAACCAGATCAATATTCCCCACAACTTTGTTGCCCTTCCAGCCTTACTTACTTGCTTTTGGTTTTGATTGTCTTTTTTGAGCTGCTGTGTTGCCTGATTTCTGAGCTGTCCACAGAATCCCAGGTCAGGGCAATCCTAGACACCAATTCAGGCTGGGGGATGATGACATTGAGAGCAGTCTTTCAGAAACAGACCTGGGGGTGCTGGTGCATGAGAAGCTGGACATGAGCCAACAAGTGTGTACTTGCAGCCCAGAAGGCAAATCTCATCCTAGGCTGCATCAAAAGAAGTGTGGCCAGCAGTTGGACAGAGGTGATGCTGTCAACGCTGCTCTGGTGAGACCTCACCTGCAGTACTGTGTCTGGCTCTGAAGCTCTCAACACAAGAAGGACATGGACCTGATGGAGCAGGTCCAGAGGAGGGCCACAAAAATGATCAGGGGCTGGAACACCTCTGCTATGAGGACAGGCTGAGGGAGCTGGGGCTGTTCAGCCTGCAGAAGAGAAGGCTCCAGGGAGACCTAACAGCAGCCTGCTGAAGGGGACTAGACAAGAAGGCTGCAGAGGGACTGTTTGCAAAGGCCTGCAGGGATAGCATGAGAGGCAATGGTCTGAAATGAGAGAAGATTTAGATTGGATGTTAGGAACAAGTTCTTTGCCACGAGGGTAGTGGAACACTGGAGCAGGTTGTCCAGGGAGGTAGCTGAGGCCTCATCCCTGGAGATATTCAAGGTCAGGCTCAACACGGCTCTGAGCAACCTGCTCTGGTGGAGGATGTCCCTGCTGACTGCAGAGGGGTTGGACTGGATAACCTTTGGGGGCCCCTTCCAACTCAAACCATTCTATGATTCTGTGGGGGGATGGAAGTGACCTCTGGAGATCGTCTAGTCCAACCCTCTGCTAAAGCAGGGCTACCCAGAGCAGGTTGCCTCTTGATGAGGAGAGACCTGTGGTGTGAAACCTCTCACTCAGGGCAGTCAGAAAAGCTTTCTTTATGTGTTTGCCTTCCTTGATCTTCACTCTGGCATGACAAGGCCTGCCAGCTCCTCTGAAGTGTGATGGTGTGGTGTGGCAGGTTCCCATCAGTCAGCAGGGAGAGAAGACAAGCATGAGGAATGCATGATAAATGTCAAGAATTGCTGTGTTGGTCTTGTATTAATTAAACAGTAACCAAAGCAATTGAGCCTGTTGAGCTGGTTTGTGCACTTGCCAGGAGGTTGCCTGGGCAAGGAGGAGAATTTATGAGAATAAAAAATCAGGTGTAGGACAGGAAACAGAAACTGGGGGGGGGGGGGGGATGGAAGTGGGAGGGTGAGGTGTCAGGTTCAGGTGATGGTACAGAGGGCAGATATCCAGCTTGCAGAGCAACAGGCAGCTGAAAAGTGCATCTGTGCTTGAACCAGAGCCCTGCAGTTTGTAAAAGCCTCAGTCAATAAGGACTGATTAGAAAAGAGAAATGTCTGACAGGGATTAGACATCCAATGGATTCCTTTGGGAGAGGCCTGTGAAGTGCAGCTAAAGACAGGCAGCTATTTTTAGAGGCTCGTGCTGGCCACTTACATCTGGCAAATGGAAAACCCACGTCAGGCTGTGAAAAAATGGCCCTTTGTGAGGTGCTTGGTGCCTCTGAACCCCCACAGCACCCAGAAAGCCTCCAGACTCCTTGCCAACAGCATGCCCTGGGTTGATGCAGGGCATACTCAGCACTGGTTAGGCCACACCTTGAGTCTTGTGTCCAGTTCTGGGCTCCTCAGTTTAGGAAAGATGTTGAGATGCTGGAAGGTGTCCAGAGAAGGGCGACAAAGCTGGGGAGGGGTCTGGAGCACAGCCCTGTGAGGAGAGGCTGAGGGAGCTGGGGTTGCTTAGCCTGGAGAAGAGGAGGCTCAGGGGCGACCTCATTGCTCTCTACAACTACCTGAAAGGTGGTTGTGGCCAGGAAGGGGTTGGCCTCTTCTCCCTAGCAGCCAGCACCAGAACAAGGGGACACAGTCTCAAGCTGCACCAGGGGAGGTTTAGGCTGGAGGTGAGGAGAAAGTTCTTCACCGAGAGAGTCATTTATCATTGGAATGGGCTGCCCGGGGAGGTGGTGGAGTCACCGTCCCTGGAGGTGTTCAAGAGGGGACTGGATGTGGCACTTGGTGCCATGGTCTAGTCGTGAGGTTTGTGGTTACAGGTTGGACTCGATGATCTTCGAGGTCTCTTCCAACCTTAGTAATACTGTGATACTGTGATTCCAGAGTTGAGGTATTTTGGTGGGACAGTGCCTGGGGACTTCATCCAGTTCGTACATGCTGCGTAAACGCAACAGCTCAGAGCAGAATCCGGCCCTTGGGCTAAGCGCTTTGTGTGTTGGCTCATAAAGCTTTGCTGCAAGCACAGAGTCCACTGAGCATCATGTCCAGAACCTCCTCTCTGGGCTGGCAGCATGGATGAACTCCCATCTCCTTCATGATGCAACTCCCTGGGAAGTTCTTCAGTGGGAGTCGGTAACAATGGGCACATTCTTTTCCCCTCAGGGATCAGAGGCCTCTCTTTCATATGCTGAGGAAAACTGGCATTTCTCACGTTCTGCATGTGCTGTGGCACAGCTCTCCATGAGGAAGTGAAAAGTCTTCCATAGTGACCAAGCACTGGGAAGAAATGTAGGTGGATCCTCAGCTGCTGCCCCCCCGCCAGGGTCTTGCAACATTGCCCTGAGAAAATGGATTTCCAGAGTTCAGCTCCTAACCCTAAAATCTGTGCTTGGCTTCAAATGCTTCTATTTAAGTACAGAATGAACTTTTATTGTCTTTTGTTTGCTTTTTTGGAGGAAGCACAAAGTGTGTGGGTTTGATATTTCTGTTTTTGAGCAGGAGGAGAGGAAAACACAAGGCAGAAATGGAACTTCTCCATACGTTGTCTCCATTTGCATTGCCAGAGCTCAGAATCAGCTGGGGCTTTGGTGATGGCTTGTTGAAGCTGTTGCTAAGTGGCTCCTTGCTGGGCATATCCCATGTTGTGATCAGTTGGTCAGATACAGAAGCATAGGAGTGGCTTGTTCCCTTGAGGTCAGACTGACATGGATCAAAAACTGAAGCCTTATTGAAAGTAGATGAACCACACAGTTGTCCTTGCAAGCTGAAGTCTGCTCCTCAGCACCCTCTGCCCCTCCAGCATACTTTCTTGGAGTTTTCACACCCTCAGCTCCCTGCTTCCTGTTGAACTGATTTTTGGTTTGGTTTGGTTTTGGTTTGCTAGGATCTGTAGTAAACAGCAGCTGTGACAAGCTTCCAGGTGGCCTCCACATTTGGTTTATTGTGCTACTGTGAGCATTCTGCTGTTACTGTCACACCAGACCCACAGGTTTATTTACAGACCCAAAGCATTCTTCTCTGGAATTTATGGCTTCAGCATCCTAATCTAGGACAGAACTGGAGTAAGGAAGAGAGGGAGGACATGTTGCTTGAAGCACAAGCCCTATGAGAAGAGGCTGAGGGAGCTGGGGCTGCTTAGCCTGGAGAAGAGGAGGCTCAGGGGAGACCTTATTGCTGTCTGCAATGACCTGAAGGGAGGCTGTAGCCAGGTGGGGGTTGGTCTCTTCTCCCAGGCAACCAGCACCAGAACAAGAGGACACAGTCTCAGGCTGTGCCAGGGAAGGTTTAGGCTGGATGTTAGGAAGAAGTTCTTCAGAGAGAGAGAGAGATTGGCCATTGGAATGTGCTGCCCAGGGAGGTGGTGGAGTCACCATCACTGGAGGTGTTTAGGAAGAGACTGGCTGGGGTGCTTGGTGCCGTGGTTTAGTTGATCAGATGGTGTTGGATGATAGGTTGGACTGGATGATCTCAAAGGTCTTTTCCAGTCTGGTTAATCGTATCTCTGCTGGTTTCTCATCCCTTAACTGCCCCTGTGCTGGCACAGTTCAGTTGCTTCTCACCTTCCAGTGTGGGCAGGGGCACTCCCATCTGAGTTCAGCTGGTCTTGCCCTTGGTCGGATTCAAGTCAGCTTCCAGGACCACAGGAGGTTCCACCTCAATGTGAGGAGAAACTTCTTTAAGGTGAGGGTGCTGGAGCCCTGGAACAGGCTACCTGGAGAGGTTTGGGGTCTTCTTCTCTGGGGGCTTTCAAACCCTGCCTGGATGTGTGCCTGTGTGGCTTGCCTTGGGTGATCCTGCTTTGGCAGGGGGATTGGACTCAGTGGTCTCTAGAGGTCCCTTCCAACCCCTACCATTCTGTGATTTGTTCCAGAAGTGTCCCTGGCCAGTAACACTACAGTGATGAGGTGGTGGGGCTTGTTTTATTTCACTTTTTCCCCTCAAGGAGCAGTGTGTGACTGAGGGGGAGCCAAAGACCTGCTGGACCTCCTGCCTGTTCGGTCTCTTAGCACCAGAGGAGCAGCAGCTCTCAGCTGGCTACATCTTAGGGAGAAGTGGAGATGGTGCTGGCATTCCCAACATCTGCTCAGCTCACAAATGTAACATAATTGGGATGTTTAGGTTGGAATAACCTGTGTGAGGCTCCTGGCAGCTGTGAGGTGCATGCTCTGTGGCTCCCTTACACAGTAGGAGGCTTTGTTGGGTTTCAGAGTGTTATTTCTGCATCTCTGTGACACTCAACATCCTGCTGTGTCCCTGTGGTGTTAGGTGAGGAGTTCAGGCATGATCTGCTCTGATCAGGACAAGGAGCAATGGGTGTAAGCTGCAGCACAGGAGGTTCCACCTCAACACAAGGGGGAACTTCTTTACTGTAAGGCTCACAGAGCACTGGAACAGGCTGCCCAGAGAGGTTGTGGAGTCTCCTTCTCTGGAGACTTTCAAGGCCTGTCTGGATGTGTTCCTGTGTGACCCGAGCTGAATTGTATGGTCCTGCTCTGGCAGGGGGTTGGACTCGATGATCTCTTGGGGTCCCTTCCAACCCCTGACACCCTGTGAGCCTGTGATCCTCCTTTCCTGGTGCACAGAGATCCTGGTGGCTCTTGTAGCTGTCCCCAGTGGGTTTTCACTGGCACTCCTATTTCCCTCTACTTGAGGATGTGGTTTTCTCTCTCAGCAAGGCAGGACCATTGCAGCCACACATATGGAAACTTGGGGAAGTGGAACCCTTCCCTGAGGAGTGCCAAGCTGATGGGAGATGTTTGTGGTACACTGAGCATCTTGGATCCTGGAGCAGCACCTCTGTGCCCCACTGCCCGGCCACAGCCACTTGTCCCCACTGCAGCATGTGGTGGTGCACAGGGCTGTGTTCCCCCTCGGGGTCTGTCCTGTGGTCATGGTTTCCTGCTGGCTTAAATTCTGAGCTTTGGGGAGGAAAAAGCAGAACCACAAGCTGTTCCAAGGCTCCTGGTGGCAATCTGTGCTGTTTCGGAGGCCTGTGGCTTTTGCAGAGGCAGCAAAATATTTTTGTTTGTGGTCTTCAGTTACCTGTGGACACTGTGAAAGGCTGAGAGGAGAATCTCGTCCAGGTCTTGGCTGAGCAGCCTGTGGGACACAGCCTTCAACAGTTGCAGTCTCTGGAGGTGTGTTTCTATACATATAAAACCTCTTTACCATGAGGGTGGTGGAACGCTGCAACGGATGCCCAGGGAGGTGGTTGAGGCCCTACCCCTGGAGATATTCAGGGTGAGAGGGCTCTGGGCAACCTGATCTAGTTGAGGATGCCTCTGCTTACTGCAGGGGGAGTTGGGCTAGGTGACCTTTGGAGGTCTCTTCCAAGCCAAACCATTCTATGAAATACCAGCAGGAAGTCCTTTGTGTGCCTCCTGTGAGCGGTGCAGCTGCAGCTGATGCTCCTTCCAGCCAGGCTGGGGTTACTCTGTGCAGGGAGATAGATGGAGCCTGGTTTTCCCTAGAGAAGCACATCGTTGTGACCAGAGATTGTGGAAGCTGGCATCACTGGCCGTGTGCTGGAGGGGAGAAGAGTCCCTCGAGGACTCCTGATCGGATTGATTTTGGTAGGTTTCCATGGAAACAAGCTGAGCTGTACCAAGAGCAGGCAGTGCTTGCGAGGGGGTGGTGAGCCTTTGCATGCTCTTCGCAGGGATGTCACTGGCTTGGGAGCACAGTGGGATTCCTTCAGCAGCGATCCAGCTCTCCACACATGTTCCTGGTGCTGTGTGAGCAGGACAGACCCTGCAGCTGCCTCTTTCCAGCCCGCACCCTCTCCCTCCTGCCAGGCTCTGGGTGTGTGAAGCGGGGGCGTTTGGCAGCCCTGTGCTTCTTACGGGGAGGGAAGAGCTTTCTGAGTGCCTGACAGAAGGAAGGAGAAGATGGGTTTATCTCTCCCAGCGTGGAGCTGTGGCCCTGTTTTTTCCCCACAGCTTCCTGCCCAGCTCCATGGCCATGGTGGCCGCTTCCTGCTGTCGAGCTGCTTTCCTGTGGCTGTGTCTCATCCCTTCCTCCCAACCCCCCACCGTGCCCTGCCCCATCCCCTGGTATCAGCACAGCACTGTTTGGGTGTCACCGAGGAAGGGACAGCTGCTCATGGAGTGTGTGAGCAGCACAGGGCCGTGGTGCTGTCCTGGCTGCTGGACCCTGCAAAGACACAGCCCCCAGGCAGGAGCATCTTCTGTTCCCTCGGTGGCCGCTGCTGTCCTGTGTGTGTGCAGAGGGTTTGTCAGAAGGCTGTGTTCAGCCAAGGCTCTCTACGTGCTCAGGGATGAGTCTCATTGGTCTGGAGCAGTCTGGTTTCCATTAGAGGCTCCTCAGGAGCAGCGCCAGGCCTGTGCAGCACTGCCTTGTCCTCTCCTTTCCTAACCCCACAACTTCCACGCTTGCTTTTCTGGGGCGGGGTTGCCACACAGGGTCAGGTTGCTGCCCTGGCCATGCCGGCAGTGTTCTCAGCATGAGACAGCAGGGATGGCTCTCTGCCTTCAGCCGCCGTCAGCTCCAGGTGTTGGCGTGGCGCACCATAGTGAATGGTCTGTCGCTCTAGGAGGCACATTGAGGTGCTGGAGTCTGTCCAAAGAAGGGCAATAAAGCTGGTGAGGGCTCTAGAGCACAAATCTTGTGAGGAGTGGCTGAGGGAACTGGGATTGTTTAGCTTGGAGAAAAGGAGGCTCAGGGGAAACCTTCTTGCTCTCTACAACTCCTTGAAGGAGGTTGGAGCCAGGTTGGGGTCAGTCTCTTCTCGCAAGGAACAAGTGATAGGACAAGAGGAAACAGCCTCAAGTGGCTGAGAGCACATAAATGAGTGAACTCCAGCACAGAATGATGTCATTGATTTGATGGAAAACCTCAGCAAATAATTCACTCTCAGTCCCTGCAGCGTTTGCCTCAGGCCAGGGCGGGAGGCTCTAATTCAGTTGTAGCTCAGCAGAATCTTTCTTTGGTCCCCTGCAAACCCTCAGCAGCAGGCAGCACAGGGACTTCAT